>OY804592.1:65426871-66026871 GCA_963680895.1 Fragum sueziense
CATTCACAATTGCATAATATCTGTAATTTTCACAAAGAAACATTGAGTAGAAATGATCAAATTTGCAGTGCATATAATATGACTTGAAAACAAAAAGTCACAAAAAGTGCGAGCTGATAAAGAAAATTCATGTTATTCAGGCCCGTATGTAGCAATGTCATATTGGGGTGGCTGAAGCCCCTGTGTTTGGATATTGGGGGGGGGGGGGGGGGGGCTAAATTGGATTTTCCATACATTTTCAGTGTAAAATAAGGAAAATTTGGCATTTTGAGCAACATTATGGAGGCTAAGGACCCCCCCCCCCCTAGCCCCGACTGTTCCTACAGGCATGTTATTAATGTAACAGCAGTAAAGTTTATGACTTTATGCTAACATTCTGTGTGTCCGTCATGAACCTAGATGACACGAAGACACACCCTTCTCATTGATAAAGCATAATTGATGGTGAATCTTTGCGAGATCATTCTCAACTCGTCCCTATTAAGTTCCTGTTGCAGTTGTTGAAAATTTCTTGGGGCAAAAGGGCGAAAAGCTAATGTCTGGTAACAAATTCAATGGTTTTGTGCAATGCTGACACGTACAAAACATTAAACAAAATAGGTGCGACTGAATTCTAGTATTGCATCGCACATGAAAGCATGTTATCAAATCTTATGAAGCAGTGATACGAGTTTTGAGCATGATTTGGTGACGTTGCTTTGATGCTATTGAATTCTGCAATTGCCTGGGGTTTTGTGACTTTTCATATTTGAGTCTTAGTGGAAAACCTAAATATTTTTTATGTTCGGATCAGTCGATTTTCTTGAAACTTACAGAAAACATGTAAACGTAATTGATTGACATTTGCTGAAAATTTCATCAAATATACTGCATTATTTTTTTAGTTATGATGAAAAATGTAAGTGTTGCGTTGGAAGTGTCTTTAAGTGTATAAAATGTTTTGAAGATATTACTAAACAGTCATTATATAAAAATGACAGTAATATGAATTTATGGTAGTCCATCCCTAATGAGATTCGCACTACGTCGGAATTATTCGAGCGCAATTGAAAACATTCGGCGGTGTTTACCCCTGCGCCCGAATAGATTCGGATGCTTAACGACGTCGCTCGAAAAAAGCCGATGTTTTATGAATTTCAAAATGGCGACATTACTGGTATTCTACCTTAAAATTATGCATACTTTGAGACATGATCTCACAAGCTGATAACGGCTATTTTCTTCTTCTTTAAATCCTATGGATCTTTGATACTCAACTTTTGATTTTTCTGTAGAAAAAAACTAATTGTCTATACGTGCTTCACCGAACAGCCGTCTAGAAAATCACTCATACATAAATCTTAAGTCTTATAAGTCTACATTATTTCTTTGTCATAACTGGAAGGGTACCTTATTGTTCCTTATTTAACCAATTCCCACACAAGATCTTGTTTTGACGTCACTAAACTAAAGGGATTGGGAAAACATTGAGACAAAAGAAGAAAGTGCTGATAATCAGCACTTTCTCCTTTTGTCTCAATATTTTCTGAGCTAAATTGTACACAAATCCAACCTTCATTAACATCCATATTGTGGTCTGCAGCAGCTTTCAAATTGGATCACCCTATTTTTTCGTTTGGGAAAGGGTTAATATTCTAACATTCTGTGGTAACGATTACCGCCAGACAAAAATAACGTTGACTTTATTTATTTGTAATTCCAGGATCTTGGATACATTTTCAGCCAAACTGACGTCTACAATGAAAAAGTACCACGTGACCACAGTTGATGTGAGTGACCTTAAATATTCTTCAAATCGTAGACCAGAGCTACATATAAGAGCGGGTTGGTGCATTCTAAATGTGCTGATCTGAATCTAACCTCTATGATTTGGGTTCTCATTGAAATATGAATCGTCCCAGTGAGGCGATTCAAATGAGTAACAGAACATTGGCTTTCATGAGCAATAAAAAGTAAATTTGCAATTTAAGATATATAACCTCTCTTATCTGTAGCTCCAGTATACTTGCCCGCCTTAATTTTTGTCAATTCCTGATTGATTCAGTAAGTAACTAAGGTACATTTTCTCAAATTATGTCTTCCGCACCATCATTGCAAGTGCAGCCTGAAAGCCCGTCTTTTTTGAAGAGTTAAGTTTAATAAGATCTCGAATTGTGAATCAGTTACTATTTTCGTGTTACTTCTGCATATGCAAAGGTGGAATGTGTGTCATTTTTACTTAAGCACGGATATGGAAAATTTGGCGAATTTCAACTTGTGCCTAGGTGCAGTATAAGTACAGTCTAATCAGTATTCATGTTGCTTTTCAAGAGTGGCTCCAGGTAATGAATAATCCATGGAAACACCATAAATGTGTGTGTATGCAAAGGATTATCATGATCCGTTTTGGTCTCAAATGTCCAAGAACTAAATTACAATTTATATATTATCACTTCCCTAAAAAAAAAAAAAAAAAAAAAAAACAAAAAAAAAAAAACGTCGTAACTGCAGCTTAAATCAAGCTGCAGTTACGAGGTTTTTTGTTGAAAAGCATTGCTTATGTAATATAGGTTAAAGACATTTCTGTCTTCAGCAAAGCATCCAGATATCCTCCAAGGAAGATAAATCATCAAAGACCCAGTTTATTCTGATAGCAGTGATTGTCGCCCTTGTTGTGTCTAACGCCATCTTTATCTACGTGTTTTTGCACATAAAACAGAGGTATAGTTGGTTGAACTTTATTTCTATTTCTTTTTATTGCAGTCCAAAGAGGAAGGCGATTAAGCCAATGAAATTAATATTGCTAAAGATAGAATGATAAAGATTTTTTTTAACATTTATTCAGTCAAAGTATCGCATACATTAAAAATAAACTTAAGGAAGAAGAACAAGGGATCAGTTGACACCCTTTATGTCTTTTATTCTGGAAATTATCTAGAATGATAAAGATAGAATCCATATAAGATATTTCAAATAATCCAACGGGGTAACAAACGAAGGGCTGGGGCTGGGTTTACCTTGATTGTGAAAGATGGATATAAATGCGTTGCCTTGTCTAAATCCACGTTGGTCCGAAAACAATTACGGTACCTTCAGTTCTACACAGACGCTGCACATTTCACTATTCGATTTTCCGTCGAAATTGATGTCAGCATAATTGATAATACGGACCTCAGACTTTTATCCTGTCTCGGCTGCGGATCCAGGATTTCTTTGAGGGGAGGGGGTTCAAAATAAATGAGGTTTGTTTTATTAGAATCACGCAATTCTAAATGAATATTTTCATGAAAATATGAGGATCTGACAATTCCACAGTGATTGTACAGAAAAAAAAACCATGTGGTTTCCGAGGTTGATTCATTGAAAGCAATATTTACTACTAGCTCAAATAGAAGGAACTTTTTATGTTTTATTTGTGTAAACCATAGAGAGTACTATACAAAAGTTACAAAACAATTTCAAATGAGTATGCCGGTGCAGGTAACGTTCTCTTTCGCTTAACCCTTTCACAAACAAACTTTATGGTGGTCTAATTCAAAAGCTGCTGTAGTCCACAAAATCGATTTTGATAAAAAATCGATATGCAATATAAAATGAAAATATTGAGGCAAAATGAGAAAATGCTGATAATTTTTCTGTCTCGATGTTGTCTAAAGCCTTACTAACAGTAACTTCAAACCCGGGTCTTGTTTGGTAAAGGGTTCAATTAGTTTTTTATGTATCTTTCTCAGTGCTCTATAAACGTAGAAGTCCCTTTTAATGTCTTATGTGCAACATCAGTACAAAACATCAGAGCTCTGAAATACCTTACGCAATAGTATTCCCATTTGGCGTGATGTGCGGGTATTGAACTAACCATGATCATTGTAACCTTCTAGAATCTAGCAAATTGGTAAAAAGTATTGAGATAACCAGTAAACAAGATCAGACAGTCGTACATGCAGTTACTTCAGGCAACATGTTATTCCTTTAAAATTCATATAATATCAAGGGCGGATCTAGAAGGGGGTCAGGGGGTCCGGACCCCCCCCCACTGACATTGGCCGAAAAAATTAGATTTTGACCATATAACTTTAGTGTAATGTTACATATCGCTGCTTTTCAACGAAAACATCGTAACATAAAACAAGCTGCAGTTACGTGTTTTTTGCTAAAGACAGCTACATCTATCACATTTTAAGCCGTCGTTTGGGCTTCACCCCCACCCTCTCCCCTGGAAAAAGTGCTGGATCCGCCCTAGTAATATTCATGCAGACTGATATGGATCGACGTGGTCTAAAGTTACGCTCTCCTCAAAAAGACTTGGTGTTGACGTCCCTTTTATGAATAAATTGAATAGGGAAACGTTGTGAGAAAAGAAGAAATTGATCAGCATTATTTTTTCATAATGTTCTTACAATTATTTGTGTTGAAAACCATCCATTTTCCCTTTGGATACAATCAATTTTGTCCTCTGTAACTCCTTTCGTGTCTAAATTGTAGCTGTTTGAGAAATGGTTAAATGTAAAACTAACGCTATTTGCAGATCCAAGCTCAATTATGTACCCGTACAGTAGGCCCGTTGCCTTATTTTGTTACGCAGGGGTAAATTTCGACGATAGAAGCCAATGTCAAGATTATATTTGTCTAAGGAATTACATTGGTGTTTATGAAAATAGACGCTTTCATGTTGTGTTTTACACCATACCAGTTTATGCGCGTTAGTCGTTTAGCGCATGTGCGAGCTTGTAACGGTTATCGGTCAGATTCCACTTTATGCTTAGCAAATATGTTTGTCCCCAAAATGGCAAATGTTAAGTTTTCAGACAGATTGTCCTATTTATAAGCCCTGACATATTTCTTATCTTTGTCGTGAATGCCAGGTCTTATCAGATACGCCATTTTTTCTATAACACTTCCAATGGCGGTTTATAGCGGATGTTTAGCCCTTAATGTAATAACTCTCAAATTGAAATTACGATCTAAAAATGGTATGGATAGAAGGATAAATGAATTGTTTTTCACTCCAGTATGATTTTGAAATAAAGATATATCTTATTTTATTTAAATCCAGCCAAATTTCCAACAACCCTACACAAAAGCAAGATGGCCGTCACGCTTGCCAATGGAAATGAAACACGTTTCAAAGGCAATATTTAAAATATCAAAAGCAACATTTCAGTAAAATTAAGGTGGTTTTAAACATGTAGTTATTTGTCATTGTTTATGTCACATTTACCTTGAATAGGGACTTCGAATAAGTTTACATTTGCTACACTGAAAATAAGCAACCCATTTGGAATATCGAACAGACAGACAGACAGATGGACAGTCTGACGAACACAAGAAAAAAAAAGTGTCCCCAATTTTTAGATACGGGAAAAAAATACATGACGTATTATAAGGGACTATAACCAGTCTAAATTCGAGTGTACGCAGACTTCCGAACGTAAAATGGTAAAGTATAAAACGAAGCATGAAAGGGTCTAAATTACGAGAACAATTTTCTCTTCATATATGTGAACTAATTATAAAGTCGAACAATTTATGAAACTGCACTGGATGCTGTTTATCTCCTATAAACTTCAGACTTTCTCATTATTGGTTGCCAAATGGCACCAATTTGTCTGCATTACTTTCCTGGAAAACGAGGAAGTGCCAGCAACTGGTGACAAAAAAGGCGAATACAAAATCGTAACGGAGAAGTAATGAGAATGATTTTCTAGTAAATCAGGGATTATTTTGGTTCTGTCTATTCAGCGACTTTTCTTGAATTTATGTTCAACAACACGCCGGCTTTGTTCCAAAAACGCCGTAAGTACAGCTTATTCAAGCTGTACTTACAGCGTTTTTGAACATAGCAAGCGAACAACAAACAAACAAACATCAGCAACACCAAAAACAACATACCTGCAGCCTATTCTTATTCTACACCCGCACCCACTCCGACCTCCATGTTTTTATTCAACAAGCAAAATTTTATAGCTATTGTAATGATAGTATCGTAACTTTACAACGAAAACCTCATAACTGCAGCTTGTCTTAAGCTGCAGTTACGAGGTTTTCGATTGAAATAATCGATGTTTTTTCAGATACAAAAGAAAGTTGTTAGCAGCAACAATAACGACACAGGGTGAGTAAAAAGGCGAATCTTGCAAAATCAAAATATTCGATTATTAAGTTTTCAAAAGTCTTTAAACCATGATTCCATTCATGAAGTATTGTTTAACCCGAAAGGGAATAATCTAATTTGAAATCTGCAGCTGAAGACGAAAACATGGATATGTAAATTCAATCGTATTTCAAAAAACAGGCCCATAGGAACAAAGGATTCTAACCCCACAAAGTCGGCCAAAAATGCACTATACACTGCAAATGTAGGGAAAATCCTATGTATCCCCCCCTCCCCCCCCCCCCCAATATTCAGACTCTGGCCCTGACAGGGGCTTGAGTCCCCCAATTCCTTGCTACGGACCTAGCAAATATCTCGTAACGAGGTCTTTGTTGAATATCAGCGACATAGAACATAAAACATTGATATCCATGTAAGAGCATGATATAATCAACAATTTCATTGTATTACACCAATGTTGACTTGAAGACATAACCAATGTCATGATAGCACCTTTCATTATTCCAGACAAGGGGATAGAGATGCAGACAACTTCTATGGCTGTGCCAGGAAGTAATAAGTATATGTCACAGTAAGTTGAAAAATGTGACCCGACATACTAAAAGGGACCTTATTAAAAGTAAAAAAATCCAAATTTTGAAAATCTTGTCAGACTCAGCACAGGTCAACCATATTATACTGTATGCGAAATATGAACATATAGTAAGATAGGGAAACCATTGCGGATTTAGAACATTACATACAAGTGAAAAGTGTCGGCCCTAGTCTGGCTGCGCGGACTGCGCAGACTGACTAGGGTGGATATTTTTCACGCTTTCTATAAGGTCCCTTTAAGCGTGATGGGTCACAAATAACACATACATACCGCGTACATGTGAGCCAGGATCTGGAAAAAATGTCCCGTAACGCATTTGAGAAGAACGTGGATACATATCAGCCTATACATATATGCACAGTTCTATCCATATCCATATTGTTCTCCAATAGCTTCTTTGAGACCATTAGCAATTGTGAGCTAGTGGATTGGATCCATTTTACTCTACATTTAACCACATGGTCTCGAAACTATATTTTTCAAAATACTATAAGGGTGATTTTTTTTCCAGATTCCGGCTCCTATACTATATGACCCTCTTGCAAAAAGATGTGTGAAAAGTATCTCCTCTGGCCATTGTACACAGACTGCGCAAGCTTACTATGACAGACCCTTTTCACTGTTAAATGAATTTATGAATCTAAAATTTTCGTAACTTGCCATCAGTCTATTTTCATAGTTACTGTGGTTAATTTAGACATAAAGCGGTGACATTCCTTCAAAAGTTTCCACGACCCTGGTGAACAATCAAAGTGCTGAGAGCACTGTAATTGGACGTCTCTGATTGATTGAGCGGGATTGTACATGAACGAAAGATATTTTATTCATTCTTCTGTGTTTAATTCTATAAGATCGGTTTCGAACATACGAAATCGGCTCTAATACCAGAAAACCCTTCTCAGGCTTCAAATTGATTTGATTGCCGTTTCAAGACAACTGATTTGTCGCTATGAATAATCACTATTAATTTGATTACCAAATTCAATTAAGGCTATGCGATTAGCACTTTTGTCTTCTTGTTTCGGTTTACTATGAGTATTGTCGTCAGTTATACTTTTCATTGATTTTATAAAGTACGCTACAAAGCAATTTATTCAAAATGTAAGCCAACGCGCTACATAAATGAAAACCGCGATAGCTCACTTAGCAGAGCACTCACCTTGTACTCTTTACACATGTTATATCCGGAAGGCCCTGGGTTCGTATTCTACTCAGACATTGTTCTTTTTAATCATCTTTTTTATACGTCGCCGGAGGCGGACGTATATTGGCGTCATCTTCTCCGTCTGTCCGTCCGTCCGTCCGTCCATCCATCCGTCCGTCCGTCCGTCCGTCCGTACGTCCGTCCACTTTTCTTGTCAACGCAACTCCTCCTAAGTTTCTGGCTGGATCTTCTTGAAACTTGGCCAATGTTATCACCTCAATTGGTAGATGTACATGAAGGAAGGATTTTATGGTTCGTTGATTTATGCCAGAGTTATGCCCCTTAAAAACTTAGTCTCTGGGGCTTATTGAAATTGCAGCCTTGTCAACGCAACTCCTCCTAAGTTTCTAGCTGGATCTTAATGAAACTTGGTCAATGTTATCACCTCAATTGGTAGATGTCATGAAGGAAGGATTTTATGGTTCGTTGATTTTTGCCTGAGTTATGCCCCTTAAAAACTTAGTCTCTGGGGCTTATTGAAATTGCAGCCTTGTCAACACAACTCCTCCTAAGTTTCTGGCTAGATCTTAATGAAACTTGGTCAATGTTATCACCTCAATTGGTAGATGTGCATGAAGGAGTTATGCCCCCTTAAAACTTAGTCTGTGGGGCTTATTGAAATTGCAGCCTTGTCAACGCAAGTCCTCCTACGTTTATGGCTGGATATTAATGACACTTGGTCAATCACCTCAATTGGTAGATTTGCATGAAGGAAAGATTTTATGGTTCATTGATTTTTTCTAGAGTTATGCCCCCTTAAAACTTAGTCTCTGGGGCTGATTGAAATTGCAGCCTTGTCAACACAACTTCTTCTAAGATTCTGACTGGATCCTTATGAAACTTGGTGGATGTTATTACCTTAATTGGTAGATGTGCATGAAGTAAGGATTTTATGGTTCATTGATTTTTGCCTGAGTTATGCCCCCTTCAATCTTAGTCTCTAGGGCTTAATTATATTTCAGTCTCCTGAACGCAATTCCTTCCAGGTTTTTGACTGGATATTTATAAAAACCTTTTTGTGAACACAACTTTTTACAGGTTTTTGTGTGAATATTTATAAATCCTTGTCAATGTCATTTTTTTGTCTCAAGTTTTATAAGTGGCGGCGTATATTGTGACCATGGCACTCTTGTTCGACTTCTATCTCCACCATCGTTGGCGAAAAAACGACCGCAGTGATTTAGAATCGATCTTAACACAAATTTAACGAAATAAAGTAATGAAACGCCGATCATTTACATACAATTCCGCTCAATCAATGAGAGGCGTCTAAATATAGTGCTCCAAGCACTTTGATTTTTATTCCTGTTTAGAGTAAAAAAAAAAAGAAAAAAAACACGGTAGCAGTTTTCCCTGGATGTAGTTAAAAACAAATTCAATACATACTTTTCCTGAAACAAAATACCAGATGAATTGGAGCACCTAACCATGGATTCCTCATACAAGTACTACCGCAGCATCCTTACATCTACAGATGTGCATAAAAAGAAGAAATTGGGAACGTGCCGTCGGGAAAATGGCAGTGGAGTACAATAATCAATTTAAATCTTCATATCACTATCAACGAAAATTTGAGAAAAGCAATGTCCCTATCTGTAAACATATTCATACGATCATCCAGGTACCATCTGTTGCAGACCCATTGCTTCATCTTCTTAGCTCAATACACGTAAACGGGTCTCTTAAACGAAATAAATACAGATCGCTGTCACTTAGGCTTATACTAGTAATAATCATTGTTGTCATGATCATCGATCAGTATGTAAATAGGTCATGATACTGTCGAATGTCAGTGATACAGATGCTGGAGAAAAAAAACTCGTAAGAACAACTATTTTTCTGAATAGGTGGATTTCACTAATGTCTCATCTGAGGCTGTTCAGATGGAACCCCGATTTGTCATCGAGTCGAACCCGAGTTGCGAAATGAACTCACTCCCCGATAATCAATTTCAAAACCCTGGTTCCAAAGTACGTCTCGGGGAAACCCCGTTCCTTTAAATGTGTCAAAGACTTAAACAACAATGATCAAAGAAAAGGAACCTATCATACACAATATGTGCATTAAATTGGGTAATCATTCTAAAATGTGTGTTTTCAGTAAACACATCAAGAAAAATAAACGTTTTACAGAAGAAATAATCCGAACTGGTTTTGAACCAACGGCGTTCCAAATTTCAAACTGAAAAAAGGTTGCGAGGTTAATCCTTTCCCGTTTGAGCTATCGCTGCTGATGATGATATAGGGTGTCTGTTTACATTATAACCATTGTGTATGCATGTATCGCTTTCTAAAGATCTTACCCTTTACACAATAAATATTACGAAAGTCAAAAAACTACAAGAAAATGATTAAATCGAAAAAAGATCGTAAAGTTGGTTAAGACGTGGTATGAATTGAATCGGCCAATGAATCTTATAGTATTTGTTAGAGAACACATAGAAAGTAGGAAAAGATACGACAGTTTTCCTGTATGGTCGCAAAATCTATTTTGAATTCTGGTCAACTGGCAATTGAGTCTGAGAAAGGGTTTTTTGGTAATGAAAACCCATTTCGCCTGTCCAAAAGTGGTTATAAGAATTGTACGTCCTTTCGGACGTCCAATTAAAAACGCCTGGGAAAACGTTTAGGCAAAATGAGAAAATATTGATAACCAGTATTTTCTCCCGTATCTCCATTGCTATTTTTACTTACATTTTGTCTTTGGTCTTCTACAGAAGCTTTCCTTGTAATACAATCCAATATTTTGCCACGTGGTAATGGGTTAATGTGCCAACCAAAGATGAAGAAATAATCGTACAACACATGATATAGTCTTCGTGTAATGGGTATAATTGAAAATTTGTCCATGTTTTCTGAGAAGCCTTTGTTTGATTAGTAGCAGTTTGATCAAGATCACGATGTCCTCTTGTGATAGATAGTGGTCATATTACAGGTGCTACAAAACAACATGACTTGTTCATACAGCATGAATACGAAGGTTGATATAAGTACATGTTGGTCTCGATGCTACAAGGACCCCTTTTTCTCGACCTCTGCTCAAATATTTTCTAATTTTAGGTCAAATCCATTGTTGAACGCGGAGTTTGACGAGAACCAAGGCCCCCAGTATGACGAAATCAGTCTTAACAGGTAGGTCTGTTTCTATATTTCCACTAATTAAAATGATCAATTTTGAAACTGTCTAAATGCAAATGTGTTCCAGACACTAAAATTTGCACGACATTTGGGATAAAAATTATCTTTGGAATGATGAATAAAATTTTGGAATGGTAATATGTAGTTGTTACCTTTTCTTCCATATTTACCAATGGTAAATAACACATGGACCCGTAAAAAGGCGTAACTATTTTGAAAAGCGTTAAAACGATCAATTCCATGACCATTTTTCATTTCAATTTGAATCCCCACAGAATTGG
This sequence comes from Fragum sueziense, assembly GCA_963680895.1. Taxonomy (NCBI): domain Eukaryota; kingdom Metazoa; phylum Mollusca; class Bivalvia; order Cardiida; family Cardiidae; genus Fragum; species Fragum sueziense. The sequence continues at coordinate 65,438,180 of OY804592.1, forward strand.
CGGATATACCCCCCTCCATACCTACCCGTTGAATGTTTGTTTAATTCTATTTGTCAGCAACTTGCTGGATATATAATTATGTACATTGTATACTGAAGATTCCCTTACAGGGTCAATGAATGACGAGGGCATGGGTTAACACTTTAAAATGAATCAAGATTTATATTTTTGGTCCTGAGTAAAAACTATTGTAAGAAATGAAGAAATTGCTTGTCGCAAGCAATTTCTTCATTTTCCACAATATTTTCAAAAGCAATTATCTTGAAAGGTGTCAAAAAGAGAATGGGATAAATCCTCCACAGCATAAGTTCAATACATAGTTTACCACCTATATCCACCAGTAAAGCTCATCAGTCACGTTAAAATTGTCGCAGCTACATCAAATTTCTGTTTATAATTCACAGTCACAACTCGCTAGATACAAATGACGTAGATTATAGATCGGCCGAGCCATCCGACTACGACAGAATCGAGGAGAAAGAGGTTACTCTAGACATGTATACCGAAGACACTTTTACAGCATCAGTTGAGAGTGAAAGTCCACTAGAAGCTGCATTGAGGATCCACGAGAGGAATAAAGAGGAGAGAGCAAGTAAAGAAATGGAACAGGATGTTGGAGACTTTGATGAAGTGGAAGGAGCACAGCCGTATGTGTTTCACAATGATACTTATTACGGAAACGATGAACAACTAGAGAGCAGTGAAATCTGAACAATGTATATAAACAAAACCGATTGATAATATAGACCCTACTCGTGGAGTATCGACTTTAATATTGAGTAAAAGCCTATGTTGAAGTTACTTAATATATTCCTGCTTTTCAACGATAACCTCGTAATTGCAGCTTAAAACTGTAGTAACGAGGCTTTCGTTGAAAAGCGACGATTTGGATCTTCTCAAAGACTATAAATACGATAGTCATATCGACACAAGACAATGGCAATTTACAGACATAGTTAAGCGAAAAATGGCTATCAACAATACAATAACAGGTAAATCAAATGTTATTGTATGTTTCTACAACTTTGTTGTTTTTAATTGGACGTCCGAAAGGACGTACGATTCTTATAACCACTTTTCGACAGGCGAAATGGGGTTTCATTACCAAAAAACCCTTTCTCAGACTCAATTGCCAGTTGACCAAAATTCAAAATAGAATTTGCGACCATACAGGAAAACTGTCGTATCTTTTCCTACTTTCCTATGTGTTCTCTAACAAATACTATAAGATTCATTGGCCGATTCAATTCATGCCACGTCATAACCAACTTTACGATCTTTTTTCGATTTAATCATTTTCTTGTAGTTTTTTGACTTTCGTAATATTTATTGTGTAAAGGGTAAGATCTTTAGAAAGCGATACATGCATACACTATGGTTATAATGTAAACAGACACCCTATATCATCATCAGCAGCGATAGCTCAAACGGGAAAGGATTAACCTCGCAACCTTTTTTCAGTTTGAAATTTGGAACGCAGTTGGTTCAAAACCAGTTCTGATTATTTCTTCTGTAAAACGTTTGTTAAAACGTTTATTTTTCTTGATGTGTTTACTGAAAACACACATTTTAGAATGATTACCCAATTTAATGCACGTATTGTGTATGATAGGTTCCTTTTCTTTGATCATTGTTGTTTAAGTCGTTGACATATTTAAAGGAACGGGGGTTCCACGAGACGTACTTTGGAACCAGGGTTTTGAAATTGATTATCGGGAAGTGAGTTCATTTCGCAACTCGGGTTCGACTCGATGACAAAACGGGGTTCCATCTGAACAGCCTCAGATGAGACACTAGTGAAATCCACCTATTCAGAAAAATAGTTGCTCTTACGAGTTTTTTTTTCTCCAGCATCTGTATCACTGATATTCGACAGTATCATGACCTATTTACATACTGTTCGATGATCATGACAACAATGATTATTACTAGTATAAGACTAAGTGACAGCGATCTGTATTTATTTCGTTTAAGTGACCCGTTTACGTGTATTGAGCTAAGAAGATGAAGCAATGGGTCTGCAACAGATGGTACCTGGATGATCGTATGAATATGTGTACAGATAGGGACATTGCTATTCTCAAATTTTCGTTGATAATGATATGAAGATTTAAATTGCTTATTGTACTCCACTGCCATTTTCCCGACGGCACGTTCCCCATTTCTTCTTTTTATGCACATCTGTAGATGTAAAGATGCTGCGGTAGTACTTGTATGAGGAAACCATGGTTAGGTGCTCCAATTCACCGGGTATTTTGTTTCAGGAAAAGTATGTATTGAATTTGTTTTGTAACCACAACCAGGGAAAACTGCTACCGTGTTTTTTTCTTTTTTTTTACTCTAAACAGGAATAAAAATCAAAGTGCCTGGAGCACTATATTTAGACGCCTCTCATTGATTGAGCGGAATTGTATGTAAATGATCGGCGTTTCATTACTTTATTTCGTTGAATTTGTGTTAAGATCGATTCTAAATCACTGTGGTCGTTTTTCGCCAACGATGGTGGAGATAGAAGTCGAACAAGAGTGCCATGTTCACAATATACGCCGCCACTTATAAAACTTGAGACAAAAAAATGACATTGAAAAGGATTTGTAAATATTCACACAAAAACCTGTAAAAAGTTGTGTTCACAAAAAGGTTTTTATAAATATCCAGTCAAAAACCTGGAAGGAATTACGTTCACGAGACTGAAATATCATTAAGCCCTAGAGACTAAGATTGAAGGGGGCATAACTCAGGCAAAAATCAATGAACCATAAAATCCTTACTTCATGCACATCTACCAATTAAGGTAATAACATCCACCAAGTTTCATAAGGATCCATTCAGAATCTTAGAAGAAGTTGTGTTGAAAAGGCTGCAATTTCAATCAGCCCAAGAGACTAAGTTTTAAGGGGGCATAACTCTAAAAAAAATCAATGAACCATAAAATCAGTCCTTCATGCACATCTAGCAATTGAGGTGATAACATTGACCAAGTTTCATTAAGATCTAGCCAGAAACTTAGGAGGAGTTGTGTTGACAAGGCTGCAATTTCAATAAGCCCCAGAGACTAAGTTTTTAAGGGGCATAACTCAGGCAAAAATCAACGAACCATAAAATCCTTCCTTTAGCACATCTACTTATTGAGGTGATAACATTGACCAAGTTTCATTAAGATCCAGCTAGAAACTTAGGAGGCTAAGGCTGCAATTTCAATAAGCCCCAGAGACTAAGTTTTTAAGGGGCATAACTCAGGCAAAAATCAACGAACCATAAAATCCTTCCTTCATGCACATCTACCAATTGAGGTGATAACATTGACCAAGTTTCAAGAAGATCCAGCCAGAAACTTAGGAGGAGTTGCGTTGACAAGAAAAGTGGACGGACGTACGGACGGACGGACGGATGGACGGATGGACGGACGGATGGACGGACGGAGAGACGAAGAAGATGACGCCAATATACGTCCGCCTCCGGCGGCGTATAAAAAAGATGATTAAATAGAACAATGTCTTAGTAGAATTCGAACCCAGGGCCTTCCGGATATAACATGTGTAAAGGTGAGTGCTCTGCTAAGTGAGCTATCGCGGCTTTCATTTATGTAGCGCGTTGGCTTACATTTTGAATAAATTGCTTTGTAGCGTACTTTATAAAATCAATGAAAAGTATAACTGACGACAATACTCATAGTAAACTGAAACAAGAAGACAAAAGTGCTAATCGCATGGCCTTAATTGAATTTGGTAATCAAATTAATAGTGATTATTCATAGAGACAAATCAGTTGTCTTGAAACGGCAATCAAATCAATTTGAAGCCTGAGAAGGGTTTTTTGGTATTAAAGCCGATTTCGTATTTCCGAAACCGATCTTATAGAATTAAACACAGAAGAATGAAAAAAAAATATCTTTCGTTCATGTACAATCCCGCTCAATCAATCAGAGACGTCCAATTACAGTGCTCTCAGCACTTTGATTATTTGATGTTATTTGTTTGTTACATGGATCAATTGAAATTATTTACCTAATTCATTTCTTTTGCAATCATGTTGCATAACTTATTACGGGAATGTTTATTTTGACGGATCTAGCCTTGTCTGCCACATGGCACGGATAACGATATTTGAAAGATAATATGCCATAATAGGTAGACTATAAATACGAAAAAGCTTCATATTTCGATGATATCAAAGTTTCGGGATTAATTGCATTAATCCTTTACCACACAACTAGAGTATAGGGTAGTCTAAATTGAAGGTTGCTGCAGACGACAAGACAGATGTTGATGAAGATTTGTATCTTTGTTTTGTGAAGAATAACACACAAAATGTTTAAGCAAAAAGAGATAATGCTGGTTGTCAGCATTTTTTCTCTTGCTACATTGTTTTCCTAAGCTTTGTGCACGTCTAAAACAGGTTTTATATGGGAAGTGGTTAAAAACCGTATGAAAGCGTTGAATGATTCATCCGGTATCATGCTAAGTTAAACTTTGATAGCATCCACGTTTTGCGTTTTCATAATGATCTTCCTCTTTAAAGGAAAATACTCATAATCCAAGATTACACTTGCTTTTAATTTTAAATCAAATGTTTTTAAAGCTAATGAAGGCCTATATCTCTCTTATAAATCATTACACATTGCTCATTAAGGTGATCTCTTTATCTAAGGTCAAAGGGGAAGAAGTAGGATTTTTTAACGAGCCAGTTTCGTTTCCTTGTCAACCAAAGCAAAATTCAATGACCGACTTGAATGATAGATAATGACTCTGAAAATAAATCACAACACACGAAACAGTTAGTTGCTAGTATTGCACATACCGTAACTTTGTATATTTTCTTACATGTACTGAACTATAAGTGTATCCAACAGCGCTTCTGATATGCGTCAAACATGCGTGTCGTGCGGAAACAACAACAACAACAACAACAACAACAACAAAAAAAAAAACGCATTAGGTTGCAGTACACTTAGGATGGCTCCTATATAACTCTATGTAAAATACCATTTTTCAACACATTATTACACAATCCACAACTTCAGTTAGAGAGTCAAACTGCGCCTAAACTGGTACAGATCTACCCTTGAACTCTTGAATTTCTGAAAAATGAACCCACTATCATGGAGTGGATTTTTAAAAAAATCAATCAAACAAACGTACCATGTATTTTTCCATGCAAAAATGGAGACACCGGAAATGGTGACCACGAGTATCCTTGCACCAAAACACACCAAATAGTCCTGAAAAGAAAGATGGGTTCTGACTCAAAAATGAGAAAACATGTCACTAAAAAACATCCAATGAAAACCTCAGCTCAAAATCATTCATGCAGAGAGCAAGGTACCACCTAAAAAGGTGCCAAGTTTTTTAAAGAACTATTTTAGCCCCCTACGACCTAGGATGTACTTGCCCATGTGACCTTACTCCATTAATTCGATTTTCATACTAGTATATCATGTGCATGTATGTTTAAAAGAAATGACGTTCTGTAATATTGTCTTACACGTCACACGGAGCCAATGATGACATCTTGTTGATGTTGTCTACCCTTATAAGATTCGGGCGACGTTGGAACCATTCGGGCGACGTCGAAAACTTTAGGCGGTTGCTCTTTCCAGCGCCGAATGCTAACGACGGCGCCCGAATAAGTTAGGATACCGAAAAAACCCGATGTTTTAAGCATCTGAAAATGGCCACATTAAGGGTATTCTACCTGAAAACTAAATCAACGGCTATGACGTACATGTACCTTGGTTATTGCCAAGTTGCTTTTAAGGGACATAGCATTCCTATTTCATTTTTAAAGTAAGTCTTGAAGCAAAGATTAGTTATTCTTATGCGTAGAAATGCTATCAATTTTTTGAAGTCGGTATTTATAAGCGAAAAATACGCCTTAAAAGTTGAAATAGAAATGACAAATTCCAAAATAAATCTGAACTGTTGTCCACAACATTTTTTTTTTAATTTTAGCTCAAAAATATATATTTCTCGTGAACGGTTCAATATTTTGGCTTGAAATTTTCAGAATTTTCATAAGAAAATTTGCGCTATCAGATTAAAATAAAAGTAAAATTTATGAAAAATAAATGTGAAATGTCACTTTAAATATACTCTATATTTCCCATACTATACCTTATTTCATCAAACTGATTTGGAGAAACAGAATGAATGTTGAAATACTCCATTCCCCTCAAGACCTAGCCACAAACTACAATGTTTTAACCCATTACCAAACGGCAAAATTTTAGACTAGTTCAAATTCAAAGATGATGCAGACGACAATTTAAAGTGAATAAAATTTAAATACTTTGATCTTTTGGGGTTGGAAACACTGTGGGAAATGAAGAAATTGCTTGTCACAAGCAATTTCTTCATTTTCCACAATGTTTTCCATAGCCATTATCTTTAAAGGAGTCAAAAAGAGTCATTGTGTGGTAATGGGTTAAGTGATTTGTATGGTCATTTACAGAATCTTTGAAAAATTCTTAATTTTGTCGAAATGTTGTTACTGTAATTAGTACTCCAATAAAATTATGCGATGGGGATGCACAAACTTTGGTCTTGCTTTGATCTTCCTATATCCCAGTTCAATTAAAAACACTAGGTTTTTAGCTCTATAAAGGGGGTTACTCCTAACATAATTTTGTCTTGTGGGTGACCATAAGTATCGCTTTTCTTACTACTTTTGTAATGAGCAACGATTAAACAGGGTTTCATTTATGAAAGTCAATACATTTCTCTATCGAAGTGCTTTCAATTCCTTTCATTTCCATAAAACGATATTATCTTAGACTGCTTCAATATCAAAGGAGTTGTTAACAACAGAATAATAAAAGACGTGAAAGGTACAAACTGTTGATATATGCCTGTTCGACAGAAAAAAAAAAAATACATGTGAAAAGGACAATTGCAGGTAACTATACCAGCAATCCCTTATTTCACCCCAATATTTTCTATAGCATTTTCTTTTTTTTTTTTTGCATGTAAAAAAGATTTTTTGTTTAGGAAAGTGATAAATGAAACTCTATATATCGTCGGTCACGTTCGAAAATGTCGTAACTACAGCTTATCCAAGCTTTTCCAAGCTGTAGTTACGACGTTCTCGAACGGTACCAACGATGTAATGATTTAGCCCACGCCTCTTGTATGGTTTATTGTCCTATCCTTTTGGTCCCACGCACCATATAGAAATAAAAACAAACATCGTGACTGAGTGTCATGATTTTATTAGAAGATTAATACTAGTGAAGGCATACTAACCATGATTAGACACTAAACAGTTAGTGCTACATCAGCTTCATTCATGTCAACGGAGATTGACGAGGTTATCGGGATTTTTCAAATCCGGATATCCTCGTCAATTTCCGTTGTCATGGAAAACGGCAAAAGTTAATGCGAAATTACGCGAATAGTTTCGTGTGTAATGGTGTATAGAATTCATTTTAAGAAATGATAGCGCATGTAATTACAATCAGTAAGGATATAGAAAACCAATATTTATCGTTCAGTGTGTAAAAAGTATTTAAAATCAATTTAATATGAGCCTGCCTTTTACGGTTGATATATACAGTCTGATCAAGATCAGCGATGTTCTTCGAGACGTCAGTCGTACACGTACTATGTGACGACAACTTTAAGATGAAATAATACAATTCTTTATTTAAATGATACAAATCTTTATTTAACTGCACATGGGGACTGGCTGATCTCATTCTATGCCTGTGAAAACCACTGAAACACAAGAAAATGATAACAATCACCCTTTAATCCCTTTGTCACAATATTTTGTATTCATACTATATTTCACAGTCTTTTCTTCACATGCAACTGCAATCTTCGACTGCTTTCAATCATAAACGGTTCATTTTTCAGTTTCATAAAAGGTCAAAAGTAAACGTTTGAAATATTGTAATGTAATAATTATCTTAGATACATCTAAATCATTCGGAAGAAAAAAAATATCATAAGTTATTGCATTATTATGGAAATATATTGTGTCGAACGAGTTCTTTTGGAAAAGCAGTCCGATCTTGCGTAAAAAGACAGAGTTAGACACAATATATTCCTATAATAAAGCAATAATCCCTTTCTTATATACGTTGATATTGTATAAACGTTTGAAATATTGTAAAACCATAATTATCTTATGTATATATTGTTCGAAAGAGAAAATATGGATGAATATTTAAAACATTGGTAAACAGTTAAAGGTAAAAGTTTGAAATATTTCATTGTCATTTACAGTAATCAATATTTATTAGAAAGAGAATGTCGTCGCTTTTCTTAAAAAAAAACCCTTGTAACTCCAGCTTATTTAAAGCTGCAGTTACGGATTTCTTTCGATGAAAAGCGATGATTATTATTCCAAAGAATATAAAATATATACAATTTATTTTCCTAGTACAGACAGAATTGCATAATGACTGCATAAACTATAGCCCGAGAGGAAAGATGTCTTTTCAAGATAGTTTGTTCTACTATCCGAATAGAAAATTCCATTATCGCTTTCCTAAATGACAAAAACAAAGAATAACTGTGACAAATTCAATTATGTTGCAGATGACAAAAATGAGCATCGAATAAGAGTGTGTTTGAAGTAGAAATCATTGCGTGAAAAGATGAAGATGGAGAACATTCTGGCCATCAACATTTTTCTTTCTTTTTTTTTTCAATGTTTCCCCAGTTTTCTAATTTTTCTTTATTAGGCTACATACATCAAGACCAGAATTGGTTTGGGAAAGGGTTAGACCACTCGTTTTCCAAGTGCTTTTACATTAGCCCTTTCCCAAACAAGACCGGCCTTCGACGTCCCTAGCAGAATTGGATTGGGAAAACATTGAAACAAAAGAAGAAACTGCTGGTAACCAGCAGTTTCTCCTTTTGTCTCAATATTTTCCGTGTTGCATTATACATAAATTCTATCTTTTACTACATCTCTTTTGTCATCTACAACAGTTTTTAAATTGGAATACCATTAAAAAGTGTTGTTTCGGAAAGGGTTAAATGCTTGCAGATGTATTAGAGAGATGTCCTAGATAACAGGTGCAAAGATGTCAAGAAGCAAGTACAACAATGTCAATCTCCGAAAGATCAAGTTCGATAGAAAAAAGTCAAATATAGGACGCCGTTAATCAGGGTGATTAAACATAGATAACTTTTAAAGTTTCCCATAATTAACCCAATTTACCCATTACCAGACGACAATGTTTTTAGACTTGTCCAAATTTAAAGATGTTGCAAACGACATTTTTAAGTGGATGGAAATTTAAATATGTTAGTCTCTTTTGGTAGAAAACATTGTTGGAAATGAAGAAATTGCTTGTCACAAGCAATTTCTTCATTTTCTACAATGTTTTAATGCCATTATCTTGAGGGAAGTCAACATAAGTCAATAACCCTTCTGCTAATTTGCCAGTTGCTACAGAAGATAAAATAAACCATGATTAGAACATTAGGGATCTAAAAATCATTATTTAGAAAAAATAAACAACAACATCAACATTGTAATAGAGCTAAAGACAACACATGGATGTTATGAATTAAGTGAAATTGATAACAGAAATGTTATTTTTACTGCCATTTTGGGTCTATGTCTTTAACTATATAACCTTAATTACTGAAATCTTAATTATCTTTGGTAAGACGAAATAATGAAATACGTGTTTCAGAGATAAGCCGTCCCAAATAGAACAAGGCTTGAAAAAAACGTTGTTTCATGAGAAGAAAATACTAATAAGCAACATTTTATATTATTGCCTCAATGTATGCATTCTTTGCTACATCGTGCATCTATAATCATATCTTTACCTACAACTAAATACACAGGCGGCAATCACGTGATTTTGTTATGATATATTTTCCTCACTTATGTAAACAAATCACTCGGTAAGAACACACTTTCTTAAATTTTAAATCAAATACTTAACTCTCAGAATTGAGATACGTACCATTCGATGCGTCGTAACCTCCGGTTTATTTTGATACAAAGATCATCCCTCAAATCCATGTCAAAGCTGAGAACATTCGTGCAAAGTGCAAACATTTCTTAAGAAAATATATCACGGTATTTTGAAATACTTTGCACGAATGTTCTCAGCTATGACAGGGAATTTGAGGAGAGATCTTGGTACCAAAATAGACCAGAGAATATGACGTATCGAATGGCACGTATTTCAATATTGGGTGTTAAGTATTTGATTCAAAATTTGAGAAAATGTGTTCTTACCGAGTGTTTTTGTTTACATAAGCGAGGAAAATATATCATAACAAAGTCACGTGATTGCCGCCTGTGAAATAGTGTTGTAAGACTGATATGGTTGCGCTTTTCCATTGACACCTAAGTAGTTTCATTCGACTGATTGAATATATTGACGATTGAACGTTGACGACTGACAGGTTCCAAGCGCTGATAGGCTGTTGGTTAGTTAAACAGAAGGGCACTTCATATCAACGTTTCTGGTAGATTTGAAGTTTTCCATTGTTTAAACAGTGTGACAAATAATATAACGTAAATATAATTGTAAATTGGCGGCAAATACCGTTCATGACCGTTACATTTTCAACAACTCGTTTCTTTTTATAACTGCGAATCTCCAAAGAGATGTGCGAGGGATAAGCATTAGTGTACGTACCGCGATGAACACATTAAATGATCAAGGACGTAGTATTGTAACATGCCAGAAAGCAATTGTGACCCATCACGCTATAAGGTACCTTATAGGAAGTGTGAAAAATATCGACCCTAATCAGTCTGCGCAGCCCGCGCAGCCAGACTAGGGCCGACACGTTTTACTTGTATGTAATTTTCTTAAACTGGAATGTTTTCCCTATATTACTATATGTTCATTTTTCGCATACGGGATCTGGTTGATCTGTGCTGAGTCTGACAAGTTTGTCAAAATTTGGATTTTTTGGAGTTCGGATAAGTTCCCTTTTAGCGTGACGGATCATATTTTTTTTCAAACGACAACACCGACTCGTACATGTAGATAGATAGATTCTCTGATGTAAATACATAGCGAAAAATCAAAATATCAAAGAGCGTATTTACATCAGAGAAGACTCGGATTATCTGAGAAGGAACCGGTGTCGCTGTCCAGAACACATTGCTTTACTTTGGAAAGTTGGTTTGAATCGTCGCGTGTTGACGATGGGATTCGTGTATTTTCGACGCACTAATGAGAGACTATCCAAGTGTAACATCCAAAATCGTTGCCCAAATGATGACACCATTATTGAAAGTGAGTAGCCTGGGTACAGTCACCAATATGCAATTTGGTCAATAAGATAACACATAAAAGACTGATACCCGTCGCATATTCACGGTAGGAATTGTGCATGATGGGATGGATAACGAATACGGACAAATTTGCCTCGCTTCAGATAAGAAATTTTGCAATGATTTTCTTATTTTTGCGTCAATTTTCTAGCGGTTTGTTGCATGTACCTCGCATTACTGAGCTCTTTCCTCAGATATATGACTTGTTTGTAGAATCTTTGTACTTTGTCCAAAATTGATTCCAACCGATCAGAAAAACGACAAAAAATCCAGGTCATTTTTCTAGTCGGTTGGGATCGATTTTTGAGAAAAGTACATTGAGTTTCCCGATAAGTAATACATCTGAGAAAAGGGCTCAGTAAGACGGAGTACATGTAACAAACTGCACGAAAATTGACGTTAAAATAAGAAAGTTATTGCACAAATGCTTACCTGAAGCGTGGTTAATTTGGCCGTAGTCGTTACCATTTCGCTTTCTGGTCGGTTGGGACAATATTTTGGAAAAAGTACCACGAGTTATCTAATATGTCATACATTTGATGAAAGAGCTCGGTAAGGCGGGGTACATGCAACAAACCTTTTGAAAATTGGCGCACAAATAAGGAAGATATTGCAAAAAATCGAGAATCGAGATTATTTTGTCCGTATTCGTTATCCATCCCATCATGCACAATCCCCACCGTGATATTGTGGTACCCACTTTTGATTGTGTTGATATTTACGATATTTAGACAGGAGAAAGTTAAAGAGGGAAAAATGATCAGACTGTAACCCAGTCTAATAGTTACTGTCTTTAACCAAATTTGGATCAAACTTCTGACTTTTCCTTCCATTCATCAGACCTTAATCACGTCGATTAGGATTGGAACACGTTAGGTAGACGTTACAATAACCAAAACACGACCAATATTTCTTAGCGCTTACATGCAAGTTATACAGGAATTCTTTATCAACATCCAATTGGTTGTTTGCATAAGCTTCCAGTTTGGATCAAAATGCGTTACCATTGATTTATTGCTTGGTTGGTTAGAATAGGGTTATCCCATCACCACACAGTGATTCTTTTTGACTCCCCGCAAGGAACTGGTTATGGGAGACATTGTGGAAAATGAAGAAATTGCTTGTGAGAAGCAATTTCTTCATTTCCCACAATATTTTCCATACAAAATGATTAAAAAATGTACTTTTTCATTCATTTATAGTTGTCGTCTGCAACATCTTTGAATTTGGAGCTCCCTAAAATTTTGTCGTTTGGTAATGGGTTATATGTGGACGGCTAAATGGTGTCATTTCTGAAATGGCACACTCCTTTTTGAAAGTGCTTCATCTCTTCTAAAAAAAGCAAACTCTGAACTGTTTCAAATTATAAGCTGGTTCAGACGAACGAAATGGGCGTTGTTAACGGAAGGATATTGGTACAGTTTAGCACAGAAACAATTGTGGAGAAAGGAATACAACTATTGCTACAAGTAATTTCTTCTTTTACCACAATGTTTGATCAGCATTTTTTTGCCCGTATCGAAAGATCGGGGACATACTATTTTACACGTGTCCGCCTGTCTGTCTGTCCGTCCGTCCGTCCGTCTGTCCGAAAACTTAACATTTTCTCCAAAAGTATTTGACATTGGACATACAAGGCTTAAATTCCAATGCAACTTCATTTCAATGATATCTATCTGTTCCATGCAGTTTGACCTTCCTCAAGGTCATCTGTTAATCCTTATTAACCCTTTACTCTACGAAAACTTAACATTTTACAAAAATGGTCATTTCGGGGGCATTTGTGCTTCACCAACACATATTGGTTTATTTTGCTTTAATGTTTTCACAACCTATTTTTCAATGAAAATCCGGTCATATTTTGGAAAAAAGATAAACGTATCGGAAAGTTATTTGAAATTGCATCGACGAATATTTCAGATAATTACCAGTTTTCTAGGTCAGACGTTGTTTTTTTTTTTTTTTTTTTTTTTTTTTTTTTTTACAAAAAACCTCCTTGTAGGCAATTTGTTTGTTAAAGCATAAAATCTGTCCTAGATTCTTTATAACGAGCTTCATCAACATTTCTCACGGTGGATAATTACGAGACTCAGAATTTCAGAATATCGTCTTTTTGTTGTTAATACTTGACCAATTTGTATTCGGTTTTGAAGCAGAGAAGGTAGTAAAATGTCAGGAATAGGCTTGATATGAAGCATTTTGTTTTTTTTAAATCAGCTGATTAAACAGCTATTGAAGATTTGGTTGATCTTAAATAAATTATTTATCAGTTTTAAAAAAAAATCACTATGTCCATCTAATGCGTGGTGTCTGTCAACCTTCTCTGATTTAAATCGAGTTTTATCAGTCCCGTATTAACAAAGTTATTGAATATTTTCTGAAATCGATGTATCATGTGATTATCCACCGTGTTTCTCCACAGGACGAGTTTTTTAGTAAACTAAACCATTTCTAAAGCGACAGAAATTTTGACTTTTCCGTTTTGAAACCTAATGCGAAGGATGAAAAAATGAAATAGTTATATATCTACAAAAAAGTCAGGAAATATCGAGACAAAAAGAGGTGTTGCTTGAAATAATAATTTTCTTCTTTTGCCTCTTTTTCCAAGATCTTTTTTGATTTATAAGAGGGATATCAAAGCCAGTTTCTGTTTTGTTAAAAGGTTTAAATTGAAAGGATTATGCATTTTGCAAGATATTAATTTTGTTATTAAGGGAGAATGCCCCAGTTTCCTAAATTTTTTTCCAACCGATAGAATTTATTTGAATATTTTGTATGTTAAAATTACATGTTATTACCAATTGAAAAATGAAATAAAAATGGACGGTCACGATCTTGTTTGGATTTTATTAGGCATTTGTATCACATACCCCTACATCGAAAAAAAGTACAATTTCTTGCACCTGTCCAAGGTCACTAAAATGCTAATAAAATGCTGTGTAATCATTGTTTAGTCCCGAAAACGGATTTAAAGTAACGTATTACATTTAATTAGAAGAGAACACCTAAAATATGTGCTATTATAAACGCGTAAATGTATTAAACAACATGCTCACGTGTTCACTAAGATCAACGAAGCTGAAGTGTTTGTGTCAAAATTTGCATATTTTTGGAAACATTTTAAGTTCTGCATAATATGATTTGATAAAACTCTCTCATTGTATTAAGCAACATGTCTTGGTAATAATTCAAAAAGAAAATGTATACGTCATCGCACTTATTAGGGAATCACAGCAATTTTTATCAGCTACATATGAATAAAATGACGCAAAACAGTGGTAACTGCATACACACTTACGACAGTCTTGCTCTAAATAATCGATTTCCATCTTGAGGAAATCAGTTTCGCATAATAAATGCGCTTTTACCGTCGAGATTGGTAAATTGTAATGACGTGTTAATATCATTGAAAAGGTAGCGAAACATACATGATACGAAAAATTTAATTTTCTACAGTAATGATCGAGTGTTCCGAAAAAGTGGAGCATTCCCCCTTAAAATGCTTTTAACATGTTATCCGAAAAACTCTTTTTGACACAAAGTGATTGTTTTTTTTAACGATTTGGTTTGAAAACCAACTCGTATATCCTTTCTGGCCTTTGATAAAAGTCTTTCCAGTAGACGTGAATCATCTAAGTGAGAGAGCAGTCGGTGCTAGTATTTGATCTGGTGGTAGTACTGTTGACAGAAATTCCAAAATTCCATGGTTAGGTGATCCAGCCGACGCGATATGACCGTAGGAATTGAGATAGCGTTCAATCAACCAACATATATGTCGTTCAACGAAAGCGGTGATGGTTTGGAAAAGCCTAAGATAAACGAGATCATTTACAGAACATGTAACGTAATGCATCTTGATTATTTAATCAACATGAATCAACATATTAAAACAAGTGCATAAATGCCAATCTTTCAACTTTTCCAAAACAAATTCTGGTTTTGACGTCGATAACAAAAAGACCTTGGGACATATTAAGGAAACGTTAAGACATAGGTTTACGATTATCAAACTATTGGTGGGTGACAATTTTGTAACAAAGGGTATTTGTCGCGGCCAGGGATCGAAACCGGGACCTCGTGAGTTAGAGTCTGAGTGGGAAAAAATAATAATAAGGCTTTCGAGAATAGCATGGATCTTGATCAGCATGTGCGTATGCCAGCTTCTCCTTGGCCAGGAAATCTTATACAGCATCATAAGTACAGACCAGTCTGCATGTAGACACAGCTAGATCTAGAAACATAATAAAGTCTAAAAACCTTTAAGGGCCACTTGTAGCTCCACTGGTTGAAGACCAGCGAGCTATTATCATGGGGTTATGTCCGTCATGCGTTCGTTAATTTTGTCTTTAAAAATCTTCTCTACAACTAGTGGGCCAATTGCGACCAAACTTAGCAGAAATGTTCCATGGGTGGCCCTTTACTTTACTTGTTCAAGGAATTTTGATTGGTTCATAAATGTGGGCGTGACATGACGGGGCTTATCAGACTTAGAGAAATCCCCCAAAAAAATAATTCTTTAAAAATCCGCCCTTGGGGAATTGTAGACCAAACTTGGCAGAAATGTTCCACTGGTGACCTTTCACTTCAAGTGTACATGAAACTTTGTTTGATTGATAAATATGGGCGTGGCAGGGTGGGGCTTGATAGACTTCGAGAAATCACAAACTATTTTTTATAATCAACCATTTAGCAAATTTAGACATAACTTCGCAGACATGTTACTTTGGTGACCCTTTACTGAAATTGTTGGTGAACTTATGATTGGTCCATTGATATGGGCGTGGCAGGGCGGGGTTTAGCAGACTTAAAATCTTGTTCATGGTTCTGGCTCAATTATTTATATAATTATTCTTTTAGAATAAATGGGTCCGTCCGTTACGTCCAGACTCTCAGAGGACACGAGATTAGAACTAAATATTTTATCAATAATAACAAGTGGTCCAAGATAACATAAATCGTTCCACTGGCTTCAGTATAAGAATTATCGAATGGTTTCGTGTATGCCTCGAGCCAGCATACCGCCGTTTTTTGACGAATCAAAATTTCAGGAACAAAATTAATTCTTAAAAGGGTCACCCAACAATTATTCCTGTCAAGTTTGGTCTAATTTGGTAGAATGGTTAAGAATGGGAATTTCTATAAGTAAGATATGCACTACCCTGCCACTTCACCGATTTTTGGCAAATCAATAACTGATGAACAGGTTTTAAAATGATCGCCCAAGGAATATTCCTGCCAAGTTTGGTCTACATTTGCCTCATGGTCATTTCGCGATTTCTGTAAGTCTTAAACGGACCACACTGTCATCCCCTCATTCATGGACCAATCTAAATTTCACAAACGATTTAGGTAAGGGCCACATAGTGAACGTTTTGCAAAGTTTGATCTGAATTGGCCCACAAGAGATATTTTGTTATTTCAGTATCTGATAACCCCGCCATGCCAAGCCCTCCTTTTTGAATCAATCAAGTCTGATAAGACCCACCCTGCTGGCTGCCACACCCACAATTATAGACGAATAAAATGTTTACTACCAAATCCATCCAAGGAATATTTCTGCAATCGTTGGTCTAAATCGACCCAATGGTCGTTTTTCAGACAATTATTTTGTAAACGCCAACAATTATTGTGCAATAAAATTTTACCAAAAAAATTAAGTAATGGCCACACAATGAACATTTCTGCCAAGTTTGATATGAATTGGCACAATTATTGATTTTTAAAGAACTATCTGTGGTTTCTGTAAGTCTGATAAGACCAACCCAGACATGCCAACATTTACACAACGTAAGACTGAATTAAGTTTCATGGAAAAATTAAAGTAAGGGCCACATCAATCGCGACCCTCGAGACTGTTTGCAACCTTTTGCCGTTTGAAACGTGTTTGCAACATGATTTCGAGCGTAATAAAGTGACCGCCATATTGAACGTGAGAGTAGACGCGCGTAAATGACGTCATCAAAACAAATCGATCCTTTTGCTAACGTTATAATTCAAGTGACAAATACTGTTGATAATCGGTAAATCACATCAATTTGTTATCTGATAAAATTTCATCACATTTTTGAGGATGCAATCGACTTTTGAACGCTGTTTGTTTCAAATATTTTTTTGGCGTAGATTCAAATAGCTGTTCGATCTACTTCCGTTGTTATACTAGCGGAGTGATATGGGAGGAATCCTCCCATGCCAGCAACTGTAATACGTTCGAGCCGATCTTGAGAAACAATAAGATCCGATAATATTCGAATGGGGGCCACATAAGTAATATTACTCCCAAGTTAGGTCTGAATTTACCGAATTGTAGAGTTATTTCGTGATATCTCTCAGTCTGATAAGCCTCAAGCTGCCATGCCCACATTTATGGATCAATCGGAATTTCACGAAAAATTTAAGTGAGAACCACGAAGGAATGTCTGATAAGTCCCACCCTGTTACACCCACAATTATGGTCGAATCAAAATTTCACGATTAGTTTACATGAAAGGTCGTTTTTGCCAAGTTTGGTTTTGATTGCGAAATGGTCGATTCTTAGAGAATAATTTTGTGCGAGAGGAGCTAAAATGATTACCCTTTCAATGTATTATGTTGTCCTTTCCAAAGGCCAGAATTTGAAAGAGTTATTCACATCATTATTTTGAAAACTAATTGGGCCCGTCCAGACTCCCAGAAGAAGAAATTAGAACTTAAAAACATTCTTTTATCTGACATCTCACCTTAAGTCTGATTAAATAAAAATTTAAATAACGCTGCAATTTGTTTCTTAATCTTTTTTCACGTGCCATAACTTTAGAGAAGTATATTTTGAGCTTTTCTTAAAAGTACACTTTGTAGCGAATATTCACCAATCTTAACCAAACTTGGTAAAAACATGTATGACCATAAGTTTCCGGATGAGCTAAATATTGGGTCAGATCGGATTAGGATGTCCGGAATTATGTGCCTTTGAACTTCAAAAATGACTAGTTTTGACTTTGTTACCACCCTAGCATCTACAAATATTGACCAATCAAGACAAAAACTTTGTCACAATGTTGGTAACCATAAGATCTTGGATGAGTTCGATTTTAAGTGTGATCGGAGCAGGAAGTCTGGAGTTATGTGCCCTTGAATTAGACAAAATTGATGTTTTCGACTTTGTTTAAACTGTAGCATCTACATTTATTTTAATGATCAACCAAGACAAAACTTGGCCATAACGTAGGTGACCAAAAGATCCTGGATGAGTTAAATTTTCAGCTTGATTTGACCAGAAAAACAAGAGTTATTGGCCTTTGAATTTCACAAAATTGCCGTTTTCGGCTTTATTTTAACTCTAACAAATACAGATATGGAGCAATCAAGACACAACTTGGTCACAATATTGGTGACCATAAGATTTTAAATGTTTTAATTTGTCAGATTGATTGGACTATAAAACCAGAGTTGTGTGCCCTTGTAAATATTGTTGTTTTCTTCCACTTTGTTTTCACTGTAACAGTCACAAATATTGATCATTCACGATAATGAAAGCAGTTTTCAGTTGGATCATAAACTTGGATATTGAATTACGCGCCCTTGTTTAGAAAATATTGTGGGAAATGAAGAAATTGCTTGTTGCAAGAAATTTCTTCATTTTCCACGATGTTTTCCCAAGCCAATTTCTCGTGGGGAGTCAAAAAGAGTCACTGTGTGGTAATGTGTTAAAAGTGTGTCTTGTGCGGTAAAAACATGGTTACAAGGTCAAATATTAGTGAATCCTTCCTTTTGCTCTGGAGATGCCAAATTTGGCCCAAACTTTGTATGAATTGTCCTGAATCTTGATGATATCTTAAGGTAGAATATCCCTAATGGCAACTTAATAAATAGGGGTGACAAACACTTCTGTCTGATAGCACATTATATTAGATATCTATTTGTGCAATATGAAAGAAATTCGTGAAGAGTTTTACTAGAACTTTGATTTTCCCTTATCCCAACCCCCCATCTTACAAAATTCCTATATGGCGGCCACTACTTAAAGCAAAAAAGTATCTGAATTGTTGACATAAACTCATTAAATATGTCTAGATTTTAGTTTTTATTATTAAAACATGTTAACTCATCGTCTGATGTGAAATTATATGACCTCTGTGTGCGTATGAGATATATTTTACTAAATCACTGTGTGCTTATTAAAAATTATTGCCTAAAATGTGTGTTTTCAGTCTGTTATTGGCATTGTATAACCAGCAGAAACCGGGCGGATATCCAGAGAAATCGTGCATTAATCGGCAGATTCACGTGCGATATCGGACCGGTTTTGCATTCAAATATCCTCGATCGGGGATTTGTTGTGAGTGCTTCAGAAAATTGAAAATAAAGCCGAAATTTTGTCATTTCCCTTTTCCGCGATGTAAATTCTTGTAAGACCCCATTTCCAGTTTACATCCCAATAAACTAGGTCTCCCAGTGTAACCATATCTGATGACGTAATGTAGTGACGTAGGTTTAATTCTTGGAATCAAAAAGTAAACAAACGGGCAGCTGACAGATTTTAAACTAAAAGTGGATTTCGTGGACATGGAAGGATAGAAATTAGAATTGAGTGGTTGTGGTCTAGATCAAATGTGGTGGTAAGCCTATGTGTTTCATGTTCATCTTTCAGTTACTGCAATTTTTCCATTACAACTTTGTTTTTATTGAAATGAACGAATGTCTGAAACAAACCAGACGGTCCAGAGAACTACCTCGGAAATTCCGACCTTTTAATTTATTACTCGCACTGAAATGAAGGTTAGAATATCCAGTGTATGTTTCCAAAAGAAAACTAAGTCGAATATTGTTACGATTTCGCCAACCCAAATGAAGATTATAAATGTCAGTAAAAATGCGATGAAATTTGACTACATAGCTACACGATGAAAATCTAACGGCCCGTCTAGTGGATATCGTACATACTCGATATATGTCGAGTCGAATGCCGGAAAACTCTGGTATCTGTCGGTGTAAATGTGGCTAAATTTTCACAAAGTTTTTTAGTTATTCGTCTTATTTTATTACATTTCTTTGCAAATTATTCATATTTTATGCAATAATAGCGTCAATTCACGTTTTTTCGGTCGTTAACATTCTCAGAGGCCCACAAAATGGGTTATCGCCTTCGACCTCCGGTCTCAGGCGATAACGCATTTTTTGGGCCTCTGAGAATGTTAACGACCTCAAAAACGTGAATTAACCCTATATTAAAGCCTTTTTATCTTCTAGTTAGAAATTTATGCATCTGAAACAAATGTTGACAGTGCCTGCACTCTCTAAAACCGATATCAAAATTATTCTTACACATGTAGGAACACGATGAAATCCAAATGTGTACATGTTATCCGTCAATTTGAAATTATATGTATATAAAGGTAATTCTTAGTGCCTTCATTCTTTGGAACGCAGTATTTTTTTCCTAAAAGAAGTCAATGTCTCAAATGAAGGAAATCGTAGTCCATAACTAATTATACGCTTATAACTAAAACCCAAACGTTGTATTAGACTTTCGGAAGTTGGCAAATGATAACATATCAGTTTTTGTTTCGTATGACTTTCATCATTTTAACCCTTTACCTGATAATTGAAGAATTGAACATCGCTATTTGTAAAAATAATGCAAATTCTAAAGACAAAATTGCAATTAATCTTTTTTATAGTCTATTACAGCTTCGTTATACCACTGCTTCCAGATTGCATATTGAATCTAAGGACTTCAATGGAATAAGAATCCCCAAAAGATCAAAGCACGGATTAAAGCACTTTACAATAAACCGACAACGATTTGGCACATTTAAATTAGGATCGCAGGCGAAGAGGTGATGAAAATCGAGTGCTAATGTCTTAATAATGATAATCTCATCCACACGTAGTTCTCAAACGATAGGCGTTTGATCACCGCATCATAGATTTTATTAAAATACATGTACTGTGCCTTCTAGAGAAGTTTCTTTGGTATATTGAGCCAGCCTGTTGCACAGAAAGAAAGAGAAATATACATATTACAATTTGTTTCCTAAATAGGGAGTTTCAATAAATATCAAAGTTTCAAATCATATACAAACTGGTGATATCAACCAAAATAATATAAAATTACATGAAAAATGACTCTGGAAGCTTTGATGTCAAAAGGAAAAATCATACAAGAAAAAGAAATAAGTGTATTCGGGGAAGTAAATAATTTGAATAATATAAAAATGCTTGGGTAATATGTAGCCATGGTTTCATCTTTATGAAGGAAGTAAGGCCTTTGTCTTACAGGAGTACACAGAGGTTAAAGTTATTTTCTCGGTCAGCGATAATTGCGTAATAACTATAAACAGAATCGATAGAAGCGTGTGTGTGTCAGACTTTATAATCACACCAAAATTGCAAAGCTGCAAAGAAAATAAAGCGGTAACGTTCGGGACGTCTGCAATCATACACGAGATAATACTCAAAGTGTATCTGACAAATGACACAACTTCTTTTTCTGGTCTATATCGAATGGAATAATAGACGGCAAGATATTTTTAGTGAAACTGGCACGTTTTAGTTCTATATATATATAAAAACTAAATAAATAAAAACGGAAACGAGAGTGAAAAAAAGGTTAGCTACATGCTCTTCCTTTCGCTTACATGTAATATACATGTACAATTCATCGAAAAGTTAAATCCTTTACCATACTAAAGGCCTGGTGATATAGGCTACAATATTCCGCGTCAACATCACTACCGACGCGCTTCTAAAACAGGGGATCCTAGCAGTATAGTTTTGAAAGTAATGTGGATGCGATATGGATGCAGAATCATATGTGACCGGGCCTTAAGGTGTTGTCCACTGCACTTTTCGCAGCGAAATTATTAGCTTGTTATCACGCAACGGATCATAAATTTGGAAAGAATAATAACACTTAGTTGCACCTATTTGGCTAGAACTAGTTTTTAGCTCACCTGAGCACGAAGTGCTCAAGGTGAGCTATTGTGGTCGCTTTTTGTCCGTCGGCGTCTGTCCGTCCGTCCGTCTGTTCACATTTTGTTGTTACCACTCTAGCACCCACAAATATTGACCAATCTTAACCAAACTTGGTCAAAATATGTATGACCATAAGTTCTCGGATGAGTTCGATTTTGAGTCAGATCGGACTATGAAGTCCATAGTTATGTGCCCTTGAACGTCAAACATGGCTAGTTTTGTCTTTGTTACCACTCTAGCATCTACAAATATTGACCAATCATGACCGAAATTGGTCAAAACATGTATGACAATAAGTTCTTGGATGAGTTTGATTTTGGGTCAGATCGGATCAGGAAGTCCGGAGTTATGCGCCCTTGAATATCAAAAATGGCTAGTTTTGACTTTGTTACCACTCTAGCATCTACAAATATTGACCAATCTTAACCAATCTTGGTCGAAACATGTATGACCATAAGTTCTCGGATGAGTTTGATTTTGAGTCAGATCGGATAAGGAAGTCCAGAGTTATGTGCCCTTGAACGTCAAAAATGGCTAGTTTTGACTTTGTTACCACTCTAGCATTTACAAATATAGACCAATCTTGACCAAACTTGGTCAAAACATGTATGACAATAAGCTCTTGGATGAGTTTGATTTTGGGTCAGATTGGATTAGGAAGTCCGGAGTTATGCGCCCTTGAATATCAAAAATAGCTAGTTTCGACTTTGTTACCACTCTAGCATCTACAAATATTGACCAATCAAGACAAAACTTGACTATAATGTTGGTAACCATACAATAATGAATGATTTTGATTTTCACTGTCATCGAAGTTGGAAGTCTTGAGTTATGTGCCCTTGAATTTGATAAATTTGCCGTTTTCGACTTTGTTTACACTTTAGCATCTACATTTATTGACCAATCAAGACAAAACTTGGCAACAACGTTGGTAACCATAAGATGCTGGATGAGGTAAATTTTCAGCTTGATCGGACCAGAAAAATTAGAGTTATTGGCCCTTGAATTTCACAAAATTGCCGTTTTCCACTTTATTTTCACTCTAAAAAAACACAGATATTGACCAATCAAGACACAACTGGGTCACAATGTTGGTGACCATGAGATCTTATATGATTTCATTTTTCATATTGATCAGACTAGAAAAACCAGAGTTGTGTGCCCTTGATGGTGACAAAATTGCCGATTTCGTTTTTAATTTCACTCAAACAGTAATGAATATTGACCAATCAAAAAACAACTTGGACATAAGGTTGATGAGAATATCATTATCAGTACAGAGTTATGTGCCCTGGATTATGACAAAATTGATGTTTTTTTATCCACTTGGGTTTCACTTTAACAGCCACAAATATTGATCATTAAAGATTAAGAATGCTGTTTTCAGCTGGACCATAATCTTGCATCTTAAGTTTCGTGTTCTTGTCTTAGAGATACCTAGGTCATGTAAAAGGTGGGTCTTATTCTGCATGGAGAAAGTTTCAAACTTCTATCAGGTGAGCGATCCAGGGCCATCTTGGCCCTCTTGTTTATGACTTTGTAGTGACGTCTTTATTGTGTGATATGATATATTTGGTAGAAAACTTGATAAATCGGCGTATTCAAACTTTCTTTGGCATAAAAAATGTGAATTAAATCGCTGCATCATCGACAGCTAGTCTAAACCCATTACCACACAGTGACTCCTTTTGACTCCCCGCAATATAATGGTATTGAAAAACGTGTGGAATATGAAGAAATTGCGTGTAACAAGCGATTTCTTCATTTCCCACAATGTTTTTATATCCAAAAAGCTATAAAATTTCAAAATTTCATCACATTGAAATGTCGTCTGCAACTTTTCTCAAATTTTTTTGGACAACCCAACATTTTGTCGTTTGGTAGTCGTTTAAAGTGACATTTCACGATTATTTTTACATAAATTTTACTTTTATTCTGTCTGAAAGAACATCTTTTCTTATGAAAATTCTGAAAATTTCAAGTAAAAAAATTGAACCGTTTACGAGAAATATATATTTTTGTGCTAAAATTAAACAAATTGTTGTGGACAACAGTTCAGATTTATATAGAATTTGTCATTTCTGTCTCAACTTTAAAAGGCGTGTTTTTCACTCATAAATAACAACTTCTAAAAACTGATAGCAATTCTACGCATTAGAATATACAATCTTTGCATCAAGACATACTTTTAAAAAATGAAATAAATGTGAAATGTCACTTTAAGGAATCGTTACCTGTTATAGACACGGGGATGTTTTGTTGCATAGACGCTAATGTAAACACATACCTCTTCCTGACAGGGGCACAACGGGCACCTTTGTGTCGTAAGATGTCAACTTCAGTTTGGGTTTTGTGGATCTAGAGAAGGGATTTTGACGGAGTCCCCCGAAAAGTATTAAGGGGTGCGTTCTTTAGAGCGAAATTTCTTGAGATTTCTTGAGATTTCTTAAGATTGTTTAGGATAAAGCGTTCTTTAGAGCAAGATCTTTAAGACGCTCAATGGGAGGCGCCATTACCCTATACTTCGTGCGGAACTCCTCGGTCAACTCTGTACAAACAATATAAAAGAGATTTGACCTAGTTGTTCCGAACACTCCACAATTCATAAACCACGGTGTTCCGAATGCTCCATACTTTATACAAATGACGTCATTTGTATAAATATGGAGCATTCGGAACACCGCGGTCAAAGTCACGGTCTTAAAAACGCTTTATCCAAAACACCTTTAAAAAATCTTAAAAAATCTCGCTCTAAAGAACGCGCCTCTGGTGGACACTCAGAAGACTCGGGGTGGACGAATGGACCGTACACCTCACGCACGGAGCTGAGCACGAGTAGGAGATGGATCCAGTGACAAGTTCCATGTGAAGATAATTGTTCTTCAGAGCTCGGTACCATAGTGCTAGAACTCTCGTGAATTCCACTCTGGCGTTCCTTTGGAGGATCCCTGTTCGGATGATCTTGTTAAGGTAGGTGATTCATTCTGTTACATTGGAGACATGGTTTCTGCAGCCGGTGTATGTGTCTCAGCAACTTGTACCATAACAAGAATGAAACTGCATGGAAGAAATCTAAAAACCGATGTCAATCCAAACATTACTCGATCCAGTCACTTACACAAGTCAAGACAATGTATACTCAGAATGCATCACTCGGAAGCGTGATAATTTATGCAAGTTAGGCTTTGTCCCTATCAAAGGCAAACCTACAACATCCGCGCCTTAATGGTCGTACGAGGATCATAAAGATCGGCATCATACGACCACATGATATCTTCACTACCAAATCAATCAAGATTCGCGAACAGCTTGGCATCGAATAGCTGCTGCACAGACTAAATTGCTCTGCAAGGTGGTCACACGCGACACTGATTTTGTAACTTTCACTTTAGAGAGTTATCACGCTTGCGAGCTTTTCAAGCTTGATTGCTTTAAGATAGCGAATCGACCATTCAACCACAAACAAATTAATTAGTAACTATCATTTGAGGTTGCTTTTGCATAATTTGAAAAGGTAACGAAGGATTTATTTATGATGAAAAATGTCGGCGGTGCGTTATTTCTAAGGTTCATATAATGATTGTGGATAGTGCATTGGCCATTACGCATTTATCAAGCCTGCATGCATAAGATACCAAGTACAAAAAATATACCCCAGACTGTTGCTTCAAGATATACGCTATGAAAAGTCGATATTTTTATAGGTCTTTGAAATAAGATTATCTTTTTCAAAGTTCTGGTCAAATCTAAGCATTGGTTGCGAAAGTGTTTTAATCAGTGTTGTCGTCATTGGGGAAGATGATATATAGCCTGTAGCCTAGAAGAAAATAATGCCGACCAGCAGTTAATCCTTTGGTTCAGAAGCTCTCTATAATCTGTTATACTCGAACAAGAAGCTGCAGTATGTTCATTCTCGCTTAAGAATGTAAACAATATTTAGCTTCAGCATTGATGTCAATATCTTACCATAAACACACATAGCCCTGCCTTATTTATTACAGAACCTCGTAACTGAATTTAAAAAGGTTCTTATTACGAAGTTTGTATAGAAAAACATGCATAGGTTGAAGACCTAGGTTTTTCGATCTGACAGAGATAATTGTATAATGACTAGTATAAACAGAAACACTGGAATCCATTCGTCGAACGTAACAAGTGCGCTTGACCAAATAACTATTCTGCAAACGATACACAATCGAAATACTTACACGCTATGATTTTAATGAATCGTCGGAACACGTGTTTACTAATACATCAAGACATGAAGTAGTATAGCGGACGAGAATTGACCTGGCAGAGCATTCCATTCGATTAGCATGGGCTGCTCTGCCAGGTCATTTATCGTGAGGTATATAAGAGGCGGTAAAAAGTCTTAGCCCGTCCATGCGCTAGAAGGCCCCCGAATATCAACTGGTACAGTAAGATATAAAATAATGTGAACGAGACGCTTTGTAGATGTCTTCTCACTACACGTTTGCGAGACGTATCTGTAGGCTTACCGCATATCTACAAAATTCTATTCTAATAAACAAGGGAATTTTGAAACTCCCTTCCTCCTTTCTTATATAAATGAGCCGGGATCTGGAAAAACGTACCTTAAAGCATTTTCAGAAATTGAGTTTCAAGATCAGCCTGTTGTCAAATGCAGTCCAATGTGCATCCATGCTGCTATCTTTAAGTTACTACAGGTCATGAAGAAGCTATTAGAGAACAACGTGGATTCAGATCAGACTGTGTGTATGCACAGGCTGATCTGGATCTATGTTGGGCTCAAAAGCCTTAAGGGACGTTTTTCCAGATCCTGTCTCAAATGTATTCTGTTTGTAAAAGTTCTTATTGAATCGCCCAATTTTCATGACTTAGTTGCGTATCGTGTCTGACCTAGCCATTCGTAATTGGAATCCAGTTTGCCTGGTAAAATTGGAGAGAAATCTAAATTGATTTATTCAGACTTCCTTGAAGACAAATAATACAGATTGATTGGATAACGATTGAATAAATTGACCTTGTTTTATTGTGTACATTTTATTGCAACATTTCACAGTACAAAGTATCTTGTCTGGCCTAGGTACTCGTAATTAGAAGCTGTCCTGTTTAATATTTATAATTGGAAGATAATGTAAATTGATTAATTCAAACCTCCACGAGGACAAATAGTACAGATATGTTAGATAATGAATAACTACGTTGACCTTATTTTATTGCGTCATTTTTGCAATCTTAGTATTAGATAGAGGCTGTATAGTAGATTCTACGCGAAATAAACTTTCACATGCGCACAGCGCATTGAATGTTTACAACGCGTAGAATCTACTATACAGACTCTATCTGACTTAGGGTTCGCTAGCGGTTCATTGGAGACTGGGAGTGGCTACGTATAGACGTCACATTAACTAGCCGGCAACCCGTTTATGCGAAGTAGAGCGGCGAAATTTTAATAAATACTGCAATTTCATTGGTCCAAAAAGTAGTTAGAACACTAAGTATTCGATAGAGGCTGTATAGTAGAATGATTCTACGCGAAATAAACATTCAAATGTGCGCAGCGCAGTGAATGTTTATAACGCATAGAATCTACTATACAGACTCTATTTGCCTTAATGTTCACTAGCGGTTCATTGGAGACTGGGCGCAGCTATGTATAAACGTCCCATATAAAGTAGCCGACAGCCCTTTTAAGTGAAAATAGCGGCGAAATTTTAAAATATACTGCAATTTCCTTGGTCAAAAGAGTAGGTCGACCACTAATACAGTTTAGTATAGTGATAATCTGATGGCAATGTGAATATTGGACATGGAAGCCTACGACGTTCGATGATAGAGTCTACGTTCTACAACTTACAAATCTCTAGTTCACATTTACAGTACCACTGTAAGCGTTGTTTCTTTCTCCGGAACTTGTAAAGTGAAAGTCCTAACACGGAGAGACCATATATAAAGCCAGATTTTAATTTGGCTAATCATAAAAAGAAGTAAATCTGTATTCTTTGCTGAAAAATGATTTACAAAAAGGGTGAAGATCAAAACACGTTTGTGATCAAAGGAGCGGAAACAAAATGTTGAAAATGATTGTGTGTTTCTGATATAGATTACATGCTCTGATAATTCAACAATGCTTCTAGGGTTTCCATACGTGATGATTACACACTTTAGTCTGACCGGAAAAACTCTTCACATCCTAGAAACAAGAGGCCCAAGAATGCTTGTATCGCTCCGCTGGCTGTATTTCAATCAATGGGATGTTCAATTAAAGATGTTTGTAAGGAAATTTTACAGGAAAACTGATTCAAGAGAAGGCCATACTTTGAGACCTAGTTTGTGACCCCAATTGACCCAATTTCAAATTTGTCAGAGATTTTAATCAAGAAATTGGTAAACAACAGGGCCTCTAGAGAGCGTACAAGGGTATTCTAAGATCTGAACCCGTTACCTAGTCCCACCCTGTTACACCCACATTTATGGTCGAATCAAAATTTCGTGATTAGTTTACGTAAAAGGTCGTGTTTGCCAAGTTTGGTCTTAATTACGAAATAGTCGATTCTTAAAGAATATTGTTTTGCTAGTGGAGCTAAATTGAATACTACTCATATTTCAATGTATTGTGTTGTCCTTTTCCAAAGGCCAGAATTTAAAACAATTATTTACATCATTTTTTGAAAACTAATCGGGCCCGTCCAGATTCCCAGAAGAAGAAATTAGAATTCTGACATCTCACCGTAGGTCTGATTAAACAAGAGGACACTGAGGGCCCTGAAGCGCTCACCTGAGTTTTTCAACACGGACAAACGGTTGATTTTTAAAGATTTTTGTCATGATTTCTCTAAGTCTGATAAGCCCCGCCCTACCACGCCAACATTTTTTGACGAATCAAAAAATTGAAAACAAGTTTTGAAAAGGGTCGCCCAAGGAACATTTCTGCCAAGTTTGGCAAAAATTTACACAGTGGTTAAGGAAAAGAAGATTTTTGAAGAATTATCTAACAATTTTTCTAAGTCTGATAAGCCCCGCCCTGAGGAGGAGAAGATGTTTAAAGAACTTGTTGACGACGCACAACGCACGTCGCACGTCGCACGACGCACGCCGGACACAGGGTGATCACAAAAGCTCACATTGAGCATGTTGTTCAGGTGAGCTAATAAAAAATTGAATAACGCTGCAATTTGTTTCTTATTTTTTTTTTTCATATGACATAACTTCAGAGAAGTAGATTTTGAGCTTTTCTTAAAAGTACACTTTGTTGCGAAAAAAGCCTTGGAATCTGATAAAGAACTATACAATGAACATTCATTCTGAATTACAATGAAATCCTAGAAGTGTTTTTGATGAGATTTTTTAAAGTCTTTTTTTATCTAAATTATAATTACACTATATTTCATAAAATGAAAATATGCCCACAACGGCCATGTTTTTATCCAATCAAAATTTCTTTAACGAATCTAATAAAGGTTTATATAAGGAACATTTATTCTTAATCAAAATGAAATCCAATCAATGATTCAAAAGAAGATTTCTTTTTCTATTTGCCTTGTTTTATGCCCAATCATAATATTTCAAGGGATCTTTTAGGGGTCTATATGAAGAACACGAGTGCAAAATGACAATGAAATCTAATCAATTATTCCAGAAAAGAAAAGTTTTGAAATTTTCTTAGAATTACATTTTGTTTCATATAGCGAAAAATAAGCCCCGAACACGACGGAAGTATTTTTCATCGATCAAAAATAAGCTCTACAAAGAATTGAGGTCTTTGTGTGTCCATCCAAGGAAGATTCCCGTGAAGTTTGGTTGAAATTGGCCTAGTAGTTTTGGAAAAGAAGATGTTTAAAGAAAAAGTTACGATAGGACGCACGGACGGACGCAAGATGGACAAAAGGCCATGGCATGAGCCCCGCTGACCTTTGGCCAGTTCAACTAAAAACTATACAGATGATATCAAATTCAATGTATTGACGAAATGAAACAAGGCTCATTGCAATATCTAAGTATAAAAGGAAAATACAGATAATTAAGCATTCGTCGTTCTTTGTCTCGACGTTTTCTATAAGGACTGAAATAAAACTTGGTTACAGAGGTACAGTGAGTTAAAAGATAAGGTAGATTAAGAAACAAAATTGCAATATTAACGAGTACGCAAAGATCACAAAAATAATTTAACCCTTTCCAAAACAAGACCTGACTTAAACATCCCTAAAAGAAATGGCTTGGGAAAACATTGAAACAAAAGAAGTAACTGCTGATAACCAGCAGGTTTTGCTTTTGTCTCAATATTTACCGTGTTGTATCATACACAGATTCTATCTTTTACAACATCCATTTTTTCATCTGCATCAGCTTTCAAATTGGACTACCATTAAAAATTGTTCTTTTGGGAAAGAGTTCACGCCCCTTGATATTCTACTTAATATACGAGGGACGGTCGGAAAGTAGTTGGACTTTTCGTGCTGCTGTCTCTCCATTTGCAACTGTATAAACATATCATATATTGATGGAATCTACATCCATTTGCCAATAATGTGGTCAGTTTATTTTCAAAGATAGTTGTATATGTATGCTATTCTGTCCACTTATATGTGATAGGGGTTTTATGTACCATAGACTATTTGTTAGAGGAACAACAAGGGTAACCAAAACAAAAGAACATTCTAGTCATTTTAATCGCGAAGAAGTTAAGTTTTTTAACTAAATTATCACTGAGGATTAAATAAGGGTCCATAATTCCGAACTTGGGATAAAAAAAACAGTCAAAGCAGTCATGGAAACGAGCTGGTTCCCCGCCCATGAAAAGATTAAGCTGTTTCCTTCGGCTGGTTGTCATGTTTGTTGCTTTTAGGGATTCACGAGGATTGATAGTTACTCATTTCATGTCAAACGGTAAAAACTGTCATTGCCAAGTACAATTCTGAAGTAATTCAGAAAAACCAAAGAATAAATGCTGAAGTAAACGCCTTCCAGATTAGCAAAGAAATTTTTTTTCTACTTTACGATTACGCACGGTCCCATACCACCGCATATACAGTGAAGATTATCAACTATTACACATGACAAAAGTTATTTTGTTCTTCTTATAGACCTGAACTCGCCCCACGTGACTTTTATTTGTGTCAAGGACTGATGAAAATGCTTGCTGGTAAGAAATTTGAGACCAGGGCGCCTTAGATAACGGTGGTTACACAGTACCTAATACAGTGGGTCTACGTCATGGTTAATAGTGGGAATAGTAAAGCTCCTACAAAGATGGCAAAAATGCATAGACATAGATGGACAATTTGTTTAAACAGTGTAAAAAGAATTTTGTTAAAAAATTAAATGGTTTTAGAGAACTAGTCAAAAGTCCAACTACTTTCCGACCGTCCCTCGTATGGTAGATGTTGCAATCCTTTCCATAACCGAATAAATAGGTTGCCCAAATTTGAATGCTGCTGCAGACAACAAAAGAATTTTAATAGAGATATGGTTTGTGTAGTTTGTAGCACAGAAAATATTGAGATGCTGATTTCAGGATTTTGTTCTTTCGTCTAAATGCTTTCTTGCATTTTCTATTTGGGACGAAAATACCATGTCTTGTTTGGTAAATGGTTAAATGCCCTTCATCAGGAACTAGGTTCAATTTAGGAACATATAAATCATGTAAGAGAACATAAAGGTTACAGACATTTTTATCGCTCAGCGATAATTGCTCTATTACAAGATACAGTAACACTAGAAGCTTATTTTGCCTATTAGAAAACATATAATCGGTCCTGTATTGCCTTTACATATAATGTTGCCAAGGCAGTGGAATTACAGATTTGTTTAACCCTTTCCGAACAATTGAATTACAGAACGATGTAAATTATAAGTTATTAGCAGGTGACCAGAATGAATGCTGATAAAGATGGGAGTTACGAATCATGAAGCGATATCAGATAAAAGAAGGCAATACTTGTTATTGTTAGCTTGGCGTGCCTTTTTTTTTTCTAAAGCACTTTTTATGCTGCGAAAAACGAGGTTATATTTTGGAAGAGGTTTTATCTAGAAAAAAGTTTACACCAACAAAAACCCCAACAAAACAATTATAATAAAAAGTATTATCAAACTTAAAAAGGAGATGTTTTAAAACGTCGGTAGCTTTGTGCCTATCTGCAAGCACGTTTTCTCCTGTAGCCTACTTCTACAAAATACTTTTAAAAGCAATATTAAGTTGTCCAGATATCAAACGTTTTCAGTTAGTACATTTATTCATAACACACATATTCCGGGAGTTCAACATTTATTTTGGGGGTAAAACAAAATAGAAACAAGGATAAATTTATTATTATTAATTCAAATCGTATCCGAAGCGTCTTTACATCACATATATGTTCTTTGTGTCTTTAGAAAGAAATAACCTCAATTTTGTTTGAATTTTTGAGCTAGCAGAAAAAAAGCATATCTCTAACTCATCAAACAGACTCTAATGAAAGGATAACAAACAAGCTGAATAGAATGTAAACTTTCTAGTCTATAACCTCACCGAAAGTCTTGCCAGAGTTAAAATCAACAAGAACAACTAACCTGGTTCTGACACAAATATAAACTAGATTTTCGAAGGAAAACTATTGATTCAGTGTGTTTTATATAGACATAGAGGATGGTTTGGCACCAATCTTAATCGCATTCTGTAAATTGTGTTTCGGTTGCTTTGACCAGATGTGAAAATAACAGTCTGTTCAAGGGATTTGAATAAGTCACGGTGCAAATTCTTCGACTTTGTGATTTCGACTTCAGCACTCAGGACTTGATATGTTTTAAGTTTCCATGATTACAAATGAGCCGGGATCTGGAAAAAACGTCCCTTACAGCATTTGAGACAGCCAGATTTCAAGACCAGTATGTGCCTAAGCGAAGACTGGCACACACCGATGCTGCCTTCTATGGTTGCTACAGGTCACAAAGAAGATATTAAAGCAGGCTGGTCTGGATCCAGGTTGTTCTCAAATGCCATAAAGGACGTTTTTCCAGATCCTGGCTCAAATGTATGATAATGGGTGAAAAAAGTTAAAGAGTAAAGGGTAATTCTCTGTTCATGGGCAAGTTTAAAAAAATGACCATTCACTTTTTCATGCCTCTGCTGTTACAGAGAAACATATTCATCCCAATCAATTATGCTTAAAAGATGTGTTATTGTGTCTATATACCACGGTACGGAAACTACAGAGACATAGCCAATGGCTCTGCCGCTTAAATCCTCTGGGCTTCCTCTGACCATGTGTGGCTCTGTCTCTGGGATCACGATTTTTTGACAAAAAACAGTTGAGTGTTCAACTTTGTTGTTCAATTATTTTCTTTTTGTGCTTAAAATCGAAAAACCGGGAATGTCATGCTCCCCTAAAACCATTTATCTGCCTGTTCTAATTCTGTGGGCTTTAAAGTCGACAGGGTTTTCACAGGATTACTGTCGTCGTGAGTCGACCCTATGTGACTTTTTCTTGTTTACATCATGTATTCATGTACATTCCAACAGTAAAAAGCCAATTGCCGTAGCCAAAACATGTTATATACTAATCGATGTGTATCGCTCGATTAGACTTCCCTTTTCCATGTCACAAAACCTTTGAAATGATTTGTAAAAATAAAATTTGAGCAATTTCTATCAGTGGCTCTGTCTCTGACGGCTGGCTCTGTCTCTGACGGCTGGCTCTGTCTCTGGCTCTGCGTGCTAGATTCAAAATTTTAATCCATCACAGTCAAAGTAATGTACCTAATAGGGAAAGATTTTATCCAGTGTATCGTGACGTAATGTCGGACAAACAATATCATTTCCATAGGAGTTGTTATAAAATTTCGTAACTACGGCTTGATCCAAGCCGTAGTTACGAGATTTTATAACAACACCGACGTTTTATCAAAATATAACGGTTTAACCAAGTTTATTTGTAGCACAAAATTCATTGTCATTAACTCACACACTGAATAGATCATAATGAGTATGGCGAAGCGTTCAGTCAGCGATTAAACGCTTTCCAAAACATCGAAATTTCAGCGTTGTTCAGTTTGAAAGCTACTACAGGCGACAAACTGGGTGTTGACAAAGGAACAATTAGCATACGATTTGTCACATAAAAAGCTGTAACAAAGGAAGAAAATGCTGGTTATCGGGTCTTATTATTTTGCACCAATGTAACCCGATATCTTTCCATTTTATCTTTCCCAAACAAGATCTTGTTCTGATGCTTTGCGAGGAAAGAAAATCGCTAGCAGCAATAACAGCATTTTCATATTTTTGTCACTGATTTCAATGATTGTTGGATACTTTTTTATTATAACCATATATGCCTTCAAAATGAATAACATACCGGATAAGCTGATTTGTAAACATATGAGCCGGGATCTGGAAAAACGTCCCTTATAGCATTTGAGACAGCCACATTTCTAGACCTGCCTCTGACTAAACGAAGACTGGCAGACACCGATGCTGCTCTTCTATGGTTGCTACAGGTCACAAGGAAGCTATTAGAGAACAACATGGATCCTGATCAGACTGTGCGTATGCACAGGCTGGTCTGGATCCAGGTTGTTCTCAAATGGCATAAAGGACGTTTTTCCAGATCCTGGCTCATATTTTAATGGGCATTCCTAAGCACCAAAAATTAAAATGTTGATAGTTTCTATACTGAACGCAATTTTCATGTTAAATATGTGTGACATGTAGGTCTACTGCATTTTTCGGATGACGCTAGAATGTTGTATAATTTGAAAAAGTAACTAAACAAATATGTTTATTATGCAAACTTTCAGTTGTGCATTATTTCTGAGGTTCATACAATGATTGTGAATAGTGCCTTGGACATTACGCATTTATCAATGCTGCATAAAATGCCAAGTATATGAAAGGATGGGACTCAGACTGTTGGTTAAACACATACGCTCTCAAAAGTCGACACTTATATAGGTCTTTGAAATAAAATTAACTTTTTTCAAAATTCTGGTCAAAACTAAGCATGGGTTGCGAAAGTGTTTAATCTAAACAGACAAAACTGGTTATGGCGTCACTGGGGAAGATAACATGGAGCCAGTAGAAGAAAATAATGCCAACCAGCAATTTATCGTTTAGTCAAGAAACTCTCTATAATTTTTTATACACGTACTGATATGAACTTCAGCGAATTAGTGAAAAGAAGCTGCAGTATGATCATTTTCTCTGATGAATGTAAACAAGAATTAGCTGCACGATTGACGTCATTATCTTACCATAAACCCAAGATTCTTTATTAATTACAGAACCTAGATACTGGGTTCAAATAGGCTCTAATTACGAGGTTTTAATGGATAAACAAACATAGGTTGAAGACGTTTTCTCGATCTGACAGAGATAATTGTATACTGAGTAGTGTAAACAGAAACACCGGAATCCGTTTGTCGATCGTAACAAGTGAGCTTGACCAAATAGATATTCTGCAAACGAGACAATCATGACACAGGCTATGGTTTTACTAAACCATTTGAACTCGTGTTTACAAACCCATTTCCATAGATTGGCACTTTTTGACTCCCCTAAAGATAACGGTTTTGGAAAACATTGTGGAAGATGAAGAAATTGATTGTCACAAGCTAATCAAGCCCGTGGGAAGAAATTTCATATTGGGTAGCTCATGTCCCTGTGTCTGAAAATGGGGGGGGGGGGGGCTAAATTTGATTTCCGCAAATTTTCAGCGTAAAAAGGAAAATTCGGCATTAGCTGCCACTTTTAGGGGGGGGGGCTACTCCTCCTACCCCCTGTTCATACGGACCTGTGATTTGTTGATGTCTTCCCACGTTCGCGAGAGGCATCAATAGGCATGCTACATATCAACAACACAGTATTCAAACAAACACATGGATAAACTCATATACGGATTTCCTCCTTTCTTATACAAATTCATTCTGTTGGTGAAGGTAATATTGGATGGTCCAATTTTCATGACATAATAGCGTATCGTTTCTGGCCTAGCTACTCGTAATTGAAATCCGTTCTGTCTGATATAATTGGAGAGAAAACTAAATTGAGTTATTCAGACCTCCCTGAAGACAAGTAATGGAGATTGATTGGATAACGACTAAATACATTGACCTTGTTTTATTGTGTCAATTTATTGTAACATTTCACAGTAGAGAGTATCTTGTCTTGCCTAGGTACTCGTAATTAGAAGTCGTTCTGTATGATATAATTGGAAGATAATGTAAATTGATTTATTCAAACCATTAAAGAGGCCCATGCTAGGTTTTTATGCTTACGAACTGTTCGGGAACCCATATTTGTGCATGGAAACACAATTTGCAATGCATAAAAACCTCAATAACGGCGACTAACTATCTTTCCTTTGCTATAGTTCAATCCTTTACAAGCGTGTTTACAGATTCTATTTTTACTTCAAAACAAGACAAGGTCAAGGTCAACGAGACACACCCCGCGGTATAAACACGCCGCACAACCGGCTGCGTCGATGACTGTGACCTTATTTTCAAGGGATACGTGGAAAGGCTTATTTTGTAGAAACACTGAACATTTATACGCGTATTTATCAAATAGAATACCAAAGATCCTTTCGTTTATTTATTAAAGAAAATTAATTTGACCTACCATGCACCTGACATCAGGGCCCCGTTTTACTAACGAACGTACGATTATTTTTTGCGTAATTACTTGTAACAACAAACCTGATTGGCCTAATTCAATCAGATGCCTTGTAACACAGTTTACACAAAAACGCAGCCGGTTATACGGTGTGTTGAATCTCGCTGAGCAGATATGACGTACCTCTGACGTAATTGCTTTTTGAAGGTTGGGCATATGTAACCGTTACAAAACAAAAACAAGAACAATATAAAACGGACCCGCACGTCATTCATTGACTTGGATTTTAATACTTAATAAAGCTCGATGAGTGATAACAATCGACATATAAATGATCTACCGCTTCAGGTTGGTAATTTCATTCGTCATTAAATTTCTGGTTTGTAATTAGTGTGCCATTTGCATTTTCGACAGCCTAGCAGGTCACCCTTGAAGAGGACAAATAGTACTGATTGATTGGGTAATGAATAACTACGTTGACCTTGTTTTTGCGTCATTTTTGGAATATTTTACAGTTTAGTATAGTGATAATCTGGTGGCAATGTAAATATTGAACATCGAAACCTACGACCTTCGATGATAGAAATTCTACAACGAACACATTTACTGTATTACGGTAAGCGTTGTTTCTTTCTCTGGAACTTGTTTAGTTGAATTCCTAACACGGAGTGACCATATATCAAGCCAGATTTAATTTGGACTTTTGGGTTACCATTAAGAGAAATCAATCAGTATACTTTGCTGAAAAATTTCTAACAAAATGGTTAAGATCAAAACACGTTTGTATTCTAAGGAGTGGAAAGAAAATGGAGAAAATGATTGTGTGTTTCTGATATAGATTACATGCTCTGATAACCCAACAATGCTTCTAGGGTTCCCATACGTGATTATTACACACTTTAGTCCGACCGGAAAAGCTCTTCACGACCTAGAAACAAGAGGCCCAAGAGTGATTGTATCGCTCCACTGGCTGTATTTCAATCAATGGGATGTTCAACTTAAGATGTTTGTAAGGAAATTTGACAGGAAAACTGATTCAAGAGAAAGTCGTACTTTGAGACATAGTTTGTGACTCCATTTTACCCAATTTTAAATTTGTCAGAGATTTCATCAAGACAATCATTCTGACCTCTAGAACGCATACAAGGATTTTCTAAGATTTGAACCCGTAACCTAGTTTCTGACACCGGCTGACCCAATTTCGAAATTGTCTGGGATTTTTTTCAAAACAACCATTCGACAAAATGTAAGTTTGATCGAGCAAGAAATGAGGCCTCTATACTGGGTACAAGGTTTTTCTAAGACGGACGATGGAAACGTAGAAAACAAAATTGAGATGGCGAAGAAACGAATTTATACTCGTATGATTAAAATTGTACTTCTAGGATTTCTATTACCCATTCGGGAGTGATCGGGAAAAAATCTTTATAAATCTAATCGAGATAAAAACAACAGCGTTTGCTATGGATATATCTATAGTACATGAGTACATACATTTACATGTTACATTGTAAAATGTGTTTGTAATTAGCGTATCAGGATCGAACTGTAGAAATACTTGTGAACTATTAACCAAATATGTCTGACAGGAACTGGGTTTTTTAACGATCGAGAAAAACATCAGCAATTGCTTTATCTGTATCGAGTTCATGTATGTTACACTGTGGAATTGTGTATGTAATCAGAAGCGTTGAAAATAATCGAGGCAAGATCTGGAAAAGGATAATTTATGACATTTGATAACAATTTGGATCTAATTCAGCCTGTTTGTACACACAATCTGATCAAGATTCTTGTTGTTCCCAATAGTTTGTTCATTACCAGTATAAACTTAGCTAGCAGAATGGATCCTACTCTCTTCCTCTCAAGTTGATAAATTATCATACTCTGCTGTAACGCTATTAAAATGGAACTATTTACCGTATTGTGACGTCATTTACTGCGTCATTATGGATGTTTTGGCATTATCCACATTTAGTGTTCGTCCTAGTTTTTGGACCAATGAAATTGCAGTATATTTGAAAATATCGGCGCTATTTTTCACATAAACGCACTGCCGGTCAGTTTATGTCACGGATATACATAGCCACGCCCCCGTTTTCTGTGCAGTTATGAAAAATGATGTAACTTTTAGGAAAATGATGTAATTCCAGTAAGATCCGCTTGATAGTAGCTCCTGTCATAGGCATAATTTGAAGAATGACGGTAGAAGTGGTTGACGAATACTGAGTCAGATAGAGTCTGTATAGTAGATTCTACGCGACATAAACGTTCAAAGGCTGCGCCTTTTGAACGTTTATATCGCGTAGAATCTACTATACAGCCTCTATCTAATACAAAGTCGATCTCGCACTCGGTCACTCATCCAAACAATGATGATCATCAAATGCAATAGGATTTTCGGATTACCTCGATTCTATTTTTAGTTGTTGACGGTTAATTGAGGTTTCAACCAATGAATATTTGTATCATATTTTTAAATTGTTATGCACTTTACAGCGAACTATTGGATAATGAAATCCCACCAAAACTTTGAGATTAGACCAGATTCACTATCGTTACGCAAGAGATTGGTTGTTTCGTAATAGGCCTAAGCGTTGGAAACAGAGTAAATTGATCCGTGTTGGTGACCACAGGCTGAATAGAATACCGGATTTTCTAAATTGTATGTTTCTCATAGAGATGAATAGTCGATACTGCTATAATTGAACGGCGCTTTTAGGGTTTCTATACCTAATTATTACCCTCTTATGTCTGATCTCATAAATTGTTTACGGCATTTAAAAACAAAATAAACGTTTGCTTTATCTGCCTGTCATGCATTGTAAAACTGTGTTTGAAATTTAAGTAACAGAAATGAAGCGTAGAAATTGATTGTAAGTTTTTTTCCCATGTAGATGCTTAAGAAACGCTTTTATTGTATATGATATTCGTAAATGTCACAATTGCAGCCTTAAAAAGCTGTATATCTTGACATTTTGGAACGTGCCCGACAATATTTTCTTATAATTGAACTGAGCTTTAAGGGTTTCTAAACCTAATTATTACGCACTTTTGTCTGACCGAGAAAATGGTCCTTTAACCTCTTCCTTTCCCAAACCGTGGAATTTAAGACTGATCTTAATTCAAAGATGTTGAATATGGAAGTTTCAATTGTCTGAAATTTAATATCTTAGTCTTCTTTGGTAGAAAACTTTGTGAAAAATGAAGAAATTGCTTGTCACAATCAATTTCTTTATTTTTCACGATGTTTTCTAAAGCTTTGTCTTATGGTGCGTCAAAAGGCGTCTCTTGTTTGGTAAAGGGTTAAAAGACGGGGAAAAGTCTTGCCACGATTTTGTCAACAATAATATAATCTATTATATGCATTTTCCAAGCAATACCCGGGCCCAAAGTCATAAAAGAATTCTAGACATATTTCTGGCTTACAAACGTCAATGGAAATGCTAATAACAACACTATCGGTAAAAGTACACTTCTTATTGCGGACGAGAATTGACCTTGCAGAGCAGCCCATGCTAATCGAATGGAATGCTCTGCCAGGCCAATTCTCGTCCGCTATATGTAGTCTGCATTTTCTTTCAATGTTGACTAGTTGAATTAATTTGGCCAATTTAGCCTGAAGTAAGTGAACAATAGGGAACGATTTTATCGAGTAACCCGTGACGCAATTTCGGACAAACATATAGAATTCCGTGGGTGATGTTATAAAATCTGGTAACTACGGCTTGAGTCAAGCCGTAGTTACAAGATTTTATAACAAAACCGACGATTTATAAAAACATAACGGTGAACCTAGTCTATTTTTTCACACAATACATTGCTATTGTAACATCTGAATAGATGTCTTGACATATTAGATTCAGCATTCAGCTTCTACAGATCTTGATACCCATAAACAGAAAAAGGTCAGTTGTCTTTATTTTAGACCGATTGAAGGATTAGATGTCGCCTTTGTTGACACTGAATGCCTTAACTGTGTTGAGGTGTCTAAACCAATAGGTTTCTCGTGCTTACCATTGCTTATCTGCTCACATTGCATTTGCTTCAAGCCAGAATAATTTTACGCTTTCGTATTATGTAGTCAGAGGCACCAAAACCCGAGGCAACAGTGTATAATTATATTGAATTGCTGTGTTCCTGTGGAAGTTCATAAGGGCAGCGTTGTCTCGCTAACAGGAAAACATGTTATTAGGCACGCAGTTTTGAAAACTTTGCATTCAGGATATCTTGTGAGTGTTAAAGTTACATTAAACGTACATTTCAAAGTCTATTTTTGACGCACACACCACGTTTTTGCTTTTGTTTGTCAAAGAATTACGCGCCCCTGATTGTCTGACAAGCTGTAGATACGAGGTTTATAAAGAAAGATTATGATACATAGATTTTAAACCACTCTTTATTATATGATGCTTCGCAATCACATCGTCTTAATTCAATTAGGTGTCTATCAGTTAATAAAATTAAAGAATTGTCAGTTCACACTTGTTAGTAACTTAGTATACACTAATTTTATTTGCATTCCAATACACTGGGAATTTGACTCGCTAGGATTCTACTAATAATGGCGGTAACGACAATTTTTCCTAAACAATTTCTAACAAACTTACAATTCAATTTTCTTAATTTGGCAAAACATCTTTTTTATGCTTTTCTCTGGAATGCCACACGGTCTTAAGCCGTTTCCAGAATCACCCCGAATTCACTTGGTAAACGGATATTCTTGCCCATGCATGTTGTCTGAATTATTATCGAAAAGTGATATACACATATATCTATTCGCTTTGAAGTATTTACGATTGATCAGTTCAATTTTAAAGGAGTTACAGACGCCACTTATGTTTAAAATAGCAGTAAATGTGGATGTTGTGGTTTGCAAATCATTGAAAATCGGAGAAAATGCTTGTTTTCATAGACGTGTATCTCAAAATATGCTTCTTTTCTTCATTTTTTTCTAAGCTTTCAACAAAAGGGATTAAAGAGGTGTTGTTAAGTGAAGGGTAATGGGTAGATATTGTCGACATTTAGATATTGAAATTGTTATGTTCTTGTTAAAAAGCAGTATACCAGTAACTAGAATTGATGTTTGTATCAAATGTCTTTGCAAAACATTTGAGTATAGATCTACAGTCGACATTCGTTGTGTCGAAGTCAGAAGGGCCGTCAAAATACCTCGGCATATCCGGAGTTCGACTAATCCGATTTTGATTATTGTCGATGAGAACGATATTTAACAATTTTTAATGGGCATCATATGTGTCCATGATTGAAATATAGTAGGAAAAGGAAAGAAATTGCTCGAGACGAGCAATTTCTATCCTTTTCCTACTAAACTTCAAAGGCTGTATTTGTTTCGAAATTCATTTTGATATCCATATGTTGAGGATGGGACGTGACTTTCACTTCGACTTAAGCTAAAATTTCGACTTATCCGATCTCGAGATAACGAGTGTCGACTGTACTTTGTTTCAGATTGGTGGAACAAGATCAGTGCTCGCAGTTCTGTGCGTATATTCTATCCTTGAATCGGCGAACACACTTGTCCTCCCCGGGACCAACACGGCATCGGACACCAATTCCGAAAACGACCGAAGTTCGTGTCTTCGCTGCCTTTGTCGGCTTGACGGATGTCCTCGAGACGACTCGGGAACCTTCGAGTGTATGACCAATCAACACATGTGTTGTTGCTGCCTCCCGAATCCATTTCGTTGTTTAGATATGCAGCAGTTTGGACTGACACAGTCTAATGATGATCTGGCCGAACTGGAGCAAGGTCTTGAGGACATTGGTAACCTGGAATAGACTAAACGAATATCACAGAAGATGAATTATGTATGCAATAATAATTCTTAATTTAACCCTTTCCCAAACAAGACCTGGTTTTGACATCCCTGATAGAATAGGCTTGTGAAAACATTGAGACAAAAGAAGAAACTGCTGATAATCAGCAGTTTCTTCTTTTGCCTTAATATTTTCTTGGCTATATCACACACAATTCCAATCTTTATTAACATTCATTTTGTCGTTTGCAGCAGCTTTTTAAATTGGACCCCTCTAAATTTTGTCGTTTGGGAAAGGATTAATGTATGCAACAATGATTTTTACTCTATTTTCTAATTCTGAATTATGTCACAGGCAATCTTATTAGACGAGACATACGACTGAATATCTTGGCAAATGGAAGTGGTTGTTAAATCTTAAAAAAAATATGGAAATTTAACCGAATTTAACTATTAGTGCGTGGTTGCTGTCTTCGATTAATACCTGCTCTGTAACAGTAAGTTTGATGTTAACTGATATTTTGGAACTACCAAATATTGAGCCTAAAATCTTGTGACGATCTTGGGTAGAACAATTTATAGATAGTTTGGCTAATTATGAGCGTACCCGATATGGATGATTGTCATTCCTACTTAAGAATTCTTGCAGACAATGGCACTTCTTGGATCAGGCGCTTGACCCTAATTAAATTTGTCACATCAATTCCTAAATTAACCATTTCCAAATAAGATCTGGTTTTGACGTCTATAAAAGAAATGACTTTGGAAAACATTGAGACAAAAGAAGAAACTGCTGATAATCAGCAGTTTCTCCTTTTGTCTAAATATTTTCTGAGCTATATCATACACAAATCTCATCTCTATCAACATTCATTTTGTCGTCTGCAACATATTTCATATTGGACCGCCATTAAATTTTGCTGTTTGGGAAAGGGTTAAACAATTTGTGCCATCAAGTGTCGGAAAAGACAAAAATAAGTCACGTGGGAATATTTAGCTTAGGCCTAAGTCACGCAAGGCTGTCTGAAAACTGTCACAAACGATTACACCATCTCGGTCAATTTCTAAATTGGTCAAAATCGAATGTGTTTCTTTGTGTGGCTTTATTTCTAACTCGATCAACTCGGCGAGAAAACTATAGTCCAACAACATCAACCCGAAACATCTGCGTATGTAATGACCTTTTTCGGCAATGTTTTCAACAGACGCTCAACTGACGAAAATTACGTTGTCCCGGTTTAATTTTGGTCGATTGCCCCTGCGCAATAATTTCAAGAACGCACGTTAAATGACACTTCTAGAACTGTTCTAAAACATTTCTAATAGTGCAATTTGACGTTCTAGAACAGTTTCCTAACTTATATGAACCTTTCGCAGGGGTATACACAAAGAAAGTCACTACAAGAAAAATACAACATACGGGGGGGGGGGACGATGCGTGGAAGAAATCGTAGGCGGTGGGGAGAAGTGAGAAAGCGATGCGTGGAAAAAATGCAGGGGCTGAACATCTTCAATATTAACGTCCACATTTTCAAAAGCTTTTTAATTGAGTTAGATCAGGGTCGTGTTGGTTGAACGGATGGACAAACACAATGTTACAGGTAAGATCAAAGTCAAACGTGCCGCGAAAAGGAAAATGAAAAATGCAATGCAAGTAACCTGTTCAGATTCCATGTTTTAACATGAAAATACTAAGTTACAAGGAAACAATACTGTTCTTCAGCATTTCCTTTGTTTCTCTCATTGTCTTTGGCTACTTTAGAAATGATAAAAACCAAATAACCAGACGGTGACTGTTTTTTCGAGTACCTATCAGCCCTTCTTACATTTGATATTCGTATTAGATGGTTGGCTTATTTCGAAAGCGACAATGACAGCTTCGATGAGCTGTAGTTACGTCATTTTGGAATGTCAAACCAAACAAATATTCCTCCTAAATGATTGGTAAAATATACATTACATTGCACAAGCCAATTACAAAGATAGAATTACTAGAATCAGAATGAATTATTCATACTGATAACTCCAGATAATCAATTAACAAGTATTTTCAACTAATCAAGTAACCAGATAATAGACAAACTATATCTATTTTACCCTGTGCTTGAGAGCCTTGTAGTTGTGTTA
The DNA here is from genome assembly GCA_963680895.1 of Fragum sueziense. Lineage (NCBI taxonomy): Eukaryota > Metazoa > Mollusca > Bivalvia > Cardiida > Cardiidae > Fragum > Fragum sueziense. The sequence continues at coordinate 65,482,871 of OY804592.1, forward strand.
TGTCGTCGCTTTTCTACGAAAACTTCGTATCTGCAGCTTGTTTTAAGCTGCAGATTCGAGGTTTTCGAAGAAAAGCAGCGATGCGCTTTTTTCTCGGTCTTTAAACCATATCGATTTTTCTAACCCAAACGCACCATATAATGCTCTATCCATTAAATTTAATTAGTGAAAAGCAGGTCCGTAGGAACAGGAGGGGGGCTAAGCCTCTAAAATTGGCAAAAATGTCGAATTTCCATTGTTTTACCGAGAAAGTTTAGGAAAAATCCAATCCCCCATTATAAAACTGCTTACTACGAGCAATGTTTATTCGAAAAATGAACGAGTTTAAGTAAAAATGCTTGAAATAATCAGACTTTCAGCTGAGACGGGAGTTGAAAGGTCGCGATAAAATAAGGCAGATTTTTAAGAACTGCTGGTCATTACGGACCTATTTCAGAATATTTCCTGCGACTTCGCGGGAAGTTTTCAGCCATTTGAATCTTTTTAGCTCACCTGAGCTCAACGAGCTCAAGGGGAGCTCTTAGGGTCAGTCACTCTCCGGCGTCCGTCGTCCGTCGTGCGTCGTCCGTCGTGCGTCGTCAACAATTTCTTTAAACATCTTCTCCTCCTTAACCTCTGGGCCAATTCTTTCAAAACTTGGCAGAAATGTTCCTTGGGAGGCCCTTTTCAAAACTTGTTCGTGAATTTTTGATTTGTCAAAAAATGTGGGTGTGGCAGGGCGGGGCTTATCAGACTTCGAGAAATCATTAGATAATTCTTCAAAAATCTTCTCCTCCTTAACCACTGGGCCAATTCTTTCCAAACTTGGCAGAAATGTTTCTTGGGTGACCCTTTTCAAAACTTGTTCATGAATTTTTGATTTGTCAAAAATTGTGGGCGTGGTAGGGCGGGGCTTATCAGACTTCGAGAAATCATTAGATAATTCTTCAAAAATCTTCTCCTCCTTAACCACTGTGCCAATTCTTTCCAAACTTGGCAGAAATGTTTCTTGGGTGACCCTTTTCAGAACTTGTTCGTGAATTTTTGATTCGTCAAAAATTGTGGGCGTGGCAGGGCGGGGCTTATCAGACTTAGAAAAATCGTGTGAAAATTCTTTAAAAATCAATTATTGGGCCAATTTGAACCAAGCTTGGCAGAAATGTCCCTTGAGTGACTGTTTTCAACACATGCTCATGAATTTTTGATTGGGTGAAAATTGTAGGCGTGGCAGGGCGGGGTTTATAAGACTTCGAGAAATCGTTAGATAATTCTTCAAAAATCTTCTTTTCCTTAACCACTGGGCCAATTCTTTCCAAACTTGGCAGAAATGTTTCTTGGGTGACCCTTTTCAAAACTTGTTCGTGAATTTTTGATTCGTCAAAAATTGTGGGCGTTGCAGGGCAGAGCTTATCAGACTTAGAAAAATCATGTGAAAATTCTTTAAAAATCAATTATCAGGCCAATTTGAACCAAGCTTGGCAGAAATGTCCCTTGAGTGACTTTTTTCAACACATGCTCATGAATTTTTGATTAGGTGAAAATTGTAGGCGTGGCAGGGCGGAGTTTATAAGACTTCGAGAAATTGTTAGATAATTCTTCAAAAATCTTCTTCTCCTTAACCACCTGGCCAATTCTAACCAAACTTGGCAGGAATGTTCCTTTGGTGACCTTTTTTAAAACTTGTTCATGAATTTTTTATTCATTAAAAATTGTGGGCGTGGCAGGGCAGCGCTTTTTGGACTTAGAGAAATCATGTGAAAAATCTTTAAAAATCAATTATTTGGCCAATTTAAACCAAACTTGGCAGGAATGTCCATTGAGAGACTCTCTTCAACACATGTTCATGAATATCTGATTGGGTGAAAAACATGGGCTTGGCAGGGTGGGGCTTATCAGACTTCAAGCAATTGTTAGATAATTCTTCAAAAAATTTCTTCATCTTAACCATCTGGCGATTTGTTACCAAACTTGGCAGGAATGATCATTGGGTGACTCGTTACAATATTTGTTCGCAAATTCTTTATTCAGTCGAAAATGTGGTTGTGGCAGGGCAGGGCTTATCAGACTTAACGAGATCAAGAGAAAATTCTTTAAAGAAACAATTATAGGGCAAAGTTGAACGAAACCTTACAGGAATGTACCTTGAGTGACTGTCTTCAATACACGGTTGTTAACTTTAGATTTATTGAAAAAATGTGTGCATGGCAGAGCGAGGCTTGTTGATTTTTAAATGAGCTATGTCCTTTTGTTAAAAATTGGCATTTTTTGCAACATTTACATGTGCTGTTTGGTCTATTGCTCTTTTTTCCCCAATTGATAAGCTCACAGTTCAAATGAAATGTACTTCTCAAAATGCGCAAAAACAGTGCTGTTAGGGGGTATGATCACTCTCAGTTATATTCTAGTTTACAATAATTTGATGTGACATATATTTGTTTTACAACAAAATTTATATTGTACACAATCAAATACACGAAGAACTCAGGTGAGCGATATCAGTGCCTTTCAGGCACTCTTGTTTATCAAACGGTTTTCAGCGTTTGGGGATTGATGCACATTTGGGACCGTTTTCACCAACATATCTATACCCACCCAGAACAACATATAAGAAGGTGTTGCATACATTCTTAATTTGTTATTTCAAATCCAAACCCTATGTTGTATGTACTCATTTGAATCGTCTCGATGAGACGGTTCAAGTGAGTACCCACAACATAGGGTTTGGTGGACATTGAAAGAAATATTGCATTTTGAAACACCTTCACTCCCTTCTATTTGTAGCTTTGTAAATTAATCTAAACCGCGACAGCATATGACTTGGTATAACTCCATTAATACTCAAGATAGAAACTTGAAATTTTCAAATAAGAGAGATCACGGTGGGTAACCCACGTGACTTTTGGAAAGCGTCCACACGGAAAAATCGCCCGCTTCAAGGTATGTTTTGTTTAATTTCTCATCTTAAACTCTATTGATTTTGATGAGATAAAGTGCACTGAATGCGCCTTTGAGAGGGCTATTCCTGGCTCTAACTCACTCTGCTCCAAATCCAGTGGTTTCTTCAAACATTCGAGCCAAAGTGTTTTTAAGTGCAAAACGAAAGTGGGAAGCGTTCACGTACACAGAAAGAACTTTCGCTTGAATGTTTGAAGAAACCACGGGATTCGGAGCAGAGTGAGTTACAAACGGGCATGTCCCTCTCAAATGCGCGTACGGTGCACTTTATCTCGTCAAAATCTGTAGCGTATAAGCTGAGAAATTAAACAAAACATACCTTGAAGCGGACGATTTTTTCGGTGTGAACGCTTCCCAAAAGTCACGTTGGTTACCCACCGTGGAGATACACCAATTTCATAAAAGATGTTGAAATTTCATGGAGATTTATGAAGTGTAACACGGCTCAAATGCAAACTGAAAAGGGCCATCGTCACGTTAAATTTTTACACCAGAAAAATTGAAAAATGTTAGTACGGGATGTGACATCGTCTGCGTAAATACCTCTGCTTGACAACGAGCCCTGACTGAGTTGTAGCTACCTAGGTTGTTCTGAAGGGTTATTACAGACGCCACTGCCGCTTGCGCATATCTTGAACACTTACTTTCGCCTGGAACTTTGTTGTAATGCCTTGTGATTACATTGGAACATTTCTCCGATTTGTATTAATCAATGCATTAAATCTAAGTTATATTTAATGACCGTTAACAAGACTGTAGGCCAATTTCACCTTTGAATGCTTTGATAGTGTTCTACGGAATACAATACGCGCTATAAAAAACGCGAAAATACAGTTTGTAAATATTACTATGTATCCTCTGCAGTAGCATACATGCGTCCAAAATCGTTCAATGATGAATAACGGATTCACACAATTCATGTTTTTGTAAAAGATTGTACACGTGGAACGATAATAATTTGTATCGTGGACTGTAAGGACCATGCTCTGTGGTGCACTTTGACGTGGTTTGGGGGCCACAGAACTCCTTAGAGAGACAGCAACAGTAAAATTAGTGATACATCAAACAACAATTTCGGCATATCATCACTTTTTAACGATTTATGGTCGTCTACGGAATACTGTTCGTGCTAAAAGAACCGGAAAATGCAATTTGTAAATCATATCTAGTAGCACACACGCATCAAACATCAATTACTGACATGCTTAATTGGTGAACGAGACATGTCTTCTAACGGGGAATCTACATGTGGAATAACAAATATTTTGTACGGCAGACTCTAGGGGCCATGTTCTATGGTGCACTGAGAAATGTTTTCATGACCATAAAACTAACAATACATACATCAATTGGAAAACAATCAATGCATTTAGCAGAGTCATAAGTAACCCTTTAACATCACTATAAAGGGTACATACCTTTTTCATGTTGACGTCGCTTTCGATAAGCACCTCAGTCCGACCATTATCACTAAAAGACATCCGACCCATTGTTTTGTCTTTTCTTTGCAAAATCTGCATGTCGGATCGATATTAACTAATGCTTGAATAAATATTGTGCAATTTAATTGGTCCTATTTTGCGACACGTGCAAAACCGGTTTTATTAAAGACTCTGCACACAAAAAGTTTTTGTTTTAATTTTGACTTTGTCGCGTTAAATCGATAGATTGTAATCACAAAATATAATGTGCAAAATATTGTTTCAAACGTGCTTTTCGTTTTTCTATTTATACCAAAAGATCTGTGTCAAAAAGTGGCGGTTAAGAAGATCTGTTCAGTGTACATGCATGAGCGGTTGCGATCGTCTCAGACACTGGCGGAAGTAATTGTAAAAAGATTGAACGATTATGGTGGAATTATGAAAACTGAAACAGCCGACGAAATGTATGCTTATGAAAATATTTTGTGCAATTTAGACTGTCCACCCCTAATGAGATTGGCGCAACGTCGGAAACATTCGGCGGTGGAACTTTCCACTGCCCAGCCCGAATAGGTCCGGATACGTAACGACGCCGCTCGAAAAAAGCCGATGTTTTATGAATTTCAAAATATGTATGCAGAGAAGAAATTGTTTTGTTCTTTGAACGAATTTCAGGTTGGCGACTCAAAGAATATGGCTTATTTTTAGAAATGCTTCATAAAGGGTTTACCTTTTGTTTGATGCCGCCCTAGAATCAATTGACTGACCATTATGAATTCAAAAGAAATATCCAATCCCTAACGGGAAAATATAAATGAATTGTCAACAGGATTTTTGTGAATAACAATCTACTTAATGCTGAGATCGCGTGACAACTGTTTAACCCATCAGCGTAAAATGAAAACGCAATTAGTTTTGAAGAAAAAACAAACGGAAACATGATTTTACATTCACATTTCTTTCTTTGTGAATTCTTTTTTACAAAAGAGCAAAACAGTAATACAAATGCAAAGTTGAGCGGTAAAAAAGCGTTTGACATATTACAGACGCCAGAAAAGTACGGGGCAGTGTTTGTTTGTGTAGTTGTGTGGTGACGCCAGAAAAGTATGTGAGCAGTGTTTGTTTGTGTAGTTGTGTGGTGACACCAAAAAAGTATGGGGGCAGTGTTTGTTTGTGTAGTTGTGTGGTGGCGCCAGAAAAGTATGGGGGCAGTGTTTGTTTGTTTAGTTGTGTGGTGGCACAAGAAAAGTACGGGGTAGTGTTTGTGTAGTTGTGTTGTGACGCCAGAAAAGTATGTGGGTAGTGTTTGTTTGTGTAGTTGTGTGGTGGCGCCAGAAAAGTATGGGGGCAGTGTTTGTTTGTGTAGTTGTGTGGTGGCCCCAGAAAAGTATGGGGGGGGCAGTGTTTGTTTGTGTAGTTGTGTGGTGACACCAAAAAAGTATGGGGGCAGTGTTTGTTTCTGTAGTTGTGTGGTGGCGCCAGAAAAGTATGGGGGCAGTGTTTGTTTGTTTAGTTGTGTGGTTGCGCGAGAAAAGAATGGGGCAGTGTTTGTTTGAGTAGTTGTGTGATGGCGCAAGAAAAGTATGGGGCAGTGTTTGTTTGTGTAGTTGTGTGGTGGCACTCATAACGTACGGGGCAGTGTTTGTTTGTGTAGTTGTGTGGTGACGCCAGAAAAGTACGGGGTAGTGTTTGTTTGCGTAGTTGTGTGGTGACGCCAGAAAAATATGGGGACAGTGTTTGTTTGTGTAGCTGTGTGGTGACACCAGAAAAGTATGGGGGCAGTGTTTGTGTAGTTGTGTTGTGACGCCAGAAAAGTATGTGGGCAGTGTTTGTTTGTGTACTTGTGTGGTGGCGCCAGAAAAGTATGGGGCAGTATTTGTTTGTGTAGTTGTGTGGTGGCGCCAGAAAAGTATGGGGGCAGTGTTTGTTTGTGTAGTTGTGTTGTGACACCAAAAAAGTATGGGGGTAGTGTTTGTTTGTTTAGTTGTGTGGTGGCGCCAGAAAAGTATGGGGCAGTGTTTGTTTATGTAGTTGTGTGATGGCGCAAGAAAAGTATGGGGTAGTGTTTGTTTGCGTAGTTGTGTGTTGACGCCAGAAAAATATGGGGACAGTGTTTGTTTGTGTAGTTGTGTGGTGGCGCTAGAAACGTACGGGGCAGTGTTTGTTTGTGAAGTTGTGTGGTGACGCCAGAAAAGTACGGGGCAGTGTTTGTTTGCGTAGTTGTGTGTTGACGCCAGAAAAATATGGGGACAGTGTTTGTTTGCGTAGCTGTGTGGTGACACCAGAAAAGTATGGGGGCAGTGTTTGTGCAGTTGTGTTGTGACGCCAGAAAAGTATGGGGGCAGTGTTTGTGTAGTTGTGTTGTGACGCCAGAAAAGTATGGGGCAGTGTTTGTGTAGTTGTGTTGTGACACCAGAAAAGTATGTGGACAGTGTTTGTTTGCGTAGTTGTGTGGTGACGCCAGAAAAGTATGGGGACAGTGTTTGTTTGTGTAGCTGTGTGGTGACGCCAGAAAAGTATGGGGGGACAGTGTTTGTTTGCGTAGTTGTGTGGTGACACCAGAAAAATATGGGGGACAGTGTTTGTTTGTGTCGTTGTGTGATGACGCAAGAAAAGTATGGGGGTAGTGTTTGTTTGCGTAGTTGTATGCTTATGCCAGAAAAGTATGGGGGCAGTATTTGTTTGCGTAGTTGTGTTGTGACGCCAGGAAAGTATAGGGACAGTGTTTGTTTGTGTCGTTGTGTGGTGACGCAAGAAAAGTATGGGGGCAGAGTTTTTTTGCGTAGTTGTGTGCTTACGCCAGAAAAGTATGGGGGCAGTGTTTGTTTGCGTAGTTGTGTTGTGACGCCAGGAAAGTATAGGGACAGTGTTTGTTTGTGTCCTTGTGTGGTGACGCACGAAAAGTATGGGGGCAGTGTTTGTTTGCGTAGTTGTGTGCTTACGCAAGAAAAGTATGGGGCAGTGTTTTTTGTGTAGTTGTGTGGTGTCGCCAGAAAAGTATGTGGACAGTGTTTGCTTGTGTAGTTGTGTGGTGTCGCCAGAAAAGTATGAGGGGCAGTGTTTGTTTGCGTAGTTGTGTGATGACGCCAGAAAAGTATGGGGCAGTGTTTGTGTAGTTGTGTTGTGACGCCAGAAAAGTATGGGGGCAGTGTTTGTTTGTGTAGTTGTGTGGTGACGCCAGAAAAGTTTGGGATAGTGTTTGTTTGTGTAGTTGTGTGGTGACGCCAGAAAAGTATGGGGACAGTGTTTGTTTGCGTAGTTGTGTGGTGACGCCAGAAAAGTATGGGGGGGGGACAGTGTTTGTTTTTGTCGTTGTGTGGTGACACCAGAAAAGTATGGGGATAGTGTTTGTTTTTGTAGTTGTGTGGTGACCCCAGAAAAGTATGGGGATAGTGTTTGTTTGTGTAGTTGTGTGGTGACGCCAGAAATGTATGGGGCAATGTTTGTTTGTGTAGTTGTGTGGTGACGCCAGAAAAGTATGGGGATAGTGTTTGTTTGCGTAGTTGTGTGGTGGTGTCAGAAAAGTATGGGGCAATGTTTGTTTGTGTAGTTGTGTGGTGACGCCAGAAAAGTATGGGGACAGTGTTTGTTTGTGTAGTTGTGTGGTGACGCCAGAAAACTATGGGGCAATGTTTGTTTGCTTAGTTTTGTGGTGACGCCAGAAAAGTATGGGGACAGTATTTGTTTGCGTAGTTTTGTGGTGACGCCAGAAAAGTATGGGGCAGCATTTGTTTGCGTAGTTATGTGGTGCATTGCTGAATATCTTGGGCCAAAAGAAAGGCATTTTAGCGCTGGCATTAATTTTTCCACTTTCCATAGAGTATCTCTTTTCCAATAGACGTTTTTTGATATTAAATATGCGGGTCGGTTAAGTTTGATACAGACTTGATTAAGATGGAGAAGATGAGCTTGATTAGATTTTCAGTGTCAAGCAAAGATTTACGACAAGTTCGTCAAACCCTAATTCTTAACCATTTCTAAAATGACAAAAGTTTAATGTTCGAAAGCTAATGCAGACTACAAATTGAATGTTGATAAAGATAGGATTTGTGTACAATACAGCTTAGAAATTATTGAGACAAAAGAAATTGCTGATCATTCTTCTTTTGTCTTAATATTTAAAAAAATACCAATAGGGACAAAACCACACCTTGTTTTGGAAGCGGTTAATCAAGTCTGTGACTTTTTTCGCCTATCCGCATTTATCAAAAGTAGGACAAACGCCGCAAGCTCGACAATTACTTAAGGGTTTAACCCTTTCCCAAACGGAAAATTTTTAAGGTAATCCACTTCAAAAACTGTGAGAAATGACAAAATGGATGCCATTAAAGATAAGATTTGTGTTAAATATGGCACAGAAAATATTGAGACAAAAGGAGAAACTGCTGGTTATCAGCAGTATTTTCGGTCCGTTCTTTTTCTGAACAGCATTTGGTATCTTAATCAAAGGTGGCTTTCACAGACATCTGCGTCTCTTACGGAAAAAAAGAAAGAAAAATAATCGTTTTCCGTTTGCAAAATGACCGTGCGCGTAGCTGTAGCTTTAAGCATTTAACCCTCTCCCAAACAGAAAATTTTTAGGGTGATCCACTTCACAAACTGCCACAAAAGTCAAAATGGGTGTTATTTAAGATTGAATTTGTGTAAAATATGGCACAGAAAATATTGAGACAAAGCTGTGGTAGACGAGCTATTGGAAATGGATAAAGCCAGAGTTCGTGTACAATTGATCAGAAAATATTGGTGCAAAAGGGGGAAAAGCGGGACAACAGTATTTTTCTATTGTCTTTAAGTTTTCCAAAGACTTTTATATAAGGGAGTCATAATCAGGTCTTTATTTAGGAAATGGCTAAATGAACCATGATCACTAAAGATACGTCAAGATAGGTTGTACTATACAATGAGCGACGGAAAAGGCATATTATATGGTCGTTTTTCAAAAAGAACCTCTGATTTGATTTTTTTTTGGTAATTTTAGGAAAAGTGTTCCAAGAAATATGATCACCCAAGAAAAAACCGTAAAGATACGTTGTACTTTAAGATATTGAGAGATATTCTCTGAGACGAGATGTTATCCCGCATTTCTAATACAACGCCATTTGTCACGCTAAAAGAGGAGTTCGTAAATGTACCATGCAGCGTTCACAAAACTAAAAAACTTTTCTCAATGACGACCTTGTTTTCGCGTCCCTAAGAAAATAGGTTTGGGAAAATATTAAGACAAAAGAAGAAAATGCTGATTATCAGCATTTTCTTCTTTAGTCTCAATTATTTTCTAGGTCACATTGTACAGAACTTTTATGTTGGTAACACCAATTAGGTTGTCTGAAGCTAGGGTGATATTTCATCCTTGTCAAACAATCTGATGATTATTTCTCAGTTATAAACGTTTCAGATGATCGTGCGATCATGCGATCGCAATACACATTTCGTTGTGTTTATAAAAAAAACCCTCGTACCTCATTTTTGGAAGTTTTAAGGGTGGGAGGGGCAGAAAAACATTAAACAACTTTTCCGCAATTAACTGAAATGTTTTACTTGAAACTCCGCTCGTACATATTGTTCACATATAATGTAGCATTAATACTGATAGGTAAAAATATCCCAAAACCTTTAAGAATTTTCTAAACTGGACCTACACGGTTTTACTTTGACAATTGCAAAAAATGACATACGAGGTTTTGTTTTACATCGACGATTTATAATTTTTAGAGCGTATTGTATAAATCATTAGGTCAATGCGAGGTCTTGGACTCAAAATCAGCGTCTTGTGATTGGTTATAGGGCACACGAAACTTTTCAATGACATTCGTGATAGTCACATGTACAGGTACCTTGTAATTTTACATTATTTTCAGAGTAACCTGACTTGAACGTTCCATTTATAATCAGGTTGTGTGTCAGTGGCATTATATTTACGATACAAGTATTTTTATCTCAGATAAAATACATATTTATCCGTTACCCCACATTGCCACTTTTCGTCGCCAATCAAGAAAGATGCAATGGTAAACTTTATAGAAAAGAAGAAATTTCTTTATTTTCCATGTTTTCTACCCCCCCCCCCCCCCCCCCCACACACACACACACACAAAAAAAAAAAAAAAAAAAAAAAAAAAAAAAAAAAAGAGAAAAAAACGACAAGAAACAAGAGAACAAGAGAAGAAAAAATGTAAATTTCCATTCACTTCAAATTGCCGTTTTGCACCATCTTTGATTTTGGACCAGTCTAAGATTTTCTGTTTGGTAACGGCTATGTTTCTCAATTGTCGGTCATAATGAGCTAGATGATCGGCTGATAACAATAGCCAATTTGTCTTCACGGGAGCACCGTTAATGGTGCAGTTACACTATGTACAGCATATAGAGCCAGCGTATGTAAAACGTATCAAATATTTTTTTTTAAAAAAAATTATCCATACGCACAACTATTCAGCGCATGAGATCAACTGAAAAAGGGATGCGAATACACTTCCTGAAGTAGCTGATCTTCATTCTCAATGCAACTATAAATTGGTCATAAACATAAAGACTAAATTGACACCCAATTCTTCTTCTTCTTCTTCTTCTTCTTCTTCTTCTTCTTCTTCTTCTTCTTCTTCTTCTTCTTCTTCTTCTTCTTCTTCTTCTTCTTCTTCTTCTTCTTCTGCAAGGCCGCTGTCATCTCGCAGTTAATAGCGCATCTGCTTCTCTTTCGAGAGGTCCCGGGTCCCTGGCGGCAGAAAATATCCTTTCTTAAAAAATGTCACCCATAAATGGTTTGATATCTATGTTGGCGTACAGCTGGAGGCTTGGCTAGGGTGTTGTGATATTATTGGTATAAGAAACAACAGGAATCCGTGGTTAGGTGCTCCAGCCGCCGTAATATGAGCATAACAGTTCAAATGGCGTAAAATCCCAATAAACTAAATCCTCTTCTATGTCTAGCATCCAATTGCTAATTGTAACAAATCGTTGTGATGTTGCAGCACAACAACCTCCATATTTGCATTGCTGGAACTCGGCATATGAGAAACGTACTCGACGTATGAGAAACAAATGAGAAACGAAGGCCTACTCGACGTATGAGTAACGTACTTCCACCGAACAATTAGCGTATTCAGTGTAAAAGAAACGTGCGACGACAATAAAATTCATACGCTGGCATACGCTGAAAATTTTGTGCATGTTCAAAAATTATTTTGATTCGCAGCGTACATCAGTATATATACCGACGTACCCCAGCGTATGAGTAACGTATAACAGCGTACCCCTAGCGTACCTCCAGTGTATGTCCAAAAATTCAAACGTTACTCATACGCTGGCTCCATACGCTGTAGTGTGACTGCACCTTAAAATATCACATACGCTTCAACAAGACAAGATATCATTTGATATAATCGAATTAGAAGCGTCCTGAAACCGCCGAAACATGCATAATTATATTACTCTAAAACTCCAAACACCGGTTACGTTACACGCACACAAATCATGCGATGATGGTATAACCCATTACCAGACGACCAATGATCAATTTTGGGGTAGTCCAATTTGAAAGAAGTTGCAGACGACATTTTCAATTTGATGAATTTCTGAATTTGTATAACTTTTTGGAAAGAAAATATTGTGGGGAATGAAGAAATTGCTTGTCACAAGCAATTTCTTCATTTTCCACAATATTTTCCAAAGCCTTTATTTTGTGGGACGTTTAAAAACGCCAATGTGTGGGAAAGGGATAATCCCAGGATTATGTCATGATGGCTGATTGTTTAAGAACCAATGTGGAGCATTCTATTAAACTCGGGCGTTATCTGGCTTCATGGAATAATGACCGGGTTGTGAAGAATAAATGCAAAGTTATTTTCATAGTGTTTCTGAGACTCTTTTCTGTTTAATTTACATCTAACGCCTTAACACCTTTAAAAAAAGAATATCAAGATTAAGAAAAAATATATCATCAAAAATATTCACGAAATGATGTTTTTGACGGCACAGTTCTAATCCTTTAAGGCGAGATCAATGCGTTGGAGACTGGAAAGGGCAAAGTACAAGTAAACAATGATATATAAATTCTTCAGAAAATCATGAAAGAGGAGTGCTATTACCAAGTAGTGTGAATGTTCTATAACTTTGTACTTTTATTTTCAATAAAAACACATCAAATGTTCACAAATAAGGCCAAGGTTCTAAATTGCTTTTAGTAATTGGAGAGATGAACGACTAATTACAGGAAAAAAGTCATCAAAATGCTGTCACAATGGTGCGATGCTCTTTGAAATGTTATTTCGACATTAAATCATGGCCTACATATAAAGTTAAAGAGATATCGAATTAAGATTAAAGTAAAGGGCACGTTTTGTCTTTTAACAAAGCAAGATATAAGAGGAGATAAATTCATTCTGAATGCACATGACATTTGTATTGTCTTGAATCATTGTCACACTTTGGCTCTCCGCATATTGTATAAAGAGTTGTTTACAAATAATGTTCTGAAAGGGTATAAATAAACCATGACCTCTGGACAAACGAGTCAAACTGAACAGGTAAACCAGGTATGTAAACGTCGTGGTTTTAAGAAGGCGTTTACCGTTAGATCTAATCACAACACCCCTCTCATGCAGGACAGTCAATAGTTAAAAAGTACATTTGAGTCTCAGTGAACATTGATGGTACCACTATAAATCATTGAACTGTTGTACAGACCATGTCTGGTCATGATCTATTTTTGGTATATTGACCCAAGCTTCAACTAACAGCTTTCATAATGGTCACGTGATGCCACGTTGCAATTGCGCCTTTAATTTTGGCTAATTATTCATATAGCATATGAACTATAAACATGTGATGTGAAGTGACCAGTCGTTGATAAAAACTAGTAAAAAGGCGTGGCATTACAACGCTCAGATGACCACCGATTTTGTACTTAAAGTGGTGCGCGATTTAAATAATTACTTTTTGGTCAATCTCTGAAACTGAAATATCTTTGGCAACTGGGACCATTGTAGTCATTTTGGACTTTGTGAAACAAAAATTATTCTGTTGAAATTAAAACTTGTTTGAAATTTAAGAGAAGTTGTTGAAATTGTAACATACGATCGAGTTATTTTGGTGCCGTGACCGGGATAATTAGTTTAACAACTCATTTTAAACTAATTAGTTACGAACTTGGAAAATCGAGAACACAACGCGAAGAGTAGAAAAATAAAGAGAGAAAAGAAGAAGAATTCAGAAAATTTAGGGACAAAACGGTGAATAACAGACGGACGTATTAAATTAACATTAATATTATAATATAACAAGTGTACGTACGGATACAAGGACACCCAAGAAGGTAATAGCTTAAATTCTCGAATTCTAGACTTACAATTGTTTATTTTGTTAAATCATTATAAATATAGAAATGGCGGAACAACAAATACAAGCTTTGGCCAAGTCCATTGACGAAAATAACCAAATTTTACTACAAAACTGTCAAAATCTAGATATTAATTCTAGGGTAGTGAACGAGAGTGCACAAACTATTGTACGCTCACTCGAAGGGTTAAACATAGACAGACAGCCGGACAATGGCAAAATTAACTTCAATATACGTCATTTTGAGGGTAATCCCCGCGATTTCGACGGGTGGATTGAACAGATAGAGAAGCATGCCTTTCTCTACGATTGTACCGATCGTAGGAAACAGTTAGTTGCATATCAAACTTGTAGCGGTTTGGTGTCAGACTATATTAAGCGATATCTTGAGGCCGACGGCCACAAATCGTGGGCTAATTTGAAAGAAAACTTGCAGTCAAGATTTTCCCCAGTCCTTGACAAACCGAAGGCATTTGAACAATTGGTTTCAATAAAGCAGAAAAAGGACGAAGACGTCCAATTTTATGCTGAAAGGCTCTTAAGTCTTTCTGAAAGGGCGTACCCGGATAGGAATCAGGCAATAGACGAGATCGTTGAATCTCAATTTTATTATTTGAGTTATGATTTCTTTGTAGTAGAAGGAATAAATAGATGTGTAATATTAGGAGACAATTTTATGACAGATATGAGTGTTAGGCTTTACTTTGATTTGAATTTAGTTAGAATTAAAGGAATTTACGTACCTATGGTTAGTGAGAAGCATGTAAGTACTGTTGTTAGATTAAATAGGTCAATAACCATTCGCCCTAACACCTCATTATGTAGTTAAAGGTTATGTGAAAAAGACAGACTTATTCTCGGCTGGAAAAGAGTGTATTGTTTCACAATTTTCAGACGACACTTTCATGGATGAGCCTGGAATTGTTGTCACAAACAGTGTAGTAAAATTAAGCAGCTCCAACAAATTTCCTATTGAAATTACAAATTTAACAACAAAGCACATTAAGCTAGAAAAGGATTGTGCCCTAGGCAACATTGATTTACTAGGTAAATCTGAGGTCTCGACTGTCAACAGCATTTCTACGTTTAGCCAAACAAATACCTCACGCCCGAGTGATCAAGAGTTGTCTAGTCAAATTCATACTGATGAAAATAATAAAGGCCTTGTGCAAAATTTAGTTTTGGAAAATTTAGATGTTTTTGCATTTGAAGACAAGGACATTGCTCCTTCAGAATTAGTTACTATGGATATTGTCTTAACCGATGATACTCCTTTCTAAATCAAATTTTTCTTCAAATGAATTTAAAATGATTTCAGAAAATGCTAAGTCAGAACCAGAACAAATGGATGTAGACGTCGTTAGGCTTAAATCTACAAGGACAAACAAGAAGCGAAAGGTCAAACATCTGTTAGATGCCTTGTCGAGCTTGTTATATTAATTGTTTTTAGGGCTTCAACATTTCTTTAACCGATAGCGATAAGTTAAGGAAGTTGTAATTAGTCGCTTATAAGAAACAGTAGTTTAGTACTTATGGTTACTATAGACTGTTATTTGAATAGCAATTTGCTATAGATGAAATGTCTAAATTGTTTACGAGTCATGTTTAGTTGTGATATACAAAGATAGTTGTCTAATGCAGTATTTTGGACAAGACACACGTTAAATTAAGGAGTTCGGTATTCTAATAGTGGGTCGCGACAGTTGAATGTTACTTTGTTAACTTAGTATGGACGCTTTCCATATTTGCTTTTGGCAACAACAGTAAGTCGGTCACTGCTATTTATAGAAATAATGGTTGTGTCATAGGGAAATGATACTGAATCCATGATAAAGAAGGCTTGTGGTCTGATCGTAAAACAGGTACGAAAAGAACTCGTATATAAGGGAAAGCAACCCCTTGCCACTGGAATAGGCCTGGGATTCATAATGAGGGGTTTCATAATGAACCGTACGTTTTAGCGTACTGCACCAAAGCACGGTCACCTCATATATGATAGGTAATTAAGATTCTTTGTTATACTTACAGGTTCATTTAGAGAACATAGGACAGATGGGATCCTTAGTTATAGTATTTGTTTCCTTAGTTTTAGCTAGTCAAGCTAGTAGCTTTTTCCACGAAAGTACATTCTTTCATAATGTAGGTCAGTTTTCTATGTCAAGATCACGTTGGTTGATATCATTTGTTATTGACTTGGGAGTTTATGAAAACTTCTTATCAAAATTGTCATCAGACATAGACAATGCGGCAGAAATAGCACATCAATTAGTCATGGTGTATGACAAGACGGCAAATGACAAATACAAACATATATTTGATGGGTTTAGAAATGAAATCGAAGTATTAAGGAGTATTCACTCAGACATAGTTATGAGTTTTAATGACTATAAGTTATTACGTGACTCACCCACACGAGTTAAGAGAGGATTATTTAACTTTGTAGGTAGTATTATGAACTCTTTATTTGGTGTTTTAACCGAAGCAGATGTAGAGAAAATTCAAAGTAATGTAAGAAAAGTAGCACAGAATCAATTAGATTTGACACATGTTTTGAAAGAATCAATCACAATCTTAAATGTAACAAGACTTGAAGTCAAAGAAAATCGGCAAAAAATCAATAAAATTATAATCGCGATGGAGGTTACAGAGAAAAATATTGTAAATATAACAGGTCAATTGCAAACAAAAATAAATAATGTAGAGAGGTTTGCAGTCTTTTCAGCTCAACTGCATTTAATAATTGATAACATAAAGAACGCTTTATCAAGATCTATGTACTTTTATTTACATTTCCAAATGCAAGTTCAAATGATTACTATGCAAAGGCTTTCACCAAGCACTATCTCTGCGAATGATTTACAACAATTGTTGCTTGTAATTCAGTCACGACTTCCAAAGACAATAGGTTTACCTCATGACCCACTGACGAAACTATTCAAGTATTATAAATTTCTGACATGCGTTACGTTATTTGAGGGCAATCATGTCATCATTACCATTCAAATTCCGTTAGTCGAACACGCGCAAACCTTTGAAGTTTATAAAGCTTACTCATTACCAGTTCCGTAAATTGGCGCGACACCTCATGACAAAAAGGAATTATTGGCTTATTACAGGTTAGAATCAAATTACCTGGCAATCAATCCAGAACGCACGAGATATATGCTATTAGACGATGAGCATGCGTATCTATGTAGTGATCCAACTTTGAAAATTTGCAATGTAAACGAACCAATCAGGAATGTAAATGTAGGCAAAAGTTGCATTTTAAGCAATTTCATGGAAGACAAACGTAAAGGTAAGAAACATTGTAATGTTTGGATGAAACATTCTTTCTTGCCGACAGCCATTTAATTGATAAATGACGTGTATTTGATAATAACAAAACGCGAATTCGGATTGAATATCGTTTGTAATGATAAGCGATCGTCGAAGAAAAAGTTTCAAGTACAACCGCCGTATGGTTTTCTTAAATTACATAAAAATTGTATAGCTACTTCAAATGCCTTTACTTTGATGGGTTATTACGAACGACATACGAATGAAAACGTTACAAATCCAGCTATTTTTATGTTGAAATCCTATAATTTCACAGACTTTAGACTATGGGATGATATTACTAGACTGGACGTAATTCAAAATAATACAATGAAATTACCAAAGAAACTTGACGACGTACAAGAATTCCCATTAAACACCTTACTTGACCACTTAGACAGGTTACAAGTAATTGAGGAAATGAAGTTTCCAAAACACTTTCCTTTATGGGGGTATATAATTATTGTTGTTTGTATTGTTGTCGCCATACTGATATTTGGATTTATTTTCAAAAAATACAAATATGCATTGTTTTCAAAATTGATAAGATAAAAAAGAAATACAAAGAAAAAGTCTAGAACAAAGGAACAAATAGCTATTGATTACGAGACAAAGGAACTGTGAAAAAGAAGAATCGGATAATCGAGACGTGATGGTCATGTCAATACTATTGGCTAAGGAGACGCAGACAGACACGTGTGAAGCTGAGGTACACCGGCGTGTGTATCCCATATTGGATGTCACAAGAAACTCGAGCGTAACACAGAAATAGACACTTGAACAATTATCGTCAGTATACATATATGGACTAGTAGTAAAGGGTCATTCGGCGGCCGTCAATCTGTACACGTAACGTCAATACACGTGTAAACAATTTGGTCGATCCTTTACTTGGGTTGGTACAACGCTATTGGGTTATCAACGGTATCGATAGGAGTTATTCTAATTGCACTTTCTGAACAGCTTGATATATGAAGTTAACTAATTAATATGATAGCAGTCTGAAATCGGTAGCTTATGCTGAGAAAATCGCCGTTTTCTTAACCTACCCCATTTTCACATGTCCACAAATTGGTCAGTAGGTGCGATTTCTTTTGGAAGTATGTGATTTATCAAAAGGCTTGTCGTGATTATATTCTCTGCCAAAATATTCTTAAAACGCTGCTTTTGAGTACTATTTAATCTGTTCTCAGGTATGAGGCCTCTGTAGGCTGTGAAATAGAAGACAATTTGTCGGCCCCTTCACCGAACGAAATGCACGATTTTTTCAACTGAGTTTTTCAATTCTTTGAAGCAGAACTGCAAGTGGCTACATATTTTTATACTTAAATATATTTTCAAATGCGTATCCATCGATTCATGCCAGTTTCGTGACACAAAACACTGGGAAAAAGCTGTAAAAGGCAAAAACATTTGGTCGATTCGGACTCTGAAATGTTCGTACCTAAAAACTAAAACGCATATTATGAGTATTTTAAGGCTTCTTACTGTTGCTAATCTATTGACAGCACTGTGTTTTTACCCAAAAAATTGGATTACCCATTATGTGGCTATTTCATGCATATATGTGTTATATTAATATAAAATGGAGAATTTTACGTTAGGCCTACTGAAAGAATGCTGAACTCAATAGCATTTTCACTTTTAAATATAATAAAGGGCCCTATATGTTTAGTTGAATGTTCCAATCAATGCAAATTAGAAAATATTTACTGGAAATAGATGTATATTCAATTGCACAATATTTGACGGTTCGTAACTAAATTGAATGGCCACATAGAATAGATGAAGCTATACTTTACACAACAAAATATAGCCCAATGCCAATATACGATCATACGATATATAATGTAGGCCTACATCATGTAGCAAGCAAAGTAAAACCCGATATTCCCCTATTCAATGATACAATCAATATGCGAAATAATTTGCTGCTTTTGTCATATATATGTACAAAAACTCTCTTCCTCGGATATATTGTTCTTCATATAAAAATAATCATAACCCAATATAATACATGTACAATATAATGAGTCAGGATACGGAAAAAGGTCCCTTAAGGCTTTTTAGTCAAATATGGTTCCAAATCAGCCTGCGTATACACGCAGTCTGATCAGGAATCATTGCTGTTCTCCACTAGATCCTTAATGACCTATTGCAATTGTAATATAGCAGCATGGATGTCTGCCCGTCTTCACTAAAAGCATGCGCTGATCTTGGAATGTGACTGACTCAAATGCAATAAAGGGACCCTTTTCCAGATTCGCGCTCAATTATGTAAGTATGAGAGAATACAATCGTTTCTGCTTTTAAGTAAGATTATAACATTCTCATTACCTAATAAACCTAGTTTGTATAAACTATGATGATTAGACAAAGATTACTTATGCAAAGAGTGATAATCAAAGTGTACGGAGGGAACTTATTTCTATGTTAAAAAAAGAGGGGGGACTGGGGTAATCCGGAACACTTTTCAGTTAAATGTGCATAGCTCAATTTTCATGATCCCTTTTAATAATTTCTTTGTAAATTAGGAAAGAGCATTTTATGCGCTACATTTTTATCTGCTTTTTACAACAATACGGCACGGAATAACCATTCTATGGCCTTTTTAAATTACCCCCTGAAATTACCCCCTGGAACATAGGCCGGGGTAAAATGGAACACTTATTTTAAAAATCAAAATAGTGGTGAGAAGTGTGAGTAATGGTTGTGGACACGCCAGTATAGCATGCCAGGTGTGCTGACTACGTTGATATGGCCTTAGAGCTTGTTAAAACCCTGTTTAACGCAACGCAAGCAAAGAAAGGGTTCATAGACGACATAGATTGTGTTTATGGCTACGTGGCTCATATTAACACAATTCCGAACTTTACATAACCGATATCTTGTAGTAAAATATAAATTGGCATCGTCTGCTATCAATGATACAGCAATTTTAAATGTTCTAACTTGCCTCGTGTTTAATGTTCCATTTTGCCCCACCATAGGGTGACCTTTGACCTTCTTCAACCAGCGCGTTTCTGGTGACGATAAATTAAATATATTTTCAATAAAATGCGCTGCGATCTTTGTTCTACAAGTAGGAATAGAAAAATATCCACTGACTTCATAAGTGAAGTGCGTAGAAAAAAATATGTGTAAAGTGCAAAAAATTACTTCAGATGCTGAAAAACACATTTTCTGCTGTAGTGACCTTAATTATTTAATGAGACTGTTGAAATTTTGGGTAAACCTCGGTATTGGTGTAACAATTCCAATTCTTTTTTGCTTCGTGTAATAATTGTAAGTATATCGAAGAAATTGCCATTGTTCCGACTTACCCCGTGTTCCAAAATACCCCAGTCTCCCCTACATTGCATACTTACAGAATAGATTTATTAAAACAGTGTAATTTTATAAGCCAGGTGATTGTATAACATGTGTATAGTCCTTTTCCCATCTCCAAGTCTCCTTGTCTGTATGTACGTACTACGTTGCAATAGCAATTTTTCTAAAATGTCTGCTATATATAGTATTATCATATTGTATACATGTGCTGATTCTGGCATTCGTGATTTTGATTCAGTCAATGGTTCCTGACATACCTAATGTTAGTGTAATGGTTTTTGTCACTGAAAATTACTTTAGGTAATGTGTGTCCAGCTCACCAGGAGAAATGATAAACATATAGATAAAATAAATGCGTATATACTTTAGACAATCATTTGACTTAGATTTAAACTTCTTCTGTCGTACATATGCATTAAAATGTGATTAAAATGTATATGTGTTCTAGTTTATTTGGCATGAATCATAACAAAATGCATTATGATACATACTCAAATGATTGGGTAAATCTTTGTTTTAATTTTGTAAGAGTCTGAAAGTTCTCTAGGATACATATCACCACACAAATGTTAACAACAAAGTGATTGAAATATAATTGATAACTAATGGTCAAAGTGATTGAAGTTGTAGTAACAAAAGCAAATACAGCACCCCCTGTCTTTATAATCACAGTGGCGTAATTTTTAATCAATCATTTCTCATTCACCATCTCTTTTAGACAAATGAAAACGTTTCATAAAATCTGCGTTGTGAGCAACATATTCACCAGATCTATATAAATTGAAACTCGATTTAATAATCCTCTAAATAGTTACCATAACTTGTCACTTCTGGTGTGACTTTCATCTGTGTAGGAGAGAATGCAAGTTTGTGGTTGTTTAGCGGCTTCGTTTATGATCCCATGCTTCAAAACAAGTCGTTTATGAGGGCATATCAAAAGTTTTTGATTCTCACACCTGCTGTATTTTTCATATAAAAGTCCCGTAGCCTTTCCAACCCCACATACTCCCTCCACCTTGTTAACAGCTCACTGATATCCGACTTTTAGGAATCAACGTCTTGTTACCATAACCAGTCTCCTCAGCAGCAGTCAACTAATCCTCTTAAACTGTCTCAGTCTCACTGGAAGCACTTTTCCCAATATCAGATTGCTGCAAAAGAAGGGGTAGACTCCCCATCAACTTAGGCAATCTTATTTAGCACTTTAAGCCTCCAGGACTAGAAACATTACCATGTGCAACCGTGTTCTTAGTATTATCCATTTTGGCCAATTAAACTGGGAGGGGGTAAAACGGTTTAAAAGTTTCGGACAAGCTCGTAGCAGCTAGCCATATTATCCTACATACAAAATATATTTAAAACATTCATTTACACTAAGGTGTAAAAACCTTTACCACGCATTAACTTGACTACGTAAATGCACCAGCGTACTTTAAAGTGCCGAACAACTTCGTTGTCTACATAACTTTATAATTTCGAAATTGTCATTTTCGCGGGTAATTGGACTTATAAATATCAACTGATGATGTATGACATTCTTCAACGTCACAAACCTTATTTTGCTTATTATTCAGTAATGATGGTTTTTATCTGATTAAGATTAAAATACTACAATTAGTTTGTAAGTTGATAATATCCGCAATGCGGAGAAATTAAATTTCATTCTGTCCCAACAGTTCGCTTTTCAATCACCGCGTTATACTTCTTTTCTTATATTAACATATAAATCATTGAAAAAAATGTTGATGCTAATTAAGATACGTACTTAATTTATCAAAGAACACAGCAAAATAACTTTGGGTCGTTTTTTTTCAAAGTTTTTTTTAATTGAGTCTGTCTAAAGCACCAACTGACAAATTTGCTGATGACTTAGATACATGGAAAATCTCTACCTCTGATTGACCATATTCTTTCATATATTTATAACCGAGACCACTTTTATCGCGATCCCATTCTCTCTCATATTTGCATATTTGCAATAAATGAATCACATGCTTTAATAATTTAATAAACGAACTTCAAATGTCTAATCTTCATAACTATGAAGTGCTCAAAAGTCACAAAACACATTCCCTGTTATGCATACTAGATTCTTACTTTTTTCTTTGTATCAACATGTCTGCATTTCTTCATTTGAAATACCAATTGCTGTCAGGCTAAATGCTAGTGTGATTTCGATTGTTTGGTTATAATTATGGCCTTGCGCATGACAGTTCCAAGCTTTGTGTAGAAGTTGATTAATATCAATTCGTAATTCTTGCATTATGTTGTAATTGCTATTCAACACATCTGTTTTGGTACCTAAATACTTACATTTGCATATTACTCTCTTTGTGTTATCACTGTTTACTTCACGTAAAAAAATTGTGAATGTCTATGTACATTGTATAACAGTCCATGTAGTGATTCTTTCTTCCTTTCTAGCCCATTGTCTATGTACATTGTATAACAGTCCATGTAGTGATTCTTTCTTACTTTCTAGCCCATTTTACTTACAGTATGCATCATTCACGAGAGATTAAAACTGAACTTTGCTATGTTGGAATTAGTTTTTTTTCAGAAAGGTAGTGTGAGCCTCCCCAACAGCTTTTGTATCAATGTAATCAATTTTATCTATAGTCTCATCGTTTATTTAACACTTACTGGTAAATATTTCTTTTGTACTGCATTATATCTTGTATTTTAAAAGACTTTACTGCTGTAGTGATATATCCACGCTACAGAGTATAGTGCACTGAAGTAAACCCAGGACAGCTGCATCTTCCTATGCTAGTTTAGCGTCTTTCTTAAGAAATCATAACCGAAGTAGGGCCAATACATGTTCAGATGTCCTGGATTATGTTAATTCTGTTCTCTAATTATAGAACTAGTTTCATGACATTTTCCTGAAAATACCTCCTTTGTAACATTTGTATACGTACACACCAAAGGCGATAGCCTTGTAGTTAACTACACATGTTTCTTAATATGATGTAAATACACTATTTTGTGTACTTTTTCCTGGAATTCATGAACTTCCATTTGCAATCCAAGTGGCTGTATTAAGGCAATATGTACATAGAAAGAATTGTACATATATTAGGAAACACTACCGATTTGTATGTCAGTGTTAACACCAGAAGTCCTCATAATTGTTTTTAAAAGCATGCCAATAGCCTATAATTTTTGTATTCATTGTGCAAATGTATCCGAACAAAAAAAAGCAAAAGACGAAGGTGTGCACTCTAGAGGGTCTCTTTATTTTTAAATGATGTCTTATCCACTTGAATATCCGCATTCGATTTCAGGAAAGAAATAGCATACATTATATAGCAGTATTGATAACCCG
This sequence comes from Fragum sueziense, assembly GCA_963680895.1. Classification (NCBI taxonomy): domain Eukaryota; kingdom Metazoa; phylum Mollusca; class Bivalvia; order Cardiida; family Cardiidae; genus Fragum; species Fragum sueziense. The sequence goes on from OY804592.1 coordinate 65,506,535, forward strand.
TCTTTCTTCACGAATCAACTGCTCATGGAAAAAACGTTTTTCTTCAATGCTTTATGGATGTACATTTTTCTGAACATGTATTCTAATGACTGTCCCACAGTAGAATAACATTAAAACAATGACTTTGTGTCATCCTCCCGAACCAGAACCACAAATAGAATATATCCAGCTTTAACCCTCACTCCTTTTTTATCTTGTGAGAAGCTAGCTTCTCTGTGTACACTTTCAAACCAGGCCTAGTTTTCTACATGTTTATCATTAAAGAATTGTTTGTAAGCATTATTCATGTGAATTATTCGTAGTTCGAATTAGTTTTACATCAAGAAAATGAATGAAACGTAAATGGTAAGCGTTTATGTTTTTTGACTTTCTGGTAGTGTAATGGCAATTAAGTCGGCATTGCTATCCATGCTAGATCTATTTTGTTATATGTATATCTATTTAGCATCACCTGATATCAAAATACTAATTACAGTCCATTTTCATCAGAAAGCGGACTTTATGTGTCCAAAAACACTATAATTTTCACTTTTTCCTTGTAATTCGTATTATCTATAGATAGTTCTCTGTGTACACTAAAATCATCCTCCAGATGACATTTCAGACGAACACAAAACCTTACAATATGCTACTCTGTACTGTTTTTCAGTTATGAAGAAAGACTTTTGTATTTCAATGAGTTTAAGGGTTGGAGAAATGTATGTGTTGTGTAGCACAATCTACATGTGCGGCAACAGTGGCTCGGCTCGAGGGGGTGAAGAACAACACAGGGGCTTCGGTTACGTCTGTTTAATTACATGTTGAATGTGACAAGTTCATCAAGATCTCAAATCCTCGTCTCTCCAATGTATCTTAGCGGTGACTATTTCTACCCAAGTCTAAACGGACATATATCCTGACCAGTGCACGAACAAGGATGCAACAACTAGGATATCTTACATCTACCAGGATACCCATCAATATAAATAAATTAATAGACATGCACAGTATTGTGAAAAGAAACGGAATCACAAAACTAACTTCAATACAATAGTATTACATACCTTTCCTTCTAATTCAAAATTTTCTACTAGTAGAAAATTCCAAAAATACCTCCCATTCTTCAAAATTTCCCACTTTCAGTAAAAAATTCTAAACTAGTTTAACAAAATGTATATCATATGCATGCATTATTAAAAGTCAAAAGTAAAGATTTAACAAACAAAACACATTGTTTCAAAGTCCTAGATCTATACTAAAATATTAAAATAAGTCTTAATTTAAAAAGTCAAATGTTCGTTTGTTCCCTCGCTCGCCTGTCTCGCTCCAATATCGTTATGTCCCTCACAGTCTGCGCACGTGGTGTTTCCGTTTCGTTAGTTGACATCGAGTCAGGTTCTTCCTGGTCGGTTCCCGTTTTCTCGTGACTAGCCCATGTAGTTATGTCTCGTCTCGTCTGGTTCACCCTTGTACGTAACAATTGAGCACTGAAACCTATGCCCAAATTCTTCTGCCAAATGTCCAATAATTCGATTCAGCATAAAGTGGAAAGCCTCGTCGTATCTCACGTTTCCACAGTTCTATGATCAAGAAGATTTTCGTCGCAGGTAGCTTCCATTGCTCCTTTCGGTTTAACTGCAATGAACTAAAATGTTAATTTAGAATAGTGTGTCAAGTTCAGCATTTACGTTACTTTATTTCAATCGATTGTTTAAAAGTGTTCTTTTCCATATGACACTTGAGATTTTCATAAACTTCCTTGTCACTATTATGTTGTTGGTGTCAAGACAATGTTTACAATTAATTGTCTCTCCAACTCGTGCGACGCGGCATCGGTAGAAGGTTGGTCCCCTCTGTCCTCATAGTTTGAAGCTCGACATCCGTCAAACCCGAATGCTGTCGCCCAGATGGCTGTCTCCTTATACACCTTTTACACAAGCAACTTAGCAGAACTTAAGACTTTTAGGCAAAAGAAATAACTCAAACCAAATTATGCATTTTGCAGCAACAACAGTAACAGCCCAGATCTAATAAAGTACCAAACGTTAACCCCTTTTTCTACGTCATAGTCAGTCAGTGTACTCAAGTCTTATGACATGTGTTTTGTATCCGTCAACAAAGATGTTGATATTCGAAGCAATTGAAAATTGATCCATTTAACAGTTGCCAGATAATCGTATTTGTTAAGTGTTTACTTTCAATTTGAAACACTAGTATTTGTAATTGGTAATAAAGGATCTACCACGTACACATACAAGATGTTCAAAAAGGATAAAGTACATTATTCTACCATAAGTATGTCAATGGCTCAGCCTGTATGAACCTTAGTATGACAATCCATACCAAAGCAACGGACAAACCTGTCCTTGACATAATTTAAATGTATTTTCATGACCACATGTGAGCTTTATTTAAAACACATAAGAAAATGATACTTAGTCTTGCTTCAAAATTGCTCCTGATAATTTCGATCTTTGACTGTCTATTAACTCTTATCAACATTCCGGATTCGTTGATAAAAGTTAAGACTCTGTTTGACAACATATACTATCTTCTTTTGATTATAAAGGAAAGGAATGACACTTGACCTCGTATATTTTTCAAACACGTGTCACCTACAAAAGGTACTTAATATTGTCAATTGTACATAGTAAAATATCAAATTTCTCAAAATCAATAATGACTGTTACTAACCATAATTATTGCTCTTGAATTTCGTTTATACTTCAATTGCCTTAGAATATACGACAACAACATTATCTTTAACTGACACTGCCTTATAGCAAAGAACGGTGCACACAATTTCTTCTCTATATGACAGATAAATAATATTGCTGCCAAGATGCCTAGTATAAAGGTTCATTTCGCCATCTTTACTCCTAATATCTACGCAATATTTTGTTTTAACATCCAAACAAAATATCCACAAAAGATAATTATCTACAAAAGGTAGTTTTGTTCAACATACCTTTTCACAGGACGCTATCCTGTAATTAGTCTGAATCGCCATCACGTTTCTTCCGTGACCTTATTCCTTATTCTACGCCTTTAGTCGGCCTCAGATTCTTCATTCGAATCTTTTCGCTCTATGCGAAACTTATATCTATAAATTCAATATACCTATTTACGAATATACGAGGGACGGTCGGAAAGTAGTTGGACTTTTCGTGCTGCTGTCTCTCCATTTGCAACTGTATAAACATATTATATATTGATGGAATCTACATCCATTTGCCAATAATGTGGTCAGTTTATTTTCAAAGATAGCTGTATATGTATGCTATTCTGTCCACTTATATGTGATAGGGGTTTTATGTACCATAGACTATTTGTTAGAGGAACAACAAGGGTAACCAAAACAAAAGAACATTCTAGTCATTTTAATCGCGAAGAAGTTAAGTTTTTTAACTAAATTATCACTGAGGATTAAATAAGGGTCCATAATTCCGAACTTGGGATAAAAAAAAAAAACAGTCAAAGCAGTCATGGAAACGAGCTGGTTCCCCGCCCATGAAAAGATTAAGCTGTTTCCTTCGGCTGGTTGTCATGTTTGTTGCTTTTAGGGATTCACGAGGATTGATAGTTACTCATTTCATGTCAAACGATAAAAACTGTCATTGCCAAGTACAATTCTGAAGTAATTCAGAAAAACCAAAGAATAAATGCTGAAGTAAACGCCTCCCAGATTAGCAAAGAAAATGAATTTCTACTTTACGATTACGCACGGTCCCATACCACCGCATATACAGTGAAGATTATCAACTATTACACATGACAAAAGTTATTTTGTTCTTCTTATAGCCCTGAACTCGCCCCACGTGACTTTTATTTGTGTCAAGGACTGATGAAAATGCTTGCTGGGAAGAAATTTGAGACCAGGGCGCCTTTGATAACGGTGGTTACACAGTACCTAATACAGTGGGTCTACGTCATAGTTAATAGTGGGAATAGTAAAGCTCCTACAAAGATGGCAAAAATGCATAGACATAGATGGACAATTTGTTTAAACAGTGTAAAAAGAATTTTGTTAAAAAATTAAATGGTTTTAGAGAACTAGTCAAAAGTCCAACTACTTTCCGACCGTCCCTCGTATGTCTTCTACAAGCGGAATATATGTATCATCGACCCTTTATACAGCCAAGGTCATGATTTACGCACTCTACACCCTTGCACAAACCTAAATGTATGATTATACTATGGTTACATGTCTGATTACATTCTACATTAAAATGTGGCTCATGTTTAATCCTCCGTGATTAAACTTATCTCAGCCAACGCATCAATATGCAAAGTATTTTCCTAACAATAATTAACCTAACTTATGTTTTCTGATTTCTTTTTTTTAATTACACCTTTTCTTGTGGCGCAAATTATCAAAAGTTTTACTTCCCTATTTGTCATTTCATTCAATGAAACAATTTTTTGCTATGTGAACTAATTTATAACACGCAAAACACTTAACGACTTACTACTATGCACTTAAAAGTTTCCGTCTACATTATTTATACTTGTCTTTCTCAAACGACAATCTTAAAATAAATAATAAAGGCATTTAAATTTTGTCTCAAATAATCTGGCTCCTTAAAAAAATGTCCCTAAACTCGCATTCTTATGTTCCTACTCTAAGCACATATTTTTTCGTAATCTCATGTTCTGTTCACCTATTACGATATTCAAAGCTTTATCAAGTCTGTCGAGATTTTCTTTCATAAATTTCATTTTTAAAGTCTTCTACTAGTCTGTCTATAAAATAAACTGTTAGGTCCTCTGTCTAGCCAATTAAAGTTACATATTTTTTAATACTTTAAATCAACCCCTTAAATTGTCTTGTGTCTGGCTCGTCAAACGCCTGCACAATATCTTTGACCCCCTTGGCCGAAACTGTTGTTGTAAGATTTTTAATGTGACCTTCAACTGATCTACATAAGTCTAAAAGTTCAGCCATGCTATAGCAAAAAGTAATATAAATTGACTTACGATTTTCAGCTGTAAGGTATAGCTCCAACCCAGATCCTAGTGTCACGGTACCAAAAAAGGCTACATGTAGCACAATCTACATGTGCGGCAACAGTGGCTCGGCTCGAGGGGGTGAAGAACAACACAGGGGCTTCGGTTACGTCTGTTTAATTACATATTGAATGTGACAAGTTCATCAAGATCTCAAATCCTCGTCTCTCCAATGTATCTTAGCGGTGACTATTTATACCCAAGTCTAAACGGACATATATCCTGACCAGTGCACGAACAAGGATGCAACAACTAGGATATCTTACATCTACCAGGATACCCATCAATATAAGCGGATTTAATAGACATGCACAGTATTGTGAAAAGAAACGGCATCACAAAACTAACTTCAATACAATAGTATTACAGTTGTTTCGCTAGAAAACCAATGAAAATTTTGCGTGTAAAGGGTACCCTTGAAAAGAAGCGTTTCTCGGGGCATAAGCTACTGATTTGAGATTGCTATCATACTGAAACATGAAGTATAGATACCAGACTAATCAAAAAGTGCAAAAAAATTACTCCCTCCGAGTGGTACCAATCGGCCAAAATTCGGGTTCTGGCTCATGGACTATAATAAATGCGCCGATCTATACATTTTGTTTTTGAATTATTACCAGGTCATGTTGCTTGATACAATGAGGGAGTTTCATCAAAATCTATTTTGTAGAACCTGAAATATTTCCAAAAATATGCAAATTTTGACATAAAACACTCCAGCTTCGTTGATCTAACCGAACACGTGAGCATGCTGTTTTATACATTTATGCGTTTATAGAAGCACATATTTTGGGTTTTCTGTTCTAATTAAATGTAAGACGTTACTTTAAATCCATTTTCCGGACTAAACGATGAATATGTAGCATTTTATTAGCATTTTAGTGACCTTTGATAGGTGCAAGAAATTGTGCATTTTTTCTATGTAGGATTATGTGATACGAATGCCTATAAAATTCAAACAAGATAAACGACCATCCATTTTTATTTTATTTTTCAATTGGTAATAACATGTAATTTCAACATACAAAATATAAATAAATTCTATTATTGGGAAAAAAATAGGAAACTGGAGCATTCCCCCCTTAAATTAATATCCGTTTCCTCTTTTGAGGTTTGTTTTACCTTCACCGAGTTTTGATAACAGACTAATGACGTCAAACAGGCTTATTTGCATGACATCTGAAATTTATCAATGCTTGTACAAAGATAGAGGCTGTATAGTAGTTTCTACGCGATATAAACGTTCAAAAGGCGCAGCCTTTGAACGTTTATGTCACATCGAATCTACTATACAGACTCTATCTGACTCAGTGTTCGTCAACCAATGAAAACATACGCTTCTACTGTCATTCTTCAAACCACGCCTCCGACCGGAGGTACTATCGAGCGGATCTAACTGGAATTACACCATTTTCCCCAAAATTACACCATTTTCCCAAAAATTACATCATTTTTCATAACTGCACAGGAAACGGGGGCGTGGCTATGTATATTCGTGACCGGTAGTGCGTTTATGAGAAATGTAAGGCCGAAATTTTCAAATATGATGCAATTTCATTGGTCCAAAAACTAGGACGAACACTAAATAATGAGCGACCAGGTTCTACCGCAGTGGGGATTTGCAATCATGTGACGTAGCAATCAGGTATCTTCAATAACTTTGTTGTTATGTGACCGATTTGCAAAATCGTTTGAAGTTCAGAAGGCAGATATAGGTCAGGGGTTAGATGGATAGTTATCGGCGACCAACCAAAATGTTGATTGATGGTCAATATTTATTATTAGCTGTAACACATGCAATTAATCCCTGACGTTTTCACGCCTTGTCTGCTTCAGGCCGAATTTAAATTGGTCAAGTAGATATATTAACATAGTTTTTTGAAGATTTTGCTGTTGTGACACATGATTCCCGACCTTTACTTTGTAGGATACCCACCGAGGTTCGATGGTCGTTCTGTTTTTGTAGTTTTTTAAGAGTACGCAATTGCATGGCATATAATTAAGTTATATGCTTAACAATAAAACCAAAAACAATTCTTAATGTGTACGTTTTGAAAATTTACCTTTCGATTTGATGAAGATTTCTTGCCTCATTCATAAAACTATGTGGAGATTTTGAATCAGAGCCTTGAATATTTTGAGGAAATTAAATGAGATTAAAGGTAGTCGACTCTAATGAAAATCACTAGACTTCGGAATTTTTCGAGCGATATTATTTGCATTCGTTGCGTATCTGAACCTTTTCTGGCGACGTCGTAAACATTCGGCGGTGGTACGTTGGACACCGTCGAATGTTTACGACCTCACCCGAAATATTGTGCATGGCACTCATAAGGGATAGACTCTAATTCTTTTTTTTACCCGTTTCCAACCACATTGATTATTATGTAAAAACCATACATTGTTAAGGAAAGGGTTAAGGTGACGAGGTTTTAGGTCGGTAACTAACTGAAAATCGCTGTAAATTGAGAGGATGCTGTGATTATGGTTGTATTCGGTGTCTTTTTGTAACACATAATTTTCGCCCTGATAGGCGAATCGGAGAATGTATGACACTAAATAAGACCGCATGGATTGATATGTACAGTCGACACTCGTTGTGTCGAAGTCGGAGGGGCCGTCAAAATACCTCGGCATATCCGGAGTTCGACTCATCCGATTTTGTTCGGCTTCAATAGGCCTAAAGGTGATATGTGACCGTTTGTGGAACTAATCATTTACAATTATTATTGAAATATAGTAGGAAAAGGAAAGAAACTGCTCGTTTCGAGCAATTTCTATCCTTTTCCTACTATATTTCAATGGCCATTTTCAGATCGAAATTATTTTGTTTGAAGAAAAGGTTATGTCCATTGATGAGGACGGGACCAGATTTGAACTTCGACTTAAGCGAAAATTCGACTTATCCGATGTCGACATAACGAGTATATGACCACAAATATTTTAGTGGCTATTAAAGCGACTCCAACTAGGTTACCGGGGGTATTGTTTTCAAGAAATATTGTATGGAATGGTCAACCTCCATAGCCAGATTATTTCTGTGCAAAGAAATTTAAAGTGAATTCAGTCCTTCTAGATCAAGTCTGTGTATAATTAGCTGTCTTGTCATTTATATTCATAGTATTATTTATGACAAACTGGAGCTTGAAGGATAGTGAAAAACTTGGAATCAGCGCTAAACCTTTCAATGTACCATTCGCCACAAAACAATGCAAACGCTGACTGTCTTCATGCTATTTTGATCCCTATATATAAACCTAGTAGCACGAGTCCCTTTAAAGAGACATTTCGCATAAGTTTTCTCATGAATTCTAATTTTATTTTTTTTATCTAAAAGAGCATATTTTCTTATGAAAGTATTGTGCCGTTTACGAAAAAAATCTCTCTTAAAATTAAACTAATTGATGTATGTATCATCAGTTGGGATGAAAATGGAATTTGTCATTTCCGTCTAAACTTTAAAGACGTTTTTTCTGGTTTACCAACAACAATTTCCAAAATTCATAGCATTAGAATAAGCACATTAAGATAGCCAATCTTAGCATCAAGAAATACTTTAACTAGACAGAACTGGCGGTCTGCAAGGGCTCCACAGGCCTGGCCTGAATTGTTTATCTTGTTGAATGTAATTTCAGAATTTCAGGCTGCGCAAACAAGCAAATGTATGGCTCCTTTTACAACAATAATTTTACTCATGATGTAAAATTCAGATCAAGCTGAACATTACACTCTGACAAGATCTTAGAGTCACCAACATTCTGTCCAAGTTTTGTCTTGGTTTGTATATATTTGTAATTGCTAGTGTGAAAACGAAGTAAAAATAAAGCCGAAAAATGGCAATTTTGTCAATTTCAAGGGCATTTAACTCATGATATAGAATTCAGATCAGGCTGAAAATAATATCAAGGTAATACCTTATAATCACCAATATTCTGTCCTCATAATGACTTGATTGGTCACTATTTGTAGTTGCTAGAGTGAAAACAAAGTCAAAATAAAGCCGAAAATTGAAATTTTGTCAATTTTCAAGGGCACATTACTCATGATATAAAATTAAGATTAGGTTGAAAAATATACCCATGCAAGATCTTACTGTCACTAGCATTCTGTCCAAGTTTTGTCTCGATTGGTCGATATTTGTAGTTGCTAGAGTTAAAACAAAGTAAACAAGAATTGTCCGCGGACAATAAAGCTCGCCCAAACGAGAGCTTGTCACAAAGAAAAGTCATTTCCTAGGTCAAGGTAAAAAGGTCATGGCCCAAAATGAAATTTTGTAAAAGTAGGTCAAGCTCCATGGTCAAGGTCACAAGGTCACAGGTCATGGTCAAATGTGAACTGTGTTGGAATGAGGTGTCCATGTGTGAAATATCAAGGCTGTAGGTGTAAAAGGACATGAGTTATAGGCCAAGTTAAATTTTTTTGAAAGTAGGTCAAACTCCAAGGTCAAGGTACAAGGTCACCGTCAAATGTGAACCGTGTTGGTAGGTGTCCATGTGTGAAATATCAAGGCTGTAGGTGCAAAAGGACATGAGATATAGGCCAGGTGAAAGATTTTAAAAGTAGGTCAAACTCCAAGGTCAAGGTCACCAGGTCCAAGGTCATGGTCAAATGTCAAAAGTGTTGGTAGGAGGTGTCATTGTGTGAAATATCAAGGCTGTAGGTGTAAAAGGACATGAGATAAAGGCCAGGTTAAAGTTTTTTAAAAGTAGTTCAAACTTCATGGTCAAGGTCACCAGGTCCAAGGTCATGGTCAAATATGAAAGGTCTTGGTGGGAGGTGTCCATATGTGAAATATGAAGGCTGTAGGTGTAAAAGGACATGAGCTATAGGCAAGGTTAAAGTCTTTTAAAAGTAGGTCAAACTCCAAGTCAAGGTCACAAGGTCCAAGGTCATGGTCAAATGTGAATCATGTTGGTAGGAGTTGTCCATGTGTGGAATATCAAGGCTGTAGGTGTAAAAGGACATGAAATATAAGCCAGGTTAAAGTTTTTTAAAAGTAGGTCAAACTCCAAGGTCAAGGTCATAAGGTCCAAGGTCATGGTCAAATGTGAATGATGTTGGTAGGAGGTGTCCATATGTGAAATATCAAGGCTGTAGGTGTAAAAAGACATGAGATATATGTCAGGTTAAAGTTTTTTAAAAGTAGGTCAAACTCCAAGGTCAAGGTCATGAGGTCAAAGGTCATGGTCGAATGTAAATGGTGTTGGTAGGAGGTGTACATATGTGAAATATCAAGGCTGTATGTGCAATAGGGCATAAGATATAGGCCAGGTTAAAGTTTTTTTAGGCCAGGTTAAAGTTTTTAAAAGTAGGTCAAACTCCAAGGTCAAGGTCACAAGGTCAAAGGTCATGATCTCAAATGAAAGGTCTTGGTGAGAGGTATTTACATGAGGGATATGAAGGCTGTAGGTGTAATATGGCATGAGATATAGGCCAGGTTAAAGTTTTTTAAAACGGTCAAAAAGTGGGTCAAACTCCAAGGTCAAGGTCACAAGGTCAAAGGTCATGGTCTCAAATTAAAGGTCTTGGTTAGAGGTACCCACAGGTGAAATATGAAGGCTGTATCTCTAACAGGACATGAGATATGGGCCAGGTTAAAGTTTTTGCGGACGCTGACGCCGACGCCGACATCCGGGGGTATGACAATAGCTCTTCCGAGACTATCGTCCCGGGCGAGCTAAAAAAGGAATTTTTACATTCAAGGGCAGATAACTCTAGACTTCTTCAACCAGAATTCTTTGAAGGAATCTGAAAAAAGGGTCACACAAGGATCATTCCCGAGAAGTTTGTTTGAAATCCATCCTGTGGTTTTTGAGAAGAAGATTTTTAAAGAAAAAGTGTACGGACGGACGCACGGACAGACGGACAGACGCACGACGGACACACCGCCATGACAATTGCCCGCTGGTCTGACGGCCAATGTAGCTAAAAATGAAATCGAAATGTTATGTCACATTAAAACTATTCTAGTATTACAAATTATGATTTTTCTTGTACAAAATACGAGTCAGTTTTGTAATGGTGATTTTTTAATAATTGACTAGATTCTACGCAATATCTTTTTCATTTGCTTCCATTGTCTGAAGCAGATATATGGAACAGTCCAACATTTGACCATCGGGTAAAGAATTGACCTTTGAGTCATTAGAATATGATATTAGAACTGAGCTGAAAATTCCATATATGGAAATGTAATTATCGCGTAAATCTGTCACTAGTGACAATAGTTATGTCAAAGAGAGGCCACATAAAATCCGTAGGATAACGACAGATAAGATAGGTCATAAAGGAACTTTTCTTTTACTACAAAGCTAATCCGAGTCATCTCTGATGTAAATACGATCTTTGATATTTTGATTTTTCGCTATGTGAATAGCGAAAAATCAAAATATCAAAGAGCGTATTTACATCAGAGAAGACCTCGGATTACTACAAAGCCGGAGTTCATCAGCACCCATTTTGTAGTCTACAGCAGCTTTCAAATTCCAATCGCTTAAAGGGCGACGGTAACAGATGGTCTAATTGCAAAAAATGATTTTTTTTTTTGAAAAAATATGCAAAACTTTTGTGTTGACCACCTCGGGATGGTTAATAATATGCGATTCAGACAGAGAATGAGCCGAAATTACAAGACAGATAGCTGAATTTAGGGAGAATCCAAGCCTAAATTCAACCCCATCACTGATGGGGTTAGAATTATTTTGAAATTGTTGCGCATGCGCATACAGCGCGGACCATGATTCAAACGAGAGTCATTCTTAAATTTCAATATGACGTCATCATGTATGTTGTGACGTCATTTAAGAAAGTCGCATGTCCTACTGTTTTGACCTACTTTCGACATCGCTTCATGAATTTGGTATCAAATTGCGAAAAAATGGGTCGTTGCTTCAATAGTTTCTCGTAATCATTTAATCAGGTCATATAAAGCTTAAAAAGTGTACATTTCGTTTGTATTTGACAATTTTTGGGTCCAAATCTGGGAAATAGTAGATTTAAATAGATATTAATTGTGAGATAAAAATCTACTCGTTTTACATTTATAGATTGATCAATCGACGGCCTTTTTATGCAATCTCGTAACTACATCCTCAATCGAGCAGTAGTTGCTGGGTTTTAGAAGTACGAAATACTTTTATTCGTCCGAAATTACTTCACGGTCTATTTGATAATTTCAATACTTATTCTTGCTGCAAGAAAAAAGGTTTTAAGCTATTCCCAGCTAGTTTGCAAAGGTCAGTGATTTTGCAAGTCGTAGGCACGAAAAAATACCGAGAAATTGTGTCAGTGAAACCAAACAAATGCAAAAATATCATAAATATCGCCTTTTGTTTCCTTCTCTTGGCAAGCGTAAATGCTTTGTGTGTTTTTTTTTTTTGTTTTATAGGTGTGGCTTCGGGGCTCCTTTAACGAACAATTCAATTATATACTGACAGGCAAAAGAAAGTTCGCAGTTGATTAAAGAAAAAAGAGTGTATACATTTTGAAGCAAAATAGTACCACATGTGATATCAAAATTTACAAAAAAATGTATTGACTATAGAATGGTTTATGTTTGACTACAGTTTGACCATTAATAGACGTTTGCGTACTACAACAATTATTAAGTAAATGACAGAGGATGAAAAGTAAAAATCGCAGACTCGTGCCATTATGCTTATCGTCGTTGTTAATGCAAAACCTTGTATGCCCAGCTGTTTAAAGCTGGAGATTCGAGGTTTTGCAATAACACCGTCGTTATTTCTTGTTTGCCTTTGTTATGTGTTCAGTGATTTAACATGTCAGTATTTAGATCGATTCGGTAGAGCACTTGCATTGAATCATAGATGTAAATTGCACATCAGATAGCGAATTTAAAATAAATTGATGGGCAAGCCCAAAAGAAAAAAATAAGCAAACAAATTGCTCCAAGTCTTTTTTTTTTTTTTTTTTTCATGCTCTATATTTTCAATACAGTTGGTGAGTTTACGGTTAAAAGAAAATCGAAAAAAAAGGAAAGTCGAAAGTGATTGATAACGACATATTCGCCCCTTCTTAGTGTTTCAATGGGATTTACTTTTAAAATTAAATCGCCTCAAAAGCTGTTATTGTTTGTAGGTGCCCAGCAACAGTATCAAGTTGGTCCCATACGTCTACAACTCAATATAAAAACCACGATCGTCATACTTACAAGCACATAATATCTCTTTCAAACCTTTCCCAATCGACAAAATTTTAGGGTAATCAACTTCAAAAACTACAACAAAAGACAAACTAGATGTTATTAAAGATAGGATTTGTGTAAAATATGTCACAGAAAATATTGAGACAAAAGAAGAAACTGCTGGTTACATGTATCAGCAGTTTCTTCTTTTGTTTCAATGTTTTCCCAAGCCTTTTCTATTTGGGACGTCAAAACCAGGTCTTGTTTGGGAAAGGGTTAACCCATTCCTAATCGACAAAATTGTGGCGTGATCAAATTGGAAAGCTGTTCTAGACAACAAAAATGATGTTCAAAAAGGAATAATTAATATTTAATAGAGCACATAAAATACTGAGGCAAAAGGAGAAACTGCTGATTATCAGTATTTCATTTTTTTGCCTCAATGATTTCCCCAACTATTTCTATTAGGGATGTAAACATGTCTTGTCTGGGAAAAGGTTAAGAAATGACAAGAAATTAAGTCAGAATACGGAAAATGTCCTGACCGACATTATACACCAAATGGTTCCAGACCAGCCTGCGTATACACGAAGTCTGTTCGGGGTCCATGTTGATCTCCGATACCTTCTGTACTATATGAAGCAACTGTAGATGAGCAACATGGATCCAGATCACACTGCACGTATGCATAGTCTTACTGGAATCTCAATGTTCTACTACTTTTCAAACGACGAACATTTCGGGTGATCCTATTTGACAACAGCTGCAGTCGACATAATTGACGTTGAGAAAGATGAGATTTTTGTATCATATAGCACAGAATATATGGATGGAAGGGACAAAATGTTTGGAATCAACTTTTTTCCAACCTTTTGCAAAAACGGTGCTGTCTGAGAGAAACTTTTTACATGCAATTTATCTCGTAAAATCTTAACCCAGTCTCAGTTTTGACGTCCGTAATAGAATAAGATGAGAAAACAAATTTGGTAAAGGATGAAATGTTAATACCCATGGCAGTATTTCTCTATTTGTTTTGCCTTTTGAGGAATAGCTAATTGGCGCGTTAATATGAAAGTCAAATCATTTGTGTCTTGAACTTTTCGTGACATTCCAAAGAAGTCTCCAGCAATGCTACTCACAGTATCATCAATGCACCCAGAGCTCCAGATAAGCGCGGGTGGTGGCTTTTCAAGATAAGTATTTGTTTCAATTTTTCAATAAAGCCTGTTTGTGGGTATTCATTTGAATCGTCTCGTCGAGACGATTCAAATTAGTACCAACAACATAGAGTTTGGATTTAGAAAAATAATTTGGATTTAGAAGAATTTGATGTGTTGTAAGATCTCGTACGCTAGTTAAAAGCTGCAATTAAGAGGTTTATGGTGAGCAGCAGAGACATACTGGTAATTAGCATTTCTCTGATTCTATTGTGTAGATGCTTTTTTAATCCTTTAATAAAGCAACGTAGAAGCCATGCCTTGTTTTTGAAAAGCGATTAAGCAACGTATTCAGATCATTGTACCAGAAACTGGACATAGGGCCTACATCAATAAACATCATTGGGTCTACAGTGTTTACGGTCTATACAAGTTGTTAAAGCTACTATTTCCCAGATTTGGACCCAAAAATTGTCAAATACAAACGAAATGTACACTTTTTAAGCTTTTTATGACCTGATTAAATGATTACGACAAACTATTGAAGCAACGACTCATTTTTTCGCAATTTGATACCAAATTCATGAAGCGATATCGAAAGTAGGTCAAAACAGTAGGACATGCGACTTTCTTAAATGACGTCACAACATACATGATGACGTCATATTGAAATTCAAGTATGAATCTCGTTTGAATCATGGTCCGCGCTGTATGCGCATGCGCAACAATTTCAAAATAATTCTAACCCCATCTGAGACGGGGTTGATTTTGGGTTTGGATTCTCCCTAAATTCAGCTATCTGTCTTGTAATTTCGGCTCATTCTCTGTCTGAATCGCATATTATTAACCATCCCGAGGTGGTCAACACAAAAGTTTTGCATATTTTTTCAAAAAAATTCATTTTTTGCAATTAGACCATCTGTTACCGTCGCCCTTTAAAGGGGTTCATGCTAGATTTTCCTGGGATCAGAACAACATTGGGACAGTCAGAGCTTGCATAATTTAATTTAATTGTTGTTTGGTGAATTGTTTTGTGTATAATATTTTCTAAGGCTAAAAAAGGAATTTTAGCAATATAACCAAGTTTTTCACTGTATATCAAGGTCCAGTTTCCCATACTAAATGTTACTATAAATATAAACAACGGATGAAATTATTACATTGATTTAGAAGTACTAAATGAACTTCATTTGAAAATTTCTGGGACGGGAATAACCTAACTGTGCAGTTTGATCATTCCGTACGATAAATAATATTTACCTGTTTAGAAATCTATATGTCTAGCTTGGGTCCCTCGTCTTAGTCTAGTCTTAGACTGTCCGGGACATTGGGTGAATGTAAAATGTAAATCAAAGTACTGAAAGTACTGTTGGGAAGCAAATTTGTTTTATAATGTAGGTCTGTCCAGAAGAAGAGTACTTTGATTAGGTACTTTGGTTATCCATTTGAATACCTTGAATACTTTTATTGGTAGAGTACTTTGATTAGGTACTTTGATTATCCATTTGAATACCTTGAATACTTTTATTGGTAGAGTACTTTGATTAGGTACTTTGATTATCCATTTGAAGACATTGAATACTTTGATTCAATGCATCTATTTTAGCACAACATTCATGCATATTAATCGTTTATGTAAGCTTTGAATATATTTCATAGTTCAGTAAACTTGATTGACCTATTTACAAGGAAGGACATTGGACTGATCTTTGGACCATAATAAAGCAAATTACTACGTCAGTCTTTTCTTCTCTTAGAGACATGATAAATTGAATGTTTCATTTTCACTTCAGCATTTTAGCATTGATTTCTTTCTTCTACTGAAATGTGCTTTTTTAGAGAAATCGTCAAAACCTGCCATTGATTTTTGTGTGTTTGTTTTTAGAATGGGTTGTATTGTTGGTTAAATACGTATTAAACGAGAATCGTTGCCGTTGATTTGTTTTATCAAATAGTCCAGTCAAAATAGCATTTGACCTGGACAAAATTAGAACAGAAATGAAACCTATGCCATTGTACTCAGAAAGTATCCACCTTTCCACGGAAAAAATATAAAACAATGCCTTCGTTGCGATTTGAGTAATTTTGGGTCAAAAATGTTTTTTTTTTTCTTATGAAAAATACGGAAAACGGGAATTTTGTAGTTTTTGAAAAACTAATGATATTTATGACGTTTATATGTGAGAAAATGTTAACTACTAAACATGAATTAGATGGATAAAAACATGTAGTTTAGCAGGAAACCAACAAAAATATGTTTTTATGACTTTTTTAAAGGCGGGGGGGTCGAGGCTGGGGGGTATCATTGCTGCTAACATGACATTCAATATGTTAATGGATATATTCTATTTCAGAATATTCAGATTGATTGAATGGGATGAATGTTGAATGCTTCTTTCAGGAAATTTTAAATTGTACATCATCATGGTGCACCTGACCATATCTTCCTGGTATTTCTGTACTAGTACAGTAATCAATTCCATTCCGAGTCATCAGCTTCTGGTCCTATGTTTTTTATTCGTAAAATCTATTAGAACACAATGTCAAAGAAAGGTATTCTTAAATTGCAGGAAATTTAAACGAACGAATATAATATTTTTTATTTGTTCATATCAAATCTAAGTTAAAAAATGAACACAAATAGTTTTACATATATATTTATAACGTTTTCCCAAAGGCAACACTTTTTTTAAATTAGAAAGCTGTTGCAGATGACGGAATGGAGCTTTGGTAAAATATTAACAAGGATTCAAATGCAGGAACCAAAACAACTTTAACCCATTAATTTACCAAACTGCAGAATTCTAGATTGGTCAAAATACATAATGAAGACGACAATTTTAAGCGAAAGAAGTTTTATGTTATTTGGTCTTTCTTGGTAGAAAACATTGTGGAAAATGAATTATTTGTTTGTGAAAGCAATGTCTTCATTTCCCATTATATTTTCCAAAGCTGTTTTTCTTGTGGGGAGTCAAAAAGAGTCATTGTGTGGGAATGGTTAACGGCTAAAACTTGAAAAATCCTCTTTCTGGAGAATAATGATTCTATTTATTCAAAGCTTACAAGCTAAGCCCACAACATTACCTTCCCCTTTTCATGTGTCATATTATTAGGAATGATTTTGTGAAAAGCTTGTCTGTTGTGAATAAAAAACGAAATGAAACGTTTCTGATTTGTTAAACAAAATGACAACGAAAGATACAAATTTCGAAAGATACATAATTTCGCTATGAACTTTGATACAGCTAGGTTACCATTTTTAACCCTTTCCCAATAAACATTCATTCAAGGTGGTCTAATTCAAAGGATGCTGCAGCCTACAATTCAGATGTTGATAAAAATTGCATTTGAGTGTGATATAAGCATGGAAAATATCGAAGGAAAAGGAGTAAATTCTGATTATCAGAATTTTCTTCTTTTGCTTCAATATCTCCCAATCCTTTTGTTACAATAGGGACGTCAAAATCAGGTCTTGTTTGGGAAAGGGATAATTTCTCTTTTCTAACCGTCTATATAGCAATTCAGATGAAAACAACATAGATGTATAAACTCTGACTTAGATCAAAGCTTTTCCTTGGGAGGTTGTATATCTCTTTGTCATACACAAAATAAAGTTTTGTCGAATGCAATGCAATCAATTATGGATAGAACAATAAAAAAAATAACTTGGCTGTAAGAACTTTTATCCGTTTCAAATTAAGACTTTTTTGCAGTATTTGTGCTCCTGTCATAAAGTTTTCAGTCCGTGCTTTGATCTGGTTTCTGTGCATTTGCGCATTCACCCCTGCAATTTCTGCACACTATACTACACTCTAAGCCAAGTTTCCTACACGTACACACGGCAGTTTTGCAACCTCTTTTACATCCACATTTAACTTTAGGATATTCTCTGGAGCAGATCCTCTATCTGTCTTTCTCGGCTTTAAGATACCGTTTCTTTCTTTCCAGTCATAGTCCCGAGCGTTTAAACCACGTGAAAGTCCTTTCCACTCACTGATTTGATAATACACTATTAAACTGTGGCATTTGCAGGCATCACATGTAGGAGGGAGACTCTCTGGTTTGATGTTTACTTGGTTGCTGGCAACTTTATCTAGAAATGTTAGTTAGCGTAGACTGTTAAGGCCACCCACATGACCTTTTGCATTGTACAAACACACCATCACATTTTCCCCTGCGGTTACTATTTCCTCTTTTGTAACTGATCCTGGTGGTTTGTTGAACACATCAGCACATTTTCTGAAACAATCATTTTTCTTGAACTGTACAAGACTTCCACCTTTCCAAATACCATATGGCCTGGCTGTTTTATCACACCCTAAAACTGCGTGAAGAAACAAAATGTTGTCACATATTTCATCACCAAGTGCTTCTCTGGTTACCCCAATGTCCCAGGTCTTAACTCTTTTGACATTTGCCTTATTGGCCAAGTCTTTTGCATGAAAACATATCAGAAAAACATATCAGAACCAACAGATCGGTATCTTCACCAACTACTATTGTCGCACATGACCTTGAACGTTCAACGGCTGTTTCTACCATCAGTAAATCTGCATCTGCTTCAGCATTACAAGTTTCTACTCCTGCGGTCCTCAATTTGTTACTGAGAAGATTGATGAACTTTTGTTTGTTCTCGCTGTTGGCCAGAAAGCGTTCTTTCTTGGTATTCATAACCAAACCTCCATCAACTTTCACCTCAGTACCAATTTGTCCATGTGTTCGCCGCCTGTGGACATTGTCCTTTGTAGTAATACCCCCTTCATAACCATCAAACACAACGGTACACTTGTCATACTTTCCAGTGACATACTCTACATACATATCACATATCTGGTCATACAGGGTGTCCCAAAATATGTGTCCCCATTTTAAACATCTATGAAATTGACAAATGTTGTCACTGAGTAAAATTAGTTACATAGGTATGAAGGGGACATGATGAAGTTTTATTTGATATATAGAACATCTATATTTACAGTCAAACCTGCCCTAGCGACCCTCTGAATTTAGCGACTTCCTGTCATTTGCGACCGTATTTTTTCCTCCCGAAGCATTTTGCTATCATTTGACCCTGAATTAAACGACTCCCTGCCTTACCCGACAAGCGACCTTAAAAACTGCGCCCAAATCAACCATCGAAACTGTTTTAGCGACTTTTTCCCGGGGACGTAATTTCAAAATATGGTTTCTTGAGACGGAAACGAAAGTTAACGGTGTTCAAAATCAAATAGCGTGAGAAAAAAGTTATCGTAAAAAATGATGTCACCGGGTCGAACTTGATTGTAATTTTCTTAGTAGGGATGGGCTTATAAACGGCCGAAATATTTGTTCGATTAAGGATCGCTTGAGTATTGGCAACTACGAATCCGCGAATCAAGTAGGCACAAACAATGATGAGATGAAATTTTTGGCAAATTCTCGAATTTAATTTACAGTTCTGGTTGTTTGAAATGGCCGATTTTTTCATCAAGAAGAACTTCAAAATTAATGTTGCACAGTGAGAATGACAAAATAGGAACTGTTGGATCGAGGACAATTCATTGTTTGACATGTCTGAAGGTCTGCTGAGCATGCTGATTTTCCCCATGACGGTCAGTGCATTGTAAAGGAAACTTAATGTAGATCGATTGACGGATATTCTTACTATATTTATAAGGCGTGTTCTTCCAATCATTTTATTTAGTTTTATTATATATGTAGAGTATATTCATTTGAAAATTAATTTTAGCATGCAATTAATACTAAACATTGATCGTACATGTACTTTGAAAATTTTACCAATTCTGTCTGACCCTCAATTAAGAGACCACCTGTCATATGTGACCTTTTTTGGTGAATCCCAAAGACGGTCTCTTAATACAGGTTTGACTGTACTATGAAATTTTATTCTACATAACGTTTTAAAAAATATGTCATTTTAACTGTTTTGCCAAATGACGTCAACGACGTCATCTTTTTCATTTGACAAAGTCTCTTTTTCCAAGCTAAGATGATCAAATTGATCCTTTCAATTTTGTCTTCCATGGCCATTGTGGCTTAAATAGATACAGTGAAAGTCTTTACATTATTAAATTTTGAAGGGATGAAAATAATCACAAGAACTAGAGTTCGAAATGAGGAAAGATGTTGTTTCATTGAAAATTCGGATGATGGTGCAAATGGTGCTTTAAATGGAGACAAAGTTTAAACATCTATAAATTTGACAATCTTTTGTTATCAGATAAAATCAGTTACATAGGTAAGAAGGGGACATGATAAAGTTTTGTTTGATATATAAAACATCCATAGTTACTTTCCTAATATATTCAACACCATCCTTTAAGAAAAAGTTTGTCTCTGCAAAAACGATCCCCCTTTACAGCACCATTTGCACCAGCAGCTAAATTCAGTGAAACAACATCTTTCCTCATTTTAAACTCTAGTTCTTGTGATTATTTCCACCCCTTCAAAATTGAATGATGTTCAGACTTTCACTGCATCTATTTAAGCCACAATGGCCATGGAAGACAAAATTGAAAGGATCAATTTGATCACCTTAGCTTTGAAAAAGAGACTTTGTCAAATGAAAAAGATGACGTTGTTGACGTCGTTTGGCAAAACAGATAAAAATGACATATTTTCTAAAACGTTATGTGGAATAAAATTTCAAAGTAAATATAGATGTTCTATATATCAAACAAAACTTCATCATGTCCCCTTCATACCTATGTAACTAATTTTACTCAGTGACAACATTTGCCAATTTTATAGATGTTTAAAATGGGGACACATATTTTGGGACACCCTGTAGTTTTCCCTCTTGGCCATATTAATCTTGCACCAAGTGATCCACCATCAAGTACATACACTACATCTTCATTTATGGGGATAACCTTATTACAGTCTACCTGTGATGACTTCTGTATATCTGCAGCAAATCCAGACTTCTTAGATTCCCGAAGAAGATGAACATTCTCATATTGACGATGGATATGTACACAATTCATACGAGAAAAAATGTGTCCAAATCGTCAACTGGAACATATCCTTGGGCAGCGGATATCAGGCGTTGGAACAGAAGCTGAGGATCGACAGACACATCTTCTTCATCTATCTTCACACAGCAACTATCATTCATCAGTACAACCTGCTCTTTCTTCTTAAAAGTGAAGTCAGACACGGGGCTTCCTACCATTCTACACAAAACTTTCTCTCCTACATCTTTTGCCTCATCGACGTTAACACCTTTATCAGCCACAACACCAGTAGCAATACTGCGAAGATCTGAATCTACAGAGAATGGATTTCTGTCTTCTAGGAAATCAACTAAACGTTGAACGTCTTCATTATCTCTGTCCATTCTAGCTTCACTACATTCCTTATGCTGTTCACTCGATGTAATTTTTTGTCCGGTAAGCTCTTGCATAGACTCGCTGATATCTGCAAAGACGGGACGAGAAAGAACCAATATTGCTCTTTGTGATTCATCCATCCTTCTTCCTCTAGTTAGACCTCCTAAAGTCTTTATGCTTCTCATTAACATCTGTTCTATGACGAGGTCCGTCGAGAGTCCAGCCCAGTACCTGTCACTGCGTCTAACAGCATGATGCCCATTCATGAAATGATCGTATACATTTGGATGTGTATTTCCCGAGTCTGCCATGTTCGATAAATAGATATGAGCCGACTTTGTGTATGCGTTGTGTCCAGACGCTGCGAAATATGGCAACATATTTGACACTGCCTGTAAGTGGAGAAGCCAATCCTTAGTTCTCTCCGCTTTTGTAAACATTCTCAGAATATCCAATATTTCAATATACTGAATCCAGAGTTTCGATGTCCTGCTTTTTTAAGGTCTTTGAAACTAGAATTCAGCACTTCTTGCACTTCTAATACGCTTTCATCTTGACCATTGATTACTATATATGTCTCTTCTTTCATCAGACTTTCTAGTTGAGACACTGCTTGCTGAAGAAGAGGCTTATCATCCTGGATGGTAAGAATGCTTGGTTCATTTTCAGTATCATTGACATGTACGGGTTGAGGTTATCTAGGTTCTGAGCAGCTTTGTTGAAGTTCTAGATCAGTATCATCAGCCACGTGTTTCACACGCAAATGAACTTCAAACACTTCCGAAACAATCAGCGCATAGAGGGCCAGCTCTAAAAGTGCATGTGCCCTTAAAGCACGGGCAATTGCTTTCCCAGAAAGTATATGAGGAACTGTGTTGTCAGCATATATCACTTCAAAGAGCTCCTTAAACCTAGTATCCGACATGATGTGAACAATGCTGCCCAAAAAGCTCATCTGCATGTGACCCCCCCAGGCGCACAACTGTCTGCTTGACTTTACTTGATGATGGCTTTGTTGAGCTTTTATCCATAGCGGTTGGTCAAAAGTCACGACAGGAGTTACTCCATACCTTCCAGCCTGTTTGCTATAAAGCAAAGTGTAGAGTAGATACAAGTCATATTGTTTGGATCTAAATCGATCATGGGCAAAAAGATAACAGAAGATATCCCTGGACATGTGCACTTGTGGACAAATTGTGCATGGTGTCGTTCCAAAGAGGTGTACGTGGGCGTAAAAGCCACACTACTTTCCATATTACGTCAACGGAATAAATTGCATCTTCTGCAAGCCATCTCGTCAAAGGCTTATACACACCGGAATAAGTCTCATTGCCCTTGTAAAAGTGTATATCTATTTTTCCAACAGCTGCGATATCTTCTGGAGTAGCCTGTATACGTGGAATTGTTCTTGTATAATGCACTGCTGGTGTAACTGCAACTATCATGCCATTCCGTGAAAAGTATTCAACCCATCCAAAGTGCGAGAATTGTGATCCACGTTATCCGCGACATACTGCATGAATTGCTGGTCTGATGTCCATCCAGGAATGTTTAAATGTTAGGATACAGAAGCACTTTGTAGGAATCTCTGAACCTCTGAGTAAGAAGAACAGAGTCCTAACCCATGAAGATTGTCAATTAGGAATCGTGATCCCTATTCAAGGTGTAACTGTACAGCTAAACCTAGTTGAAGAGGGGCAATGACTGCCCTCGGTCTTACTGACTGTACAATACAATGACCAATATCTGCCTCTTTTAGTTTAGTATCTTTGCCTACAAATAGTTTGCTCAATAGCAGTTTCAATGAGTTTGGAAGTAATCTATACCATTCTGTACCGATGTCATACTTTCTGATGTAGGATATATATCTTTGTGCGTCTCCATTGACTTAATATCAATCTGAATATGTCGAGCTGTGGCCTCAATAATCTGGCGCTTCTGCTTTTCTGTGTCATCTTCTTTTGGTAAGTTATAGAAGTGATCAAGTATTTGGGCCGCTTTGCTTCTAGCAGTCACTATATTTTACTTTCCATTTATTTCTGTAAACACTATTCTATCACCAAAATATTCACACAATCTTCTCTTCATATGTTTCACATTAAATGGCTCCTCACTGAATTCACTCATCTTCTCTACTAGATCAGTGACTGCAAGCTGCTCCTCATCGTTCTCTTCAAAATAGATCACAACTTGTAGGAAAGCATCCTCTCTACTACCATCGAACCTTCTACCTATTTTCTGTCTTTTTATGGACGATTCCTCATCTGAATCTTTATATTTACCGGTGCGGAAATTTACACTACACTTTTGATGATAGACGCAGTCAGAGGCAAACAGATCAGTCGAAAACTCTATACGCGATAATACCTCTTTTCCCCAGGAATCATTTCTTTCAGAAGACTTTGCTTTCAAACTCTCTTGCAGTATTGCTGTCCTCACTTAATACGCAAGATGTTTTTTGTCTGTGTGTTTGAACATATATTCATGTATTGACTTCCCACAGAAGACACAGTCCGATTCATACTTAACCCATTAACACACAGTAACTCCTTTTGACTCCTCATAAGATAATGGCTTTGGAAAGCATTGTGGAAAATGAAGAAATTGCTTGTGACAAGCAATTTCTTCATTTTCCACTATGTTTTCTACCCTAAAAGACCAAAATGTACAATTTCATTCAATCGAAACTGTCGTCTGCAACATTTTTGAATTTGGACCACCCTAAATTTTTGTCGTTTGGTAATTTAGATCTACGTCGTATAGCTGCATCAGTTCCAGCACTTTCTTGTAGATGTTTTTAGGTTTGCTAATATCCTTCATTTGTGTATATACGCCGACATTTAACATGTACCTTTTGTCCAATTTGTACGCTGATATTGTCATCTCTCTTTTCGGCTGTTGCATTAATTGTTAGACAGGCTTTCTCTCGTATAGTAACTGTTCCTTCCCCTTCATCAAGCTGCAAAGAGTTCTTACAAAACACAAAGTTTTCGTCCGTCATGTTTCATAGTGTTGTCTCTAAATACAGAATCCTGAAAATACAAAAGACAATTGGTTAAGCGTTTCCCAAACGATTGGTGCTGATGTTTTCGTTTTTGAAAACACAGTATTATAAAGAATGTCAATGTTTGTAAGCTTAAAGTTGCAACATACAATTTGCAGTGCCATTTTTATCTTGTCTGCAACGGCTTTCAATGCTAGCCAGGCTTCAATTTTGTCATTTCATATTTACTTCTTTTTTCCTCAAATTTTCGTTTATTATTTCATATATCAAAGCAAGCATTGTTTAAGAAAATGTTTAGTGTGTAATTCACGTTTGATGTAAGATAAAACACTCTACCACTAATAAGTGAATCGTTTACGAATAATACGAATAATAAACATAGGACCAGGAGCTGATGACCCGGAATGGAAATGATTACTGCACTAGTACAGAAATACCAGGAAGATATGGTCAGGTGCACCAATGATGGTGTTACTGAAAGTTGCGTTTAACACTTACCCCATTCAACCATTCTAAACATTCTGAAATAGAGACTATCCAATTAAAGATTGAATACTATGTTAGCAGCAATATCCCCCCGCCACGACCCCCCCCCCCCCGCCTTTTAACAAAAAAAGTCATAAAAACATATTTTTGTTGATTTTCTGCTAAATTACATGTTTTTATTCGTCAAATTTGTGTTTAGTAACATTTTCTCACATGATAATGTCATAAATATCATTAGTTTTTCAAAAACTACAAAATTCCAGTTTTTCGCATTTTTCACCAACCCCCCCCCCCATTTTTTTACCCAAAATTACTCATAGTAACGAAGGGATTGTTTTCTATTTTTTTCTGTGGAAAGGTGGGTACTTCCTGAGTACTTTGGCATAGGTTTCAATTCTGTTCTAATTTTGTCCAGCTTGACCCTATTTCAGTCTTAATTTGACTGGACTAAAAGCAACTGTAACTACTTTCGATTAATTGTGAATCTATTCTAGTATCGATTTGCGTTTCGTTTTATGTTTTATTTATATAAATGCAAAAGCTTTGATAACAAGTTTAAGTTACAAAGCATGGCTGTGAAAATACACACGAAGGTAGTGAAAAGGCAGGTCCCTAAGCATTAGTCTTTTCCAGAACAGCAACAATTTAGACTGATCAAAGTTGAAAGTTACTAAAATGACAGAACTGAAGTTTATTGGGTAGAAATAGCACAGAAAGTATTGAGGCAAACGGCGAAAATGCTGATAATCGGTAATTTTTCTTCTGCATCGATGTTTTTCAATGCGATTTCTATTACAGACGTCAAAACGGGTATTGTTTGGAAATGGGTAAACAGAGAAAACCCTATGGGATGTGTTCCAATTATAAAACCACCATACCCACATCTTATGAAAAAAATCCAAAGAGAGAACAGGAAAACGGACCTCAACAAAAAATAAATATTTATACATTTTATGTGTATGATAAAAGAGATATATTGATATAATTAGAGCTACAAATAAAAGGGATTGATGGTTTTCAAACTGAATATTTCACTTAATATTAATCAAACCCTATGGTGTAGATACTCATTAGAATCGTCGAGATGAGTACCGCAACATAGGGTTTGGAATTGACATGATGAATTTAGAATGTCTTCATCTCCACTTCATGTTGCCCTGGTTAAAATGACAGTAACCTTACTTACATGCTTTTCTGAGCTTGTTCTTTCATGATTAGATCTACCTTATTGGTACTTGAGACAGTTCTAAAAAATGTAAATGAAATATTCTAAAAGAAACAATTGGATAACACAATTCAACTTATATCTTATAACATTACACAATATTTTAGAAACCTGTTTTACATTTGTTATATCGACATCTGGCAAAAGGGTCCTACCGGGGTTCCACATATTGATGTATTTCAAATCGGCATGTGCCTAAGGACAGTCTCATTATTAAGTCTTATCATAAGAGCTGAAATGAGTACCCAGGTACCCGCGGGTAGGGTAAAATATTGTCAGTACCCTGGTACAAATTAATTACCCGTTACCCGAAATTCATGTTGGTTTTCAACTCATATCAGTTCATACTATTCAGAGAGTCAAAAGTTATAAAATTATGAAAATAGTGTACTATAAGTTGTCAAGGATTACATTAGATAATGGTATTCGTTTGGAAATCCAACAATGGGAACAACTCGCCTGCATGTTCTCATCGCTGGATTGCTTGTATACGCACTATAACTGATTGGGACATCTAAATTCACAAATTATTCATTGAGTGGGTACCCGAGTACCTGCGAGTAATTGTTAGACGGTACCCGGGTAGAAATTTTCTACCCGTGTCAGCACTACTTATCATGGAACTTGCTAATCTCCAGGAGTTGCTGTATGCTGTGAAAAGAATTGAGATTTGCATGGATATTGTATGTATGCATGCGCATGCATATCTGAATCTACAATGCTTCAAATAGCTATAAAGGCATTTTTGGCAAAATCCCTCCTTATTTAACCTGCATTGTCGCCTGCAGCTTCTTTCAGGTTTGAGCTGGCCATAGAATTAAATCTTATAGGATTAAAAATATGCTGATCTAGTTGCAGGACAAAGTGAACATTTAGCGCTTTCCCAAATAGCATCTCATCGAAATGTAATGTCAACAATGAAATCAATATAAGTAAGTGTGGGAAATGTGTACGTCGAAAGCTTCGAAAGACAGGGAGAGAATACTGAAATCAGCATTTACTTCTAATCTTGTGACGTCTTTCTACGCTTTTTGGGTTATTGAAAGGGTTGATACAGGGGTTCAAGTGTTAATATAATTCATAAAAAGTAGGTTGAAAAGCGTCTGGGGGAGATTCTAATTGTTTTCTGCAGAGAATATAATGGGTTTTTCATGAGATAGTGACCTTTGAAATGTGACACTGACCTTCGTGTTACAGACGATACCTTTCTTTTCTGAGCTTTTTTGTCTGACAATCATGCTCTCGTTCTTTCGTTGGTAACGTTAAGAGTATCTATGTTTTTTTTCCATAGACCAAATTGAATTTAAGAGGGAGTTCAAAAGTATGAGTGTCAATTTAAGCTCCATTGGCCGGAGGCCAGCGGGGCTTGTGCACGGCCCTGTGTCCGTCGTGCGTACGTCCGTCCGTGCATCAACGTTTTCCTTTCAACATCTTCTTCTACAAAACTACTGGAACAATTTCAACCAAACTTCACCAGAATCTTCTTCACATGAACTTTTTTTCAAATTTCTTCAAACTATTAAAAGCCGCGCATAACTTTAATTTTGATTAAATTAGTTATATTAAAGTTTAGAAGATTTAAAAAAAAACTCTACTTCTCCGAAATGCCTTATTGGATTTCATTGTAATCTAGCATGAATATTCATCGTGTAGTTACCTATAAAGGGGCCCATACACGATCAATATTATTGACAATATTATTGTCAATATCTGGTATTGACAATAATATTGACCGTGGATGGGCAATATTGAAGGATTGTCAATACTATTGACGAATATCTGCGATCGCTGAAATATTTTCTTCAATATTTTTATTGACTTTATGTAACCCATGGATGATTGTTCTCTAAATTAATATTGTCAATAATATTGATCGTGTATGGCCGACTAGAAAAAATATTGTCAATATTATGACTCAATAATATTGTCAGTGATATTGATCGTGTATGGGCCGCTTAAGATATATTGAAAAAGAATGATCCGATGAAACACACGGCCGCTGTGGGAGGGGCGTTTTTCGGTTTATGAAACGAAGTGTAATTTTAAGAAAACTTTAATAATCTTCTTCTCATGGTTTAAGCTACAGTTACGAGGGTTTCGTTGAAAAGCAGCGAATTGATGGTTATTCAAATTACTTCATTTACAATAATTAACAAAGACATGCATTAGAACAAAAATATTCAAATAACATCATAAGAACGTAAGACAAAAATCCTTAAAATGTAATTTTTAGACGCCATAGTGCAAGAGAATGTATTGATACTAGGCCGAGTGACACAGTATGATGTATTCGACTTGTATTTCACATGCAAAGAAAACGATATCCTGACTCTACAACAGAGAAGCAAGGGCGGATCTAGGGGTGGTGTCAGGTCATGACCCCCTCCCTGGAATTGGCTGAAAATTGAATTTTGAGTATATAACTTCTTATTAAAAGCGAACATTTGGGCTTTGACACCCCCCACCCCCGGGAAAAAAGATCTGGATCCGCCTTTGGAGAAGGTCACTGAATTTGCATATTCTTTGAATTTTGACGTCATGGTTCTTCCCAATTCGTGTATGTACTAATTAATGCTTGCGTCTTGAACTTTTCATGACATTTTGAAGATCTCTCATGGAGGGCGATTTTGCCCTTTCACAAACAAGATCTGGTTTGGACATCCCTATTAGATTAAGCAAGGGAAAACAATAAAACAAAAGAAGAAACTGCTGATAACCAGCAGTTTCTCCTTTTGTCTCAATATTTTCCATGCTATACTCCACACTAATGCAATCTTTATTTGTATAAATGTTGTTGTCGGCAGCAGCCAGCTTTAACCCTTTCCCAAACTGAAAACATAGGGTTATCCACTTCAAAAACAGTAGAAAATGACAAAATGAATGTTATTAAAGACGGAATTTGTGTAAAATATGGCACAGAAAATATTGAGACAAAAGGAGAAACTGCTGGTTATCAGCAGTTTCTTCTTTTGTTTCAATGTTTTCCCAAAACTATTATTTTAGGGACGTCAAAACCAGGTCTTGTTTGGGAAAGGGTTAAAATTGGGCTATCCCAAAAGTTCATCGTTTTGGAAAGGGTTATTAACGCTGTCATTGCTTTCCCTTCGTCCTCTCCAAAGCGGCAAGATGATGTATGCGTACTTCTTTAATTTGGAAAAAGACGACTAAACCTTAAATATCAAAATAGTTGTCAAAGCATACAACATAATTATTTAAGAGAAAAGTTATTGGTCATTAGCAACTTTCTCTTTCTTTTTCGATATTTATTTTTCAAAATGTAGCTTCTACGAACGTCAAAACTATGTCTTGTACTATAAACTATTGTTTGGATAAAGCGACTTTTTGAGGGCAACGAGCGGTTAACACAATGACGTTGTAAGGACGTAGATCTATGCCAAAGGTTCTTTTCTATGAAAATATTCTCTTCTGAACCGAACTGTTTCTCGAGGCTAATTTGACCTTTTGAATGTTGATATGGCACATAAATATGGTCTTTTTGCGATATATTGCTATTATCAATCACGATGGATAATCACATGATACAATATTTTCAGAAAATCTTCAATAACTTTGTAAATAATGGACCGAGTTAAATTCGGTTGAAGCAGAGAATGCAGACAGACGTCATGCATTAGATGGACGTGGTTGATTTTTGAAAAATCAACTAATAAAAAGGTATTGAAGATAAACCAAATAAAAAGCGAGATCAGCTTATAAAGCGAGATCAGCTTATATGTAAAAGGACAGCCTGGTCTGGATCATTTTGCTGCCTAATACAAGCCTACGTATTATAATTATATGCCGTTTTTTTAAAGTGACATTTCACAATTATTTCTTTTTTTAAAAGTATGTCTTGATGCAAAGATTGTTTATTCAAATGCGTAGAAACGATATCAGTGTTTTGAAGTTGTTATCTAAAGTTGTTATCTAAAAGGGAAAAATATGCCTTCAAAGTTGAGACAGAAATGACAAATTCTTTATAAATCTGAAATGTTGTCCACAACAATTTGTTTAATTTTAGCACAAAAATATAATATTTCTCGTAAACGGTTCAATATTTTGGCTTCAAATTTTCAGAATTTTCATGAGAAAACATGCTCTTTCAGAAAGAATAAAAGTAAAATTTATGTAAAGATAATCCTGAAATGTCACTTTAAAAAAAACTGTAAGAGAATACCATAGATCTGCCTGTGAGTGTACAAACGAGGTTTTACACCGCATGTATATTTTGTAGAAAAAACAACAAGAAAACAGCCTTACAATAACGTTTTCAGTTGTCTGCGACGCTAAAGGGCGGATCTAGGGGTGGGGTCAGGGGGTCATGACCCCCCCCCCCCCGGAATTAGCCAAATTGAATTTTGACTATATAACTTCGTATTAAAAGCTGTCATTTGGGCTTTGACCCCCCTGGAAAAAATCCTGGATCCGCCCTTGACGCTACTCTTGAAGCAATGACGAAGGTCGTTTATTAGTGAAATTATCACTACCAGAACTACGTAGTACGTACGATTAGAAGGGAGTGATGACCTTCCAAAGTGCAATATTTCTTTTTTTATCAAACTCTATGTCGTGGGTAATCATTGGAATCGTCTCGAAGAGACGATTCCAATGAGTACACACAGCATAGGGTTTGGATTTGAATTAACAAATGTTGGATGTCTTCACCCCGCCTTAACTGTTGTTCTGCACTGCCTTGAAAATTACTTGTAACATACGAAATACAAATTGCATAAATGAAATTATTCCATTCAGTATACATGTGCGTAGCAATTTAAAGGGTGATGGTAACAGATGGTCTGATTGCAAAAAAATGAAATTTTTTGAAAAAATATGCAAAACGTTTGTGTTGGCCACCTCAGAATGGTTAATAATATGCGATTCAGACAGAGATTGAGCCGAAATTATAAGAGAGATAGCCGAATTTAGGGAGAATCCAAACCAAAATTCAACCCCGTCTCAGATGCGGTTGAATTTATTTTTAAACTGTCACGCATGCGTATACAGCGCGGACCAAGATTAAAACGAGATTCATGCTTGAATTTCAATATGACGTCATCATGTATGTTGTGACGTCATTTAAGAAAGTCGCAGGTCCTACTGTTTTTGACCTACTTTCGACATCGCTTCATGAATTCGGTATCAAATTGCGAAAAAATGAGTCGTTGCTTCAATAGTTTGTCGTAATCATTTAATCAGGTCATATAAAGCTTAAAAAGTGTACATTTCGTTTGTTTTTGACAAATTTTGGTCCAAAATCTGGGAAATAGTAGCTTCAAGTAAGCAAAAAAGTCATAATTTTTAAGTAAAGGCAGTTAATGTAATCAATGGGGAGATTCACGTGATTGACAATGATATTATACACGAAAAAATGGCGACGAAATGACCGCTTCGGCGTGAAAATCCAAACTTTAGAAAGGTATGTATTCAATCTACTTAGCTTCTCAGACAAACCACCTATCCTAAAGTACCCGCTAATATCTAAGGTTTTCACAGATACCCAACTTTCCTCTATCCGTTCGCTGCATTTAGAGAACACTTAAAGAATATTTTCGAAATTCGGAAAATTTTGGCTGTGTGTTAAGCACGTCGCATCATATTTTCAGCTTTATTTCTTACCCAAAGAAATCTCTGTTCACACGGCATATTTCCAGACCATTTTTTATCGATGACATTTCTTTCTAGTCCATTTAGAAGGTCCGTGTTGTCTTTTTTAAGCGTATTTACGAAAAAAGATGTTAAACACACGTACAGTACTGTAGTGTTTGGCACGCCAAATTCTTGTGATTGTAATGTTAAACACGCATACAATTGCTCGTGTACTAGGGATGCCAAGGATATTGGACAAATCGATTATAGTCATGACCCAACCCGATTGAAATCTGGTGTTAACTTACAGTAACATGTGACAGACATCGTAAGGGGTAATCTGTTATCAACTTGGAAAAAACGAAATCGGCTATAATTGCTTTAACTAATCAAATCTCCTGTTATATATAATTTTCCATGATAAATACGTGTAAACACAAAGATTCTGAACTGAAATGTGATGTCTTCGTTTCCTAGTTTACGGTTAAAATCGCTTTCAGAGTATTGAAAGTGTTTTTTTTAATTGGTCAGAAGAAAATATTGTAGAAGATAACCCTTTATTTGTCCCTGTCATATGTTTTTTTCTTCAGATAATTACATCATAAACAAGGTTTTACATGATACTATATGTTACTTTCGTGCCAGACACCGGCTTTTAAGTGGATTGTTCATAATCTCTATGTCAAATTCTGATAAAACGGTTATCTTTTTAACTGCTTTTAACATACACCTTTACAATTTTCTTCAATTTTTAAATTGACTCGAAAGAAGTCTCGGCTTTCTTTACGCAAGTCAAAAGTCTGGAATCAAAAGGAAGCACGCAACGCCTTCAAAATCGGAAACTCAGATAAAAAAAAGTCATTACAAATCTCCAATGTACCGAGCTTCACCTAGTAAATCATCGTTAGATAGTGCTTCACTATTGAAGAAACATTTAAAAAGGTCATAGCAGGAACTCAGTTAATACGAGGGGCGTTCAATTAAAAGTGGTACTAATGGTCCACCATACCTCACGGTTCTATGGAACTAGTGGTGCTTGTGGCTATTGGACGGGAAAATTGCTGTCTATACTTGGTCAAAGTTTGAGACAAATTCGTAGACTCTTTCAAAAGTTATTGAACTGAAGTTGGTTCAGTCATATACACTAGCTATTTCGCTGTGCGCAAAATGGAAAACGAACTGAAGTAGGATGTACGGGTCTACATTAAAGGTCGCAGAGGCTTTGCCATATCTGCATTACATGTATATAATGAACTATATCAGATTCGTGGACATTCGAACGTTGAATATACGTCAGTTTTTAGGAAGATAATAAAAATTAAAATTGGTAAAACTGGCCTAAATGATGCCCCCCTCTCAGGCAACCCGGGTAGAGCTAGTACCAAAGCAAATGTTGCTGTAGATTCCGACATGACCAAACAAGACGCATGGTTCAATGTGCAAGGAATAGCAGATAAAGTTCGTTTTTCATCGGGGACTTGTTATACGATTTTGACCAAAGGGTTGAAACACAGAACGGCTTATGCCCATTGGGCCCCACCTGCTGCCTAAAGGACAGAGAGCCACCGTGCAAAATATATTTTGAAATAATGCAATAAATGTAACAAATGTTGTATTGTCTTTCTGAGCTTTATACATATGATTGAACAATAATCTACTATTATGAGCACCAATGACCTGTCATTAGCAAGCAATGGTTGCGAAAAGATCAGGCAAGTCCGTAATAGCCAAAAGATTAAAAGCGCGGCAAAAGTTTTGTACGCGGTAATTTTCAAATGTAACGGGTGTATTGTTCAAACTACTGTTTCAAATAGTACCAAAATCGCCGGTTATTCATATTAGAAATGTATGTCGGCGAAAGTACAGAAATATCACGAAAAGAGCAGGTCTAGGACTTGCTAAAGAGGCATGTACCAAATCCATGACAACGGAGCTGTCCAATGGTGTCCTCTTGTCCAACACTTCCTGAAAGAGACACATGCTACACAGCGTCTTCATCCATTCTTATAGCCGGGCTTAAACCCGTGTGGCTTTTTTGTGTTCCCCATGATGACGAAAAAAGTCTCTGGTCGTCGTTATAGGCCTTCATGTTCCATATACAGTGCAATTTACCAGTGTCTGCGGGGTGTTCCAAAAGAGGCCCATTTATTGGCATATAAGTAATGGATCTCAAAACTTCAGAAGTTTGTGGGTGTCAAAGAGGATTATTTCGAAGAATTGAAGAAACTTAAAATTGAATTGCGACATAATTATGGCTTATAGCACCCCAGTTCCAAAATTAATTGAAAGTCCCTCGTATACAATTCAGAACCAGATGAAATCAATTCGAATAATCACAACCCTTCTAATTTACATTTATATTCTTAAGTCAACATTTTAATCTCTGGCGCAAGAAACATGATGCTGAAAGGAAATACAAATGCAACTTATAAATTTGTGAAAATTCGTTACTCGTGGCCTGTGACCTGCGATTACATCAGAGGGATCACAGAAGGGAGTCAAACGTGACATGCCACATGTGTTCTTTTACGACAAATTACAGACACACCAGGAAAGATCACCTTGATTTCCATGAAGGTAGAAGAGAGTATGTATGTGATTGTGGTAAAACTCTAATTTACAGGTCCAATCTCCATTGTCACAAGAAGAATTTCAATAGATCTACTAGTAAAAGAGCTTGAATGACTTTCTCAAAAGGATGGGTTGCAACAATGAATCAATAATTAGATTTTCGTCAAAATCTGTGGATTGATAGGGTTACTACCGTTACATACTATCTTTTATTTGCTTGTGTAAAAATCGGATTTTGGGCTTATTTTTGGAGTTTTTCACAAGAAATCACACTGGTAACAATTTATACAAAAAAATAAATGTTGTAGAGATGGTTTCGTGAATTGAGTACTTCAAAAGTAAGCAAAATCTGAAATTGACAGAAGAACGAATGCAGAAGTTAAAAAAACTGATATGATAGATGGCTCGTTAAAATATCCTGTCCTTGGTCTATTGAAAGTACATGCAAAATTTCATTTTGATATGATCGATACAGAAAAAGTGATTGAACTTCAAAGTAAAAAATTGCTTCACATTTCATTTTACCCCACCCACTTTGTCAACCATTATCTATAATTTTCAGATTTTTTAGACATACAATATAAGATACTATGTAACACACCGTAAACTAGGAAACGAGGACATCACATTTCAGTTGAGAATCATTTTGTTTGCACGTATTTGTCATGGAGAATTTTATATAACAAGAGATTTATTTAGTTAGAGCAATAATGTTATAGCCGATTTCGTTTTTTTCCAAATTCATAAAAGATTACCCCTTACGATGTCTGTCATATGTTTGAACTTTCTGTAAGTTAACACTGGATTTCTATCAGATTGGGTTATGAATAAACAACCAATTCGTCCAATATCCCTGTCTTCCCTAGTACACGAGCAAGTGTGAGCGTGTTTAACATTACACTCAATAGAATTCGGCGTGCCAAACACTACAGCACTGCACGTGTGTTTAACATCTTTTTCGTAAATACGCTTAACGAAGACAACACAGACCTTGTAAATGGACTAGCATGAAATTTAAATCGATAAAAGATGGTCTGGAAATATGCCGTGTGAACAGAGAGTTCTTTGGGTAAGAAATAAAGCTGTAAATATAATGCGGCGTGCTTAACATACATCCAAAATTTTCGCATTTTCGGAAATATTCTTTAAGTGTTCTCTTAATACAGCGAACGAATAGGGGAAAGTTGGGTGTCTATGAAAACCTTAGACAATAGCGGGTACTTTAGGATAGGTGGTTTTTCTGAGAAGCTACGTAGATTGAATACATACCTTTCTAAAGTTTGAATTTTAACGCCGAAGCGGTCATTTCGTCGCCATTTTGTCGTGTTCAATACCATTGTCAATCACGTGATTCTCCCCATTGGTAATGAAACCTTATATTGTTTGTCATCCGTGTTATTGCAAAACCTCGTATTATTGAACCGAAGTATTATTGAACCGAAGTAACCTTGCGCTCATTATTGTCAATATTGCAGACGATAACGTTTGTTTATAAA
This sequence comes from Fragum sueziense, assembly GCA_963680895.1. Lineage (NCBI taxonomy): Eukaryota > Metazoa > Mollusca > Bivalvia > Cardiida > Cardiidae > Fragum > Fragum sueziense. The sequence continues at coordinate 65,542,520 of OY804592.1, forward strand.
TATTCATAGCGCACGGTCACTTCGGTTTAACAATAACCTTGCGCTCATTATTGTCAATATTGCAGACGATTACGTTTGTTTATAAATATTCATAGCGCACGGTCACTTCGGTTTATTGTCCAACAAGGTTAACCCGGGACAACTTAATTTTCGTGCGCAAAGTCCGTTAGTTGAGCGTCTTAACAAAACAAAGCCGAAGTGGGGTCATTACATATGCAGATGTCCCGGGTTAATCTTGCTGGACAATAACAATAACTACAGCTTGATTTTGCAATAACACAGGCGATGTATAATTTTCTCTCAAGTTTTTCTGTGCTTTTCAGTACATGAATACCGTTATTACCAACATCCATTTCGTCGTCTGCAAAAGCGTTCATAATGCACTAAGTCAATTTTATTTGTTTGAGAAGGGGTTAATGGATGGACAATAGGATTCAGTCTAGACGAAGAAATGCATTATTTTGTCCAGTAGACCAATTAATCATTTTTGGTGACATTTTACATTTAGAATCATATAAAATTATTGTCCTTAACCCAAATAGTGCTATCTTTTTACTGTCTCAATTTTAAAGTGCTACAAACGATAGAGTGGTTGTTAATAGAAATAGACTTTTAAACCACAAAAAGAATATTAATTATTTTGTCAGAACAAGAAGAAAGGGATTATTTCAGCATTCTTTTGGTGCTTTCTTGTGTTTCCTTTTTAGCGACTACAAAACCAGAGCATGTATCGAACAGAGTAAAAATGGCCCTAACATTTCACAATATCTGTCCGAAATTCAAATGAGACGAATAAAATAAAAGGCCCACAACCATGTTTCCACATTATTGAATTATTAGAGGAGAAAACCAAGTCTTTCCCCAGATGAAGTACTCTCCATTGCCGAGCTCTATTGATTAAACCATCAAATATGACCTCTGCAGTTTTCGGTACGCCAACAGCCTATTTGGTCGTCATAATCTAATTATAGCACACCATTTGAATAATCGAATCAAAATCATTCAGTTTTATCTTGCATGATCATTACGTATACATTACGTCGCTTCTATTTTTGGCTGAAGCCGGTAACATTTGAATTATCGAATCAAAATCATCCAGTTTGATCTGGTTTGATTACGTATACATTACGTCGCTTCTATTTTTGGCTGAAACCGGTAATTTGAAGCGTCAGCCAATGAAAAATTGTATCAGCTTTTTGAATTGTTTTGTTGTGTATCGCCCACGATTGGATACTGAAATCCCGCCAAGGCCCCGAGATTAGACGTGAAATGACCCCGCGAGAACAGAGCTCATTCTATCGAAATGGAATGTTAGAGATAATGTGCTCTGTTCATAAGAGAGTACAGATGAAGATGAATGAGAATATCGTTACTCATGTTCGAAAGTGTCGCAACTACTGATTCAATAAGCTGCAGTTACGGCATTTTTAACGTGACCGAGGATTCGTCATCGTCTGGTGAAGTATATTTATATTGCTGACCTGACCGAATGTCCACGATATTTAGATGTATATATATATATATAAAAACGACATAGAAAAAAACGCAAAATAAAGCTATTTTGCACAAGAAAATATACAGCTTTGAATGAATAAACCTCTACGAAACAAAAAAAAGGTTTTATCGTGTCTTATAAAACACAAAACAAAGACACTGACACAGAAAGAAGGAACTAATGAAACAGAGTTTCTATTTGGTATAGATAGATAAAAGATATATCTAAGTACTGCAAGAGAGCACCTATATTCATGATCAGACTCTCATTAAAGGTCTCATGCTAGTTCATGGAACTAGTGATTCCCCGCCATAACATTTATCCTGCCGCCAGCGATAGCTTTACAATTTGAACAAAATGTATTTGCTAAGACGACAAATTCGTTTCTGGACTTATAAACGACTTTATAACCAAGCGACACTCACCTATGTAGGTTGGCCCGATTCAAAGGCCTCTGCAGACGGCGAAACTGATACTGATAAAGATTTCATTTGTATATGATATAGCTTCTAAAACAGAAAATGCTAATGATCAGCATTTTCCTCTATTACCTCGTTGTTTTTCCAAGCGATTTCTCTTAAATAAGGTCTAGGCTGGAAAAGTTATTATGCTAGACATATCAAGTTATCATGACATCTACTCGTAGACCTAGCTTTCCAGTTTCCAACATGTCTTGATGATAGGGAACGATTTTATCCAGTTAACCGTGACGTAATTTTGGACAAACAAATAGTGTTTTGAAGGTGTTGTTATAAAATCTCGTAACTACGGCTTGATTCAAGCCGTAGTTGCGAGATATTGTAACAACACCGACGGTCTATCAAAACATAACACTAAAGCTAGTCTATTTTTATCACAAAATTCATCGCCATTTGTTCGATATCTATGTAATACGTCTTTTTATGACTCAATATTTATGTGCTATATCATACATAAATTATCTCATTTTCAACATACATTTTTAATCATTTGCAACATTTCACGCTTTGTTAATTGGTAAAGGTTTAAATGTTTTCGAAAACAAATGATGTTCCTTTTTGCGTATGAAGAGAAAAAACAAGGATGACATTGTGGTTACAAAATAAACCTTTCACAAAGGCAATTGATACCTACGCAAAATGTCACTCGATAATAACCATGAATTAGCGACTTTGGATGTACCTCGTGACCTCACGAGGCAATTTTTCTTTTGACGAACCAAATGTGGGCAAAGGTACAATGTATATTTCGTCGCTTGTCATCGAAGCCCTCGTATTGGTTTAAGCTGCAGTTACGAGGTTTTCATTGAAAGGCAGCGATTTATAGCATTCTATGATATATCGAAGAAGATGAATGCATGCTGATAACTACAAAGTGTGTGCACACAATAGTATAAGTACCTGAATGTATTCATGCCGGTAAAAAGATACAGTCTCACCTTTTAGAGCTTGTTTAAAGTGACATTTCACATTTATTTCATTTTTAAAAGTATGTCTTGATGCAAAAATTGTTTATTCTAATGCGTAGAAATGCTATCAGTTTTTTAAAGTTGTAATTTATAAGCGAAAAATATGCCTTCAAAGTTGAGACAGAAATGACAAATTCTATATAAATCTTAACTGTTGTCCACAACAATTTGTTTAATTTTAACACAAATATATATATTTCTCGTAAACGGTTCAATATTTTGGCTTGAAATTTTCAGAATTTTCATAAGAAAACATGCTCTTTCATCCTCGGAAACCCCGCGGTCTTTCAGATAAAATAAAAGTAAAAATTCTGTAAAAATTATTCTGAAATGTCACTTTAAAGGACAACTTTTATTCGTTTGAAACTTGGTTTTAGTTTTTATAATGCAAAGATACCCATTTCATAATCGAAAATGTTTACATGTTGAAAACAGCAATAAACACAAGAGGTCCAAGAAGGCATGAATCGCTCCACTGGCTAAGGTAAAAGAATTATGTCATGATTTCTTGTAAGTCTCACACTGCTAAATCTCGAAAAGGCCCATTGATTTATTTCAATGAATTATTGCAAGGTTTGTCCAACTCTTATAAGCCCTGCCCTGCCACACCCACATCTATAGACCAATCAAACTTTCATTAACAAAGTATTACCCAAGGAACATTTCTGCCAAGTTTGTACTAAACTGACAGAAAGGTGGTTTTTAAAGAATTATTTCGTGATTTCTCCCATTCTGATAAGCCCCGCCCTGCCTTGCACACATTTATGGACCAATAAAAATTTACTAACAATTTTTAAAACTAATTGGACACCCAGGGAACTTTTTTGGTCACAATTTGACTTATGGTTGTTTTTTTAAAGAATATTTCGTGATTTTCACTAACAATTTTTAAAAGTAATTGGACACTCAGAGAACTTTTTAGGTCAAAATTTGCCTTATGGTTGATTTTTAAAGAATATTTCGTGATTTCTCCCATTCTGATTAGCCCGCCCTGCCATGCTATCAATTATGGACCAATCAAAATTTCACAGATAACTTAAGTATAGGGTCACTTAAGGTGCATTTCTGCCAAGTTTAATGGAAATTGGCCCAATGATTGATTTTTAAAGAATTATTTTGTGATTTCTCCAAGTCTGATATGCCCCACCCTGCCACGCCCACATTTGTGAACCAATGAAAATTTCACAGACAATTTAAGTAAAAAGTCACCCAATGTACGTTTCTTCCAAGTTTTGCCAAATTTGGCCAAATTGTTGATTTTTAAAGAATTATTTTATGATTTCTCCAATTCTGATAAGCCCCGCCCTGCCACGCCCACATTTATGGACCAATCAAAATTCTTTGAACAATTTAAGTAAAGGGTCACCCAAACAACATTCCTGCAAAGTTTGGTCGAAATCAGCCCACTAGTTTGAGAGGAGAACATGTTTAAAGACAAGAGGACCATGATGGTCCTATATCGCTCACCTGGACCAAACTTATATAAGGCAAAGTTTTGTTCAATTCAATTAATATTTAAGACTTTAAAACAAACTTATGGTCAATAACATTGTGTCAAGTTTTGTTCTGATTAGTCACTATTTGTGGTTGTCCGGGTAAAATTTGAAGGGCAGATCATCCGAGACCTTATGGTCTCCAACATTGTGTCCAAGTTTTGTCTTGATTGATAAAAAATTGTAGATTCTAGAGTGAAAACAAGGTCAAAAACAGTTGAAAACGGGAATTTTGTAAAATCAAAGGGCACATAACTCTCAACTTTCAGATCCCATCAGGCCAAATATCATACTAATTCGAGTTTTAACAGTCTTCAACATTTAGTTCGAGTTTTGTCTTGATTGGTCAATAATTGTAGATTCTAGAGTGTAAACAAAGTCGAAAACAGTCGAAAATGGCAATTTTGTAAAATTCATGGGCACATAACTCTCGTCTTTCTGGCCAGATCAGACTAAAAAACAAACCCGTCCAAGATCTTATGGTCCCCAACACTGTGTCCAAGTTTTGTCTTGATTGCCAAATAATTGTAGATTCTATAGTGTAAACAAGGTCGAAAACAGTCAAAAACGGCAATTTTGCTAGATTCAAGGCAGATAACTTAGGACTTTCTTGTCCGATCAAACCAAAAATCCTACTCCTCCAAGATCTTATGATCCCCAACATTGTGTCCTACTTTTGTATTGATTGGTCAATATTTGTAGATGCTAGAGTGTAAACAATGTCTAAAGTAGCTATTTTTTTACATTCAGGGGCAGATTACTCCATACTTTCCAGTCCGATATAATTCAAAATCCAACTCATACAAGATCTTATGATCACTAACATCATGTCCAAGTTTTGTCTTAATTGGTAAAGAATTGTAGATGCTATAGTGCAAACAAAGTCCAAAACAGTGATTTCAAAACGGCAATTTTCTCAAATTCAAGGGCAGATAACTCAGGACTTTCTAATCCGATCAAAGCAAAAATCATACTCATCCAAGATCTTATAATCACCAACATTTTGTCAAACTTTTGTATTGATTGGTCAATATTTGTAGATGCTAGTATGTAAACAATGTCAAAAGTAGCTATATTTACATTCAAGGACAGATAACTCCAGACTTTTCAATCCGATCTGAGCCAACAAAAAGTCAACCAAGCTCTTATGGTCACTAACATTGTGTATAAGTTTTGTCTTGATTGGTCAATTGTAGATGTTATAGTGTAAACAAAGTCGAAAACAGTGAAAAACGACGATTTCGTCAAACTCAAGGGTCCATAACTCATGACTTTCTGGTCTGATCATATTCAAAATCAAACCCATCCGAGATCTTATGGTCGCCAACATTTTGTCCAACTTTTGTATTGATTTGTCAATATTTGTAGATTCTATAGTGTTAACAAAGTCAAAACTAGCTATTTTTCGCATTCAAGGGCAGATAACTCCGGGCTTTCTGGTCCGATCAGACTAAAAATCGAACTCATCCGAGAACTTATGGTCAGACATATTTTGACCAAGTTTTGTCAAGATTGGCTTATATTTGTGGATGCTAGAGTGTTAACACTAAATTGTTGACAAACAGACGGACGGACGGACAGACGGACGACGGACACAAAGTGACCACAATAGCTCACCTTGAGCACTTCGTTCTCAGGTGAGCTAAAAATGGTAACGGACGCACGGACGCACAGCGGACACAACGCTATGACAATAGCTCGCTGGCCTTCGGCTAGTGGAGCTAGAAATCGGATTTTTTGACAACGATTACAAAATTTCATTGTAAGCATGATATTTACCCGGTTTAGTGTTAAATCACCAAAAGAAAATATTTGGACATCAAAGTTAGACCTATCTGTTTTGGTACAAAGATCGTAATCCCAGAGACAGAACCACACATGGTCCGAAGCTACCCATACAGGATTTGAATCGCAGGACCATTGACTCTGTTTCTGGAGTTTTCGTACTGTGTAAATCAAATACTGTTTTACATATATTAGAAAAATGATTTGTGGGAAACACTGAGGACAAGGACAAAATTGATGTTCATAAACGGGAATTGTCATGAGAGGTAGCTTGTAAATCCCAACCTTGATAAGAAACCACGTAAAAGGAAACAATATTTACCAACACTGTTTTTTTACCTTTCCATTTGTATGGAAAGTCTAGAATGTGTCTGCAAACTTAACTCTTTCATAGACATCATTTTACTATCCACATTGTTGGATTTTGTAGATAGATAAATGTGTCAAAAACAACATGAATGGTACCTTGTTCCAGGCAATATATGGAAGGAATCAAGAAATAGATCACTGTCTTTCGACAAAAATCTCGTAAATGCAGCTTTCAACAAGTTGCAGTTAAACGGTTTTTGTTGAAAAGCGACGAGATGGTTTTCACAATCCTCTAAAAGTGTTCTTCGTCTTGATCGTCGAAAGAATGCGTTGTTTGGGATAGGCTTGATCTATCAATTATGTATAGTATGGAATGATGGTTTGTCTAGAATTATTGCGGTTCAATAGTAAAAGTTACCACATTTCCGAGCCGCTAGCAATATGTGTCTGGCTCGTGAGATATGTTTATTCTACATTCAAAATGAATAAGGAAACAACCCACGCCTACGAGGTGGTATACGTCTCGTTAAATGCCCCGGCAGAACAGCTCTAGCTATAAGATAGAGATGCTCTGCCAGGTCATTCATCGGGACATTTGTTCACACTTTTATTTGTATCAAATTATATACATGTATACATACATATGTTTAATAATGGCATAGATCAATTTACATAAGCATGATAAGTATAATTGTTGCATTTAATGTAAACAATACATGCTCACCATATATGGTTTCGATGATTTCAAAATAAAGGACTTAGAGAGAGAATAACTACTATTGGGAGAAAAGCGTTTCTCCTTTTTTTCTTCTCTTTTGCTCAAATTTGCATTTGTCATTTGTTGAGAAAAAGAATCAATAATGGCGCATGACACTTTTTTCTTTTATGCATATGTTTTCAAATGCAACCAGTCAGCGCTTTTTTCGTACATATTTGAATGTGTACTATGCAAAAGAAGGAAGCTTGGTTCGTTTAAAAGATTACCGGACTGCATAAAATAGTAAAATATATAATATGCTAAGCCAGAAAAGAAAGTGTGTACAGAGAATAATTAGAATTTCTATCGCTATTTTGAATATTGATATTATGATATTGGTATCAAATGAAAGACAATTCCATTGCCAATAAGTAGGTGTCTTTTTAAATTGTGTGAAATGGATTTTTTCTTTTGTTCTCTTAAGATGTTTGAGATAGGGGTCAATTTCGAAAATCACACAACTTGCTGACGACCGTGAGGAGATTAAATAATATAATTTTCTTGGGATTTCTGCTTCAATTTCTATTGTGACATGTCTTCAATGAATGAAGGTAAACATCTGTGGTCTCACTAATCGAACATATCGTGTCATTTTATCGTATATAATTTCGTTGTTTTCATATTGCAAGACCTATTCCACGTCCTGCAAATTCTTTAACTGGACCCTAAATTTAGCGAAACTCAGACGGTAGAGATGCTTGGCCCTACACCACACTCATGACTAGTTTTCACGCATTCCTTGTCGATGACGATGTGCCTAATGCAGGCATAACGTAAGATTTAGGCATCATGATAATGTGATAAACATATGGTCTCAAATCTCTAATGAGTAGTCTATCTGCCTTCGTCGATTTCAAATGTTGCTTACACATTTTTGCTTTACTGAATCGCCATAAATTGTGAAGTTTTGAAACGTTGGGGTAAGAGCGTCAACGCCATGTAACGATCTTGTCTAGTCATTGCGGCATTCGGGATATCAGACCGAAGCCTCTCAAAAATGTATTCTTTGTTTTGGAAACATGGTTGCAAACGCCTAATTTCAGAACGATGATATTTAAACGACAACGACACATTTCATGCCGGTTCAAAACACTAGAAAAACTAACGTGTAGAATCGGTTGTGTTTACGAAGACGTAGCATCTTTGGCTATTCAGAGATTTGAAATTTTATGATTTAGCTTTAATACATTTTGATTACAGGATTTAGACAATAAAGTTTATTATGAAACGTTTGTTTTGATAACCACGTGCAAAAATGTGTTAACAGCTTTTTGCGATATGCCAGACAAGTTAATCATCCAAAGTTGATTTCCATGTCAATAGACATGAGAAAGTTGATAGCATAACTCCTGGTAGAAGTTTGGTGAAGTTAATTGCAGTGGTTACGAAGATATTTAAATTAGAAATATGCACACTTTCTCTTTTGACTCATACATAACATCAAATGATTTAAACTCCACATAAACAACCAGAAATTAGGATTATGCTGCTTTGTCTTGCAACAGAACCCCTTCCAACTACACGCGATTGTTCCACCCAGTTTACCAATTACTAAGTATTAACACCCAAATCATAGAAGTCAACATCTTGCCACCCCCCCCCCCCCCCCCCCCTCAGCAACCCTCCTCAGCAGCAACAAACTCGTCATCATTGGTACTTGTAATCTATTCACGGGTTTGGTATGTCCATTCAACAACTTTATAAGACTAAGTTACACAGATAACAATACATGTATGGTCCTATATGCAATCTGTGTTTCATACATTGATGTGCACAAAGTGTAGAAAACTCTTTGTCTGGAATACATGAACAAGGATCAAAACATTTTGATATCTCCTCGAACATGTTTGTATGCTTTTAAATAAAAGTAAGCAGCAGCTTCGTTCCAAGTTATACGTAATTCCCTACTCAATACTGGTATTTGACGTCCCGTATATAAAAGACATGGGAAAACATTGGGACAAAAGAAGAATAGTGTTACCAAGATGTCAAGAGTAAAGGATGGACGAGTGATTATTCCATTTACTTCTTGCCATGGTGTTTCAGATGTTGATGTTTATTTTCTCTTTGTATTAATTGATTTTGCGTTGTTTCTTTAAAAGGCGTCATGATTTGAAAACTAATTAATTAAGGCAACGGCCGCAACCCATAAAAATGACACGTAACAGAAAAGTTGCAGTAGATGTTTACACTGAACAGGAAATCAAGAGAGAATTTGAATCAACAAACAACAACAATCATGCACATCACAGGGTCCAACACGTGTTCAATATGTTGCTATAGCTACGATAAATGACATGACAGAACATCTCTAGCTATTAGCTAGAGATGATCTGCCAGGTCACTTATCGTGTATTATAGCTAGCAAGCAGTCCACTGCCCGGAATAGTCTTGATTTAGGATTGTTTTGGCGAAAAACAAATCCCATAACAGTGCTGTTCAAATATTCAATCTTTCCCAGAATGGCTCAATTTGAGCATGCTTAACATTGAAAGCTGCTGAAGGCGGCAGATTTATGGTCGATGTAGAATTAACAAAAATAATGATAGAGAAGCAACAAATTCTAGCTAGTAGTAAGCATGGTTAAATCGTATTACGATATCTAAATGGTATATGTATCGCTAAAACAAAGTCTCGAGTGTATATATACAGCCAGCTCCATCTCCGCCAATGACACCGTTCTGAATACGAAACGGATAAAACTATCAGTGTAAGCATTCAGACCATTTTTTGAATCACATCCGAAATGTTACCTAAATATGTTCTATGTTATGTTATACTAATGTCCTACTTTTATAAAGAACAAACAACTTGCAACGTTTTTTTCTCTGTCGTTTTTCTGGTCGGTTAGAATCAGTAAACTTTTGGAAAAGTAGGCGGATTCTACAAATAAGTCGTACATAACATCTGAGGAAAGAGCTGAGTTAGGTGGGATACATACAACCTAGAATACTGCTGTCCAATATACAGCCCTAACCATTAGGACCAGATCCAAAAGCTTGGCATGATTCAAAGGCGGACAGCAAGATATACTTTTCTCTTGCACCGATTACATTACAATATTGTGCATATACGTACATCCTGCCTATTTTCTCCTTGACTTTTCGTCTTTTTTATTTGCATTACCACAAGAAGTCCACCGTTGTATGAAAGTCAAGTTTGACAAAACAAATTATAGACGTAGAAGTAGAACCAAACCGTTTGAGAATTGCCTCAGAAAAAGCTTTTGCAATTTGTTTACACGAAATTGGGCTGATTTATCTATCCCATTGTGCACAACTCCCTCCGAGAAAAACTTAATTGGCACAATCAAGGTTAAAGTAATTAAACAGATATTCTGTAGAAAGAAATAAACAAGCAAATTGATATGCGAAAAGGATGCGGTGTTGTTTATTCATTATTCGATGCAAAACACTGTCGCCTACAGCTTTGTTCGCAAATTGGCGAATTTATATCCGAATGAAAAAATCATGGAATACCTAAGGGGCTTGATGTACCTAACACACGTAAGTAAGCAGACAAAGAATCAGAATCGTGAAAAAGAGTCATTATAGTATTTGAAAACGACATTGATCGAGATCGGTGTGTGCATACGCACAGTCTGATGAAGATCCATGTTGTTATCTATATCACTTCTTCATTAAAACTGTTGAAACTGTGAAACAACAGCATGGGTCTTATTCAGTCTAAACTTAGACACAGGATGATCTGGAAACATGGTTGTCTCAAATGCTATATTGGGTCATTTCCCAGATTATGTCTCATTCTTTTATAGCACACTATGTCTCTTTTAAACATACCTAATGCATAAATTGCACAGTATCCTAAATCTTCCAATGCCATATATTCCTAAAGGAGAAGGAAACAATATTTTATGCTGACGTTAATGTGATCGTTCCCGTTCCGGATCATTCATCATTACGTACATTACGTCATAACATATTGGTGACCCGTCGCACTAAAAGAGACCTTCTTGGCAGTGTGAAAAGAATTGATCTTAGTTTGTCCGTGTTGCGAAACTTTTCTGCTAAGTCTGATTTGTTTCACGAAATATTTAATGAAGTTTCCAGAGGGTCCCTTTCAATAGTATGACAAGGCATTTTTCTTTATGGCGGAAAGAAAATTGTGATTTGTGGTTCGTTTCACAAAAAATACCAACTTGGAAGCGTAAAGCATGAACAAAAATAAATAAATAAATGACAAAAATAAAAACAAACAAATAAGAAACATAATTATGTTTGACATGCGTGTGTGATTTGCAAATTCTCTTAGCTTAAAATTAGTGTTCTTTCTGAAACCCGGAAACACTGAAGACAGCGTTGCTCTTGGGAGTTTCATGTCTTGTTAAACAAATGAAATATTTTCGATACTTTTTAATTTGAATGAAGCAGCGGATTCCAATTGTTAAATCGTCGACAGGCGACCAAAACTCATTACCCCAGCTTGAGCATGATTGAACCAGAACAATGTTATAATTGATCATGTTCCAACAGAGATCTGACATTTTAGTTTAGAAATCACATAGGTGACTTGCAAACATGTCAAACTGGTTTCGTTACTCATGTTCGCTTTCATTTTAGTAGAGTGTATTGAGATGTGTTGAAGTCGTATTCTTAGACAGATGATATACTTAGAAGAAAAACTTCCGGAAAATAGAATTATATTTTTTGCTCATAATGATCTTATAAATAACCCATTCCCATGATTTTGACACCATATTCCAGTTGTGGCATATAAAATGGCAGGCTATATATCCAAAGACCAGTCTGTGCAGATGTTCACAATCACTACGTTCTACTCAATTATTGTGGCATAAACTCGAGATGAACTTATTGAAAAGTACCAAGTGTATTGGCGATTTTTGTTTGAAAAGAAAGTCAGCATGACGAAGATAAAGAGTGTGTATAATATCTGACAAAAACTACAAAACCTTTAAAGGCCCAGTCACACTACAGCGTATGTAGCAAGCGTATGAGTAACGTGTGGAATTTTTGGGGCATACGCTGGTATACGCTGAAATACGCTGGAGATGCGCTAGAGGTACGTTGTTATACGTCACTCATACGCTGGGGTACGTTGGTATACGCTGATGTACGCAGAGGGCCAAAATAATTTTTGAACATGCGCAAAAATTTTCAGCGTATGCCAGCGTATAAATGTTACGCTTGTCATTCGTTTCTCATACGCTGGATACGCTAGAGGTACGCTAAATATACGTTACTCATACGTCGAGTACGCTGAATGTACGTTACTCATACGCCGAGTACGCTTTGTATACGTTGAGTACCAACACCACAATAATTAATTAGAATTAGCAGTTTGAATGCTGTAGCAGGAGGTGAAGATGATAATCATTACGACGAAGATGACACAGGACGAAGAAGAAAAAGAAGAAGAGGAATAAGAGAAAGAAAAAAGGAGAGGAAAGAGAAAAATGAAAAAGACGAAATAGAAGAAGGAGGAGAACAAGAAGAAAAATGAGGAGGAGGAAGAGAAGTAGTAGAAGAAGGCTCCTCCTCCTCCTCCTCCTCCTCCTCCTCCTCCTCCTCCTCCTCCTCCTCCTCCTCCTTATTCTTCTTTTTCTTTTTCTTCTTTTTCTTCTTCTTCTTCTTCTTCTTCTTCTTCTTCTTCTTCTTCTTCTTCTTCTTCTTCTTCTTCTTCTTCTTCTTCTTCTTCTTCTTCTTCTTCTTCTTCTTCTTCTTCTTCCAGTTTAATGAAGATCGGATACTTCAGGAACTGTCTGCAAATGTCCCCAGAAACACTTTACACTTCGTTAAGTTAACGCGCATCATACGCTAGGTTGACGTTCCGCAAGGTACGGTGATGTACGCTACTCATAAGTCGGAATACGCAGTGAGTTCGCTACTCATACGTTGACGGTACGCTAAGAATTTTGTTATGATAACCGTTGTTTGATCTTAAAATAACATCATACGCTGAAAATTTGTGCGTACAGATAATTTTCCGAAATATACGATACGCTACTCATACGCTGGCTCTATACGCTGTAGTGTGACAGGGCCTTAACAGGTGTGCATGATGGGATGTGGGATGGGTAAATCTACGGTTAAATTTGCTTCACTTCATGCAATCTTTTATTATTAAAACTTCCTTATATCTGCATCAATTTTTAGACGGTTTGTTGCATGTACACTGCCTTATTGAGCTCTTTCCTCTGATGCATACTTTAGACCTCTTTTTTCTTTTTGAAAAAAAATGATCCCAACCGACCAGAAAAGCGACAAAATAGTCAGATTGTTCTTCTGACCGGTTGCAACCATTTTTGGGAAAAGTGTGAGGAGTTCAGTCATATATCCGAGGAAAGAGCTAAAGTACATGCAACAAAGCGCGGAGAATATGCAACAAACCGAAAATTGAGGCAGAAACAAAAAAAAGTTATTTCAGAAAATGCAGTCAGAATCGAGATCATTTTTGTCCGTTTTTGTTATCCATCCCATGACGCACAATCTCCACCGTGTTTTACGAACCATTGAAAAGAATCTGGTAGAACATGTCCATAAACCACACGTTTTATAAATTTTAAATGTTTCAAAAGTTTTCAATTTTGGCTTTGTATGGTATTTTGGCTTACTAATAAATTTCTTTTTTTTTAATTTCCAAACTCAAGATTATTTATTTGTTAAAATTCATAATTTGCCAATTATTCTAAAACATGTTCACCCAATTTAACGTTTTGAGCTTTAATTATCACCCTTGGTCGACAAATATTTTCCCTATTTCTATATAACACAAAAAATAAAATATTTCGTCCGCGTTTGAAGAATCGACATTAACAACAACATTTGCTTGACAAATCGAACAATTCATTGACTTCGTATTTTTTAAAAAAATATTTTTGGACATTTTAAGCCTATGAACTGTTCTTTTCTCGGCGATCGTAATCACGGTGGATAATAAGGTGATAAAAAGCAGAAAATCTTCCATAATCTTGTAAGTACGGGAACGATTTGAATTCGGTTTGAAGCAGAAAATGTGGACATGCGTCATTCATTAGATAGTCGTGGTGGATTTATGAAAACTTGCCTGACTAAAAAGTTATTGAAGATCAACCAACATTTTGTCAGTTGATTGATCAAAACCCATTACATCCAGCAAATTCCTGGCTTTTTTCCACATCCTCTACTTCAAACCTAATTCCAATTTGTCAAGTATTAACAAAAATATTGATTTTTTCTGAAATCCTGAGTCACGTGATAAACCACCGTGGTGAAAGGATTTCTATGTCAGACACCGCGTCTGTAACGTCCGTCAAACTGTCTTCTCCATTTTCAAATCCTTTCCAAAAACATGACAATAAAGACAGGTTATTTTTTAAACGACTACAGACATAAGAATTGGTGAAAAAATCAGTGCATGTATTCTGGTATCTTCAAACACAAATATTTAGGCAAAAGCGGATGATAACTTCTAAGAGAATTTCGAAATTAGGTCATCTAGGATCAAAAGCTACGTCACTAGGTCAAATTTTAGAAAAAAAAATGTATTACTCTATAGTATACATTGTTTTGCCCAATAAACCTGAAAAAATGTCAGAATAATTGTCTCGATAAAATATCGGACAAGTTTGAAATAAGGTCATCGTGTGTCCTAAACTGGGTAACTAGGTCAAATTTGAAAAATAGTACTCTAGAGACCCCCCACTCTATACACAATTTACCTGAAACTTTGTCAAAATGATCGTCTTGATAATGTCATGACAAGTTTGAAATTGGGTCACATTGGGCCTAAAACTAGGTCACTAGGTCAAATCGTAGAAAAAATCTTGTGTGCATTCAAGAGGCCATAGTTTTTGCCAAAACCTCTTGAAGATTGGTCAAAGTGTATGTCTCGAATAATTCTCAGACAATTCGAAAAACAGGTC
This sequence comes from Fragum sueziense, assembly GCA_963680895.1. Taxonomy (NCBI): domain Eukaryota; kingdom Metazoa; phylum Mollusca; class Bivalvia; order Cardiida; family Cardiidae; genus Fragum; species Fragum sueziense. The sequence goes on from OY804592.1 coordinate 65,557,688, forward strand.
ATCCATATAGGCCAGAATCTAGTTCACAGAGCCATATCTCAGCAAAAACTTGTTTGCACTCCAGAAGTCTCAGCTTTTGTCAAATCAGTTTGAAATATGAATGGAATTATTATCGTGATGAATTCATGAACATTTACGAAATTGAGACATCTGGGGTAAAAAACTAGGTCTTTTTTAGAAATCCGGCGTGTGAACTTCAAAGACCCCATCACTGCTCAATTAATCAGTAAGTTGGACAAAATGATCGTCTTGGTAAAATGTTAAACAAATTCGAAAAATGTAGAATTAAGGGTAGGTTCATAAACTAGGTCTCGGGGTCAAATGTTAGACAATTCTTGTGTGCACTCTAGATGCCACAATATTTGACCAATCAACCTGAAAATTGGGTCAGAATGATTATCTTGGCCAAACCTGAGACAAATTTGAAATTGGGCCATCTGGTGTAAAAACTAGGTGTAAGGGTCGGAAAACAAGTTCAAAATCGGAGCCTTAGGGATGTTGTCATAAACTAGGTCTCGGGGTCAAAACTTAGACAATTCTTGTGTGCACATTCTAGATGCCACAGTTTTTGCCCAATCATTAAAATTGTTCAGAATGGGGGTTTCTGTAATTGAATATTAGAAAGTTTAAAAAAATACTTAATCTTCGGTCAAGAACTAGGTCATTGGGTCACATCATAGAAAAACCTTATATGCACTACAAATAACACGTGTAAGCCGTATCCTAATGGTAATTGCTCTAATTTTTTGTTTTCGTCATATCTCAGAAATGTTTGAATAAAGGTCAAGTGAGGTATTAAACTAGGTCACAAGGTCAAATTCTAGCGAAAGTGTTTGTATTATAGAGACTAACAAAATACAGAGATATTATCTCGGGGAAGCGCTCCATGGATAATGGTCCTCTTGTTTAAGCACGGTTGATGGCAAAATAAGCCGGCTAGACACTGTCAATTCCCAGTGTGACGACGCTAGCAAGCCTTATTTGTGACTACCAATATTTCTTTATGGCGCGCGAATAGGGTCTAAAGTCAATATAGCGCTAGACCTATAATTAAAATAGGGGTAGACCGCTAAAAATAGCGGTCTACCCTTATATTTTTATCGGTCTACCGATAAAAATATCGGTCTACCCATAAAATAAGGGTAGACCGCTATTTCAATTAAGGGTCTAGCGTTAAATTACCGGTAGACCGATAATTATTTTTGACCCTTCTGCTCGAAATCTCATCAGCCAATTAAATGGCTCGTTACATCTTCAACACCGGAAATAATCGATATCTGTATAGTACAAGCTCTGTGATTGGCTATCGAAAAAATAGGGGTCTACCGATAAAAATAGCGGTCTACCGGTAATTTTATCGCTAGACCGTTAATTGAATTAGTGGTCTACCCTTAATTTATGGGTAGACCGATATTTTTATCGGTAGACCGATAAAAATATAAGGGTAGACCGCTATTTTTAGCGGTCTACCCCTATTTTAATTATAGGTCTAGCGCTATTTTGACTTTAGAACCTTTTCGCGCGCCATATTTCTTTTTGTTCGCTCTCACTGCACTGAAAACTTCCAATATTACAATCGATCTGATACCACAAGCATCCTATAAAGCAATCGGTACAAGACCATTGCCTTGTCGATGTCTGTGTCATACTCTTTCATATCGTGGACTTAAAGGGAATGCTTTGCATAATGACAATGTTTAATTTACTCATAACATTTAATATACGTATGCCGAAAATGTAGCTAGTTTTAGTCTTGGTTTGAAATAGCATGGATGTAATTAGGCGTTTGAATTCAACAATGAATTCAACAATTCTAGAAAAGCAGGAATTTCCTCCAACAGAAAGAATCATTGTTGGAACTTTACTTGTCATTATAGGTAAGTGCACGATCCATTCCCACTAAATGAATCTTTTTGACTCCATACAATGTAATTGCTTTGACAAGCACCCACATTTATAGACCAATAAAATTTCACTGACAAAGTATTAACCAAGGAACATTTCTGCCAAGTTTGTACTAAATTGACCCAATGGTTGTTTTTAAAGAATTATTTCTTGATTTCTCCTATTCTGAAAAGCCCCGACCTGCTTTGCCCACATTTATGGACCAATCAAAATTTTACTACCAACTGAAGTAATTGGACACCCAAGGAACATTTCTACCGAGTTTGGTCAAAATTGGCCTTGTGGTTGATTTTGTAAAGAATTTTTCGTGATTTCTGCCATTCTGATAGGCCCCGCCCTGCCATGCCCACATTTATGGACCAATCAAAATTTCACAGACAATTTAATTATAGGGTCACTTAAGGTGCATTTCTGCCAAGTTTAATTTGAATTGGCCATACGGTTGATTTTTATAGAATTATTTTGTGATTTCTCTAAGTCAAATAAGCCCCACCCTGCCACGCCCACATTTATGGACTTACAGTACGGAATATCAGGATTTTGACAATCATAGCGTGTGCGTTCCGCTCAATCGCGGGCAATTCCGTTCAATCACCACTCACGATCGCTCCGGTAGCGATCATGTTTTTTTCAATCAGCATGTAAAACCAATCATTGCGTTCAATCATGGCCTTATTTAAAAAAACATTCACGAAAAAAGCGATCATTCCGTTCAATCATGTTTTACCGTTCGATCAATAGTTTCGTCTAAAACCGATTCGCTTTTTTGTCACAACAATAACAACAAAATGGTTGCCACGGCCGCTTTTGTGAGCATACCTTTTGCCCAGAAATAAATTATTTGCCAGAGAAAATCTTTTCAAAACAAAGAGAACAAATGAGAAACCAGTGGCAGATCCAGAGGGGGTTTGGGGATTCAAACGAACCCCATATGAAGCCTGATAATTTTATTTTCATGCAGAAATTCAGTGAAAAGTGTGTGATATAAAACGAGTCCCCCCCCTTTGTGTACAAACGAACCACCTTCACAGAAATCCTTGATCCGCCGCTAGAAAATGGTGATAAACAGAAGTTTCTCCTTTTTCCACCAACATTTTCTATGTAAAGGACTATTTCAAATCGAAATCTCGACAGTAGGTTGAATTATGGATACGTTTTGTTCCTTTTTATTCTCATATCTAGGCCTATACATGTTTCACTTTTTAGCAACTTTGAATTATCAAGGGCCAATTCCATTCAATCAAAAATGCCAAAATTAATACACATTTCTAAAGATTCTTCTTCTTTAACATTTTCTTGCGACATCTAATTTTGGGGACGCTTGGGCTGACTTCGTTTGGCACTATGACTATAGCTCATGCGATTGGGAACCATTGTTGGGAACCAGCGCTGTTCTGTCTATTGAATTCCTCCCCGTTCTGAGTCAGCCAATCAAAAGCTTTGTTTACCTCGACACTAATTGGTTCGCTGTTATCCGAGGTGTTCCGAATGACGTAATGGCTCGGATGGCCGGACCACACTTTTTCCGGTGGTTGGACTATATCTCGGGCCATTGCTGTTCGATTGGAGCTATAGCTGCAGAAATGAAGTCAATAGCTCGCACTATCGGTGTTCAGTTGGGGCGATGGTTCGAACGATGGCGCGAGCCATTGCGAATCGAAGTCAGCCCTCGTCTCCTGCTTTTGTAAAGCCAGCAGCTAGAGCTCAGATCTAAAATAACTTAAGACAAAATTAAATGGGTCAGACATGTTTGCGATGTGTACAAAGTTGGGCTTTGGCTATTATTGTTTAACCGAAGTAAACTAGCGCTCATTATTATCAATATTGCAGACGATTACGTTTGTTTATAAATATTCACAGCGCACGGTCACTTCGGTTTAACAATAGACTTGTAGCAATATTCTGCCTGATCGCCGATGAGTAGTCACCAACTCTTTATCGACTTTATTGTATCCAAGAAATGCCACTGTTTGATCTGTTGATTTTTGTTGATCGATAACTAGTTATGAAATAATAACAAGTTTAGAGGTCTTAAATCGCCAAATAAAAACCGATGTCCGACGGACTACATGTGTAGGTAAAAACCAAGGTGCTCAGCGCCGAGGTATTTGCCTTAACATGTAGTTCAGAGCACAGAGGTTTTTATTTGGCAAATAAAGACCTCTAAACTTGTTATTATCTCCACTATAACACGATTAATAAGAAAATGCACACGCTAAATGTGTTATTTTGTGGAAATTCTGCCATGATCTAGTTTTTGGCGTAGGAAACGCATTTGCGGTTTAGTGACTTCATTGATGATGTCATCTGACATTACCTTGATGCCACATGGGGGGGGGGGGGGGGGGCTGGGGGGTTCACATAAACGTTCCGACACCCCGGCGATGTGGTACTGGCATATATTTTTTTAGAATCCGAGATATTATCGTAGATTAGTTGGCGGTAGGCCTATGTCGTTGATTGATAGAGGCATTGGTCAATAAAACAATATTTTCATGATCGGCAGCGTGTCAGCCAATATATTCTGCTAGTTAAAACCAACCTTAGATCAATCAGCTGAATTTTCTCTGTTTTGAAGAAGTCGGTGAAGTCTCATTGACTAATTGCTAAAATTTAATTAGCGCCAATAAAAATATTGTATTGAATTGTATTTAGAATGCCACTGAATGATCAGTTGATTTTAACTTGAAGTGCAAATTGGCCGACATGTCGCCGATCATACAAAAACTGCTATTTCTGTCGGCCAATGCGTCACAATCAATCGACTATGCATCTCCGATTAATCACCTAGAACTTCCCCGATATTACCAAAAAAAGCATTGCTGGCGCGTTAGAGCATTATATGATAGCAGCAACCCATCAGCATGTTAGATGTATAAAGAATTTAGTAAAGGGTCAAATACTCACAGACAATTGACCAGCATACAGCCATTCATCTGATAAAGAATAGCCAACATTTCCAACATAATCTTAAGGTAGTCAATCCCAAATGAGACTCATGTGACGTCTGAATTATTCGGGTAATGTCATTAACATGTGGCAGTGGAACATTCTACCACCGAATGTTTACGATGTTGCAAGCATAAGTTCGGATTAGGTAACAAATTTTAACGATGTCCTCCAAAAATTCCAATGTCGCATGATTCCCAATAGGGGTGGACTACCTTAATTCAATTATCAGCAATCTATTAATAAGTTGGCATAGCCGACATGAATCATAATCTACCATATGTCAGCGAAGCCATAAGCCATCAAAGCAGAATACCAGAATACAGCCATTCATCTGAAAAAGTACAGCCAATATTTGCAACATGTTCTTAAGGTAGTCCATCCCAAATGAGATTCATGCGACATCGGAATCCGGCAATGTGGTTAACATACTGCGGTGCAGCATTCTACCACCGTATGTTAATGACGTCACACAAATAAGCTCGGACTAGGTAACATATGTTTAGAATGTTGCATGAATCTCATTAGGGATGGACTACCTTAATTCAAATATCAGTAATCTATTCATAACTTAGCAAAGCCGACATGAATCATTCTACCATATGTCAGCAAAGCCTTAATCCATCAAAGCAGAATACCAGAATAGAGTCATTCATCTGACAAAGTACAGCGCACATTACCAACATCTTCCTAAGGTAGATCATCCCAAATGAGATTCATGTAACATAGAAATTATTCCTGCAATGTGGTTAGCATGTTGTTGTGGAACGTTTCAAAGCGGAATAATATCAATGTCGCACATATCAATTCGGATTACCTTACAAAGTTTAACAACGTCGATCGAAACATTTTGAAGGTGCATGAATCTCATAAGGGTTGAATTCCTTAATTCAATTATCAGTAATCTATTTTTAAGTTGGCAAAGCCAACATGAATCATTCTGCCATATGTCAGCAAAGCCATAATCCATTTAAGCAGAATACCAGAATACAGCCATTCATCTGACAAAGAACAGCCAACATTTCCAACATGATCTTAAGGTAGTCCATCCCTTATTTATAAGATTCACACGACATCAGATTAGTATTCCGGTAATGTTGTTAACATTCAGCCGGGGAATTCTCCACCACTGCATGTTAATGATGTCGCACATATAAGTTTGGATTAGGTAACAATGTTAACAATTTTGCATGAATCTCTTTAGGGGTCGAGTACCTTAATTCAATCATCAGCAATGTATTGTTCAGTTGTAAAAGCTGACATGTATCATTCTACCATACATTGGCAAAGCCAGACTAAGCCATCAAAGCAGAATACCAGAATACAGTCATTCATCTGACAAAGTACAGCGCACATTACCAACATTGTCCTAAGGTGGTCCATCCCAAATGAGATTCATGTGACATTGAAATTATTCCTGTAATGTCGTTAACATGTAGTTGTGGAACGTTTCACAGCGGAATAATATCAATGTTGCACATATCAATTCGGATTGCGTTACAAAGTTTAACAATGACGATCGAAAAATTCTGAAGGTGCATGAATCTCATAAGGGGTGGACTACCATAATTCAATTATCAGCAATCTATGTATAAGTTGGCACAGCCGAAATACACTTTTATCATTCTACTATAGGTCGGCAAAGCCATAATCCATTTAAGCAGAATACAAGAATACAGCCATTCATCTGACAAAGTACAGCAAACATTTCGAACATGTTCTTAAGGTAGTCTATCCCTTATAAGATTCATGCGACATCAGATTAGTATTCCGTTAATGTTGTTAATATTCAGCCGTGGAATTCTCCACCAGTGCATGTTAATTATGTCGCCCATATAAGTTTGGATTAGGTAACTATGTTAACAATTTCGCATGAATCTCTTTAGGGGTTGAGTACCTTAATTCAATCATCAGCAATGTTTTGTTCAGTTGTAAAAGCTGACATGTATCATTCTACCATACATCTGCAAAGCCATAAGCCATCAAAGCAGAATACCAGAATACAGCCATTCATCTGACAAAGTACAGCGGACATTACCAACATCGTCCTAAGGTGGTCCATCCCAAATGAGATTCATGTGACATTGAAATTATTAGCGAAATAATATCAATGTGGCACATATCAATTCGGATTACGTTACAAAGTTTAACAACGTCGATCGAAAAATTCTGAAGGTGCATGAATCTCATAAGGGGTGGACTACCTTAATTCAATTATCACCAATCTATTTATAAGTTCGCAAAGATGACATGAATCATTCTACCATATGTCGGCAAAACCAGCAGAATACAAGAATACAGCCATTCAACCAACATTTCCAACATGTTCTTAAGGTATCCAGACCCTCAAAAGCACCAAAAACCCAGATGTGAAATTTTAAAAGTGCAAGTTTTTCCTAAACTGTGTTGCATTTCCATTTCAAATACAAATATTTAAGCATTTTGAACAGTTTGAAATGTTGAATTAATGCATACTTATGGAAATATTTGACAAAAATGTTCAAGATTACCTCCCTTGCTTATGAAAATAGAATAAAACGATATTTGTGAATTATTTTCTTCTAAAAGAAGCATAATCTTGAAATCCGGCAATGTGAATCAACTTATGTAAAGTGTATTTACAATTGTGTGTAATTTGACGCATTTCGTACAGCAGGAAAGTGGTGAATTTTTCAGGGTCTGTAAACCTTAAGGTAGTCCATCCCTTATTTATAAGATTTATGCGACATCAGATTAGTATTCCGTTAATGTTGTTAACATTCAGCCATGGAATTGACTCCACCAGTGCATTTTAATGATGTTGCCCATATAAGTTTGGATTAGGTAACTATGTAAACAATTTCGCATGAATCTCTTTAGGGGTTGAGTACCTTAATTCAATCATCAGCTATGTTTTGTTCAGTTGTAAAAGCTGACATGTATCATTCTACCATACATCTGCAAAGCCATAAGCCATCAAAGCAGAATACCAGAATACAGCCATTCATCTGACAAAGTACAGCGGACATTACGAACATTGTCCTAAGGTGGTCCAATTCCCAAACGAGATTAATGTGACGTTGAAATTATTAGCGGAATAATATCAATGTGGCACATATGTATTCGGATTACGTTACAAAATTTAACAACATCGATCGAAAAATTCTGAATGTGCATGAATCTCATAAGGGGCCAGGGTTTCCATTAGGACCAAAATCCCAAGAGTCATTGACCCTTGAGGCCAAAATCCCAAGAGTCAAAATGAAGCACGAGAAAAATCAAACCTTGATCGATTGATAGAGGGGAAGGGGGGAGTGGAATGCTGATTTATATGAAAATGTTTCAAAAAGACCAAAGTGCTTATTTTAAGAGTAAATGTAACACCTTTTAAACCTTTAGAGTGCTACAGATGAGAAGGGATGTTGACTTTTCAAAAAGCATTGTTGTTATCAAACCCTATGTTGAAGGTACTCATTGGAATCAACTCATTGATGCTATTCAAATGAGTACCCACAAGATGGGGTTTGGATTTGAAATTAAAGGTTGGAATGCATTTGCCCCCATTTTACAACCCCCCCCCCCCCCCTTATTAACAAATTTAGTACAAGATTGAAATCTTGTTTAAAATGGTAGAAATCAAATTCTTGATATTGAAAAGCTGATATTTTTCATTTATGCCAAGGAAATTTCAAAGAAAAAATATTTATCTTTGATAAAGTGCACCTTTAAATTTTCCTTTGATAACAGGGTTAGACACTAACTTTCCCAACCAAGGAGTCAGCCGGACTCCCATCAAGAGAATTTGGGGAGTCCAGTCAAAACTAAAGGAGTCCGAAAAGAAGCAAATATTTTATGTTGCATGTCATTTTCATGTCTGCGTGGAATACTTAAAAATAAATGCAGTACAATAGATCCTGTTATGTTGAGATAACAGCTTTTTATCATTTTGCATATAATTTTTCGACAGAATTTTTAAGGAGTCAGTCGGACTCCCTAGTTTGAAAATAAGGGAGTCCCACGAATTTTTAGGGAGTCTCGGACTCACGGACTCCCCTTAGTGTCGAACCCTGGATAATGCCGTGTCTAAACCACGAAAACCCATGACAATTAAGATATCTGATCATTTTACCTTTTTTTAAGATTTTAAGCCAGCTAGATCAATTATATTTCGAATAAGTAAGAAAACTGAGCATTAATTACTACATATTCAATGGATTCTGTTTGTTATTCAATGATAATGTAATCAGAATTTCATGGCCGCCGACGAGAGCTACCTGTTGAGTGATGATAAACTTCTTTCAAGTTCTTGGTATTTTTACAAGCAGATTGTGTATATTATTGCCACACAGCTACTTCAAATCAAATCAAGGACTGTGACAAATTAATTAATGGATTTACGACTGATAATCCGCATGCATCACTGATGTCAAATTAACACTTTACACCTGACTTGCAAATCGGCGAAAGATTGCGTAACACAGTCACAGATTATCGATTTTTTACTGCTCTGAACTAAAGGTGTGACCTGGATAATGGTCAATTAGTAGATATCCCTTCATCTTGAATGATGGGTGACGCATGGGTCGTAAAAATCAAGAGTCAGAATGATGCATCAGTTGAAATTTCTGAGAGTCAAATTGGGGTCTTTTTCATTTTTCATGCGTCAAAACCCGAGCTCCCGGGTCAAACGGAAACCCTTAGGGGTGGACTACCTTAATTCGATTATCAGCAATCTATTTATAAGTTGGCACAGCCGACATACACTTTTATCATTCTACTATATGTCGGCAAAGCCATAATCCATTAAAGCAGAATACCAGAATACAGCCATTCATCTGAAAAAGTACAGCCAACATTTCCCACATGTTCTTAAGGTAGTCCATTCCTTATAAGATTCATGCAACATCAGATTAGTATTCCGGTAATGTTGTTAACATTCAGCCATGGAATTCTCCACCAGTGCATGTTAATGATGTCGCCCATATAAGTTGGATAAGGTTAAACAATGTTATAACAATGTTGCATGAATCTCTTTAGGGGTTGAGTACCTTAATTCAATCATCATGAGCAATGTATTGTTCAGTTGTAAAAGCCGCCATGTATCATTCTACCATACATTGGCAAAGCCATAAGCCATCAAAGCAGAATACCAGAATACAGCCATTCATCTGACAAAGTACAGCGGACATTACCAACATCTTCCTAAGGCAGTCCATCCAAAATGAGATTCACAGGATGTTGGAATTATTTGGGTCATGTTGTTAACATATGCCTGTAGAACTTTTCACTGAGGAATGTTTACAACGTCGCACATATAAATTCCCGTTAAGTATCAAATGTTAACGATGTTGCTCGGAAAATTTTGAAGTTGCATGAATCTCATTAGGGTTTGACTACCTTAATTCAATTATCAGCAATTTCTTGATAAGTTGACTAAGCCTACATGTATCATTCTACCATATGTCGGCAGATATCGTTTGGTGTTACAGAACCGATATATGCCCGATTTTGACAGAGGATATCAGACCGATCATAGGAGACGATATATCGGTCCTATCATGAAAGCCGATATCGGTTAACCAGCTTTTGGACTACAGGTCCATAATTGGACTGAACATGGAAGTCGATATTGGGAAAATCAATGGAGCCGATATCTGTCCGATCATGAAAGCTGATATCGGTAAGATATTGTTACACAGCCGATAAACGCCCAATTTTGACAGCCGATATCGGTCCGATCATGAAAGCCAATATTGGATAGACAGCTTTCCCAATACCGACTGTGTCGCCGCGCCCCACCCAACTTACTGGGTGAGGGTAGGCTCTACAGTCTGGAAGCCCCTCCAGGGATTTTTGGTTTCGGAAGCGACCATGGTTTCTTTATATCGGTTCCCGTTCTGGCCAGAGTGGCCCGTTGTGCCGGCCGTGCGACCTGATCTGGGTCCGGGTTGTCTCTCCTCTTACCAGGATGACCAGAGTGAAATTGAGAAACTGATTCTAGAACGGTGATCCTGATCAGACCTTCATTTGGTTGTCACAGGTTTTTAGATATTAGACTGGTCAAATTTGTAACCAAAATACTAATATTAATAGGGATCATTTTACTGTTTATTTGAGGCACCGGCTGCACTGAAGCATCATTTTTTTGAGTAAATGGAGTCTGGCTGTCTGCGTTAGCCCTTTCAACAGTGGTTTGAGTGTCGACTTCCCGGACCGACTTGACAAGGGGGGGGGGGGGGCCCGACACTCACGTCGTCTACCTGTGAGACGTCGGTAAATGTCGAGCTGCCCTCCTTGTCATTTGGCGTTGAGCTACAGGCCCCTTTGTTGTGGGTATTTGGGTATGAGATGGGGCTGTTGTTTGTAGATAGTGGCCCCAGCATGTCAACTCCAGAACTATCAGAGCTGGAGATGGTCAAGAAGGAGCCTGAGTTATTTAGGGCCTTGACTGGTGTTTTTTTTCAATTTTAGCAAGCCGAGACTTTATGTCCGAGGAGCTAATGTCACAGCCCTAGTGTCGGCGTCGCGTCCCGTCCCTTGGCGTCTTCACTTGAAAAACTTTAACCTGGTCTATATCTCAGGCACTATTAGAGATACAGCCTTGATATTTCATACATGGATACATCTCGACAAGACCTTTCATTTGGGACCATGACCTTTAACCTAGTGACATTGACCTTGGAGTTTGACCTTCTTTTGAAAAACTTTAACCTGGCCTATATCTCATGCACTATTATTGATAGAGCCTTGATATTTCACACATGGACAGTAACCTCCTGCCAAGACCTTTCATTTGGGACCATGACCCTTGACCTTGTGACCTTGACCTTGGAGTTTGATGTACTTTTAAAAAAAATAGCTGTTTTTGTGACAAGCTCCCGTATAGGCGAGCTATGTTGTCCGCGGACAACTCTTGTTACAGTGTGGCTCCTTCTCTACCATGCTCGGACCAGTGACCGTGACCTTTGGCAATTGTGCACATGGCGTGGACAACTTTTTTTGATTTGTCAGTATTGGTGAAGGTCAGCATGCGGACCGAACTGGTTTTGTCATAATTAAATTCGAATCGAGGGCCTTGTTTCTCCGGGGAGCACGCTGACCCGGGGCTGCTTTGAGCAGATGCTCATTCTTTATAGCAGCCCGGTTTTCGGCTATTTTCTGCTTTTTCTTCATAATTTAGACTGAAATTGGCACTCTTTAGCTCTTTGGGGGTGATGGGGTTTTGCACTTACCCTTATTACTTGAATTTGATTGATTGAGGGGAGGGGGGGGGAATTACAAGCAGACCTCTGGGGCATAGTTTTAGCTATAGTGGGGGGCTGGGGGGTCTTTTTCATCTGGGCCTCTTGTACGGGGGGCTTCTGTGGCAGCAACCCTGGCTGCGGGGCATTCGCTCGCTGCCCTAGCCCAAGAGCACCCCTTGGCATCTCTGTACATTCGAATCTGGGATGCCAATTGGTACTCCCGGGAAAACACAGACCATAGGGAATGGGATCCCCCACAGTTTGCGCACCTGCGGACGCTTCGGTCAGCATCGCACAGCCGCTTATCATGAGTACCCGCACAGCGGGCACATCTACCCTCATTTGGGCACCTAGCAGAGGTGTGCCCGAACTTTATGACATCGGTAGCACCTGAGGGGTGGTTTATAGTATGGTGCTACCGGCAGGGATAGGACAGAACCACCGACCGTCACCTCCCCCGGCAAGGTATTGCGGAAGAATGTGACAATCAGCGCCTCCGTCGGATCATCTGGATGATAGATCCTCCAGGCGTGCATGATGGGGACCTTATTATTGTTGACCTCCGCCTCGAGGGTCTCGCTAAATCCCTGTGGATCCACATCCACAGGGATGTTACGGACGACTCCCTTAACCGTAACCATATCATCTGGTCGGTACGCAAAGCATGGCTTACCACAGATGATAAGGGAGTCTCGATTGAGTAGCTTAACGAGCTGCTCCGCCAAGCACACCTCCACCAGGAGCCCGCCTTCTTTCAACGGCAGGACTTTCTTAACCCTTTCCCAAACAAGACCTGGTTTTGACGTCCCTGATAGAAAATGCTTGGGAAAACATTGAAACAAAAGAAGAAACTGCTGATAACCAGCAGTTTCTCCTTTTGTCTCAATATTTTCTATGGCATATTTTACACAAATTCTATCTTTAATAACTTCCATTTTGTCATTTGTGGCAGATTTTTAAGTGAACCACTCTAAAATGTTGTCGTTTGGGAAAGGGTTAATTGTCCTTGACAAGGCCGATGTCAGGCCCCTCGAAAGGGCAAGAGTAGACTGGGTTCCAGACAGATCATTTTTCCCTCCTTTACTTTCTCCGGTCCAAAGATCAATATCAACACGATCAAAAACGGATGCCGCAATATGTAACGGGTATTGATTTTTTATGCGCTATCTTACAGACCAAATTGTATATTGACGACTGGACCCAGGCTAGGGCAAGAGGTGAGATTCCCTTAAATCCCCGCCTCCTGTCCCCTCCGATGGGCCTGATAAAGGCCTTGTGCTCCCAGGTGTTTTTGGACAAGATGTGTTGGGGTAATTGGTTCACCGAACGACAAAAGATTTGTTCTCATTCTACTGTTCATTTTGGAAAAGGGTTAAATACACACAAAATTTGCTATTTTTGTTCTCATTCTATTATAGATCTACTGTTCATTGTTTTGTTACGACACTCAACTAACGGACTTTGCACACGAAATTTAATCAGTATGAGTTTAATGTGGTCAAACAATACTAAACTACGGGCAGCAGTGAGAGAATATATGTAAACATAAATTGGAAAGGATAAAGGTAAATCAGAGGTGACGTTCGCCAAATATTTGACATTCAGCCATTTTGGAAATGCCGCCCGTTTCCAATCAAAAAGGGGAATAATTCGAAATTATTTTGAGTAATTTATAAATCGGTCTCAATTTGACATCTGCTGCTTTTAAAAAATATTAAACATTGAAAACGATTTTTTTATTTATTAAAAAAATAGATAGATCTATAATAATAGGCTCGGAAACTGTTATTTAAAAAAATAAGGATTGGGGAATTTCGTTAAAAATAATTCTATTAATGAGGCAATAAACGTTCATTCAAAAATAGCACTCAGCTGATCGCAAAGATTGAATGATTGTTTTTTGGGCATATTATGAAAACGTTCAGCGTTCAATCGCGATCATTCAGTTCCGCTCGGGTTGCATTCACCGATCGCTCACGTTCCGTTCTGATTGTCAAATTCCTGATATTCCGTACTGTATCAAAATTTCACGGACAAGTAAAGTGAAGAGTTAACCAAGGTACAATTCTGCAAAATTTGGTCAAAATTGGCCAAATGGTTGATTTTTAAAGAATTATTTTGTGATTTCTTTAAGTCTGATAAGCCTAGCCCTGCCACGCCCACATTTATAGACCAACCAAAATTCTTTGAACAATTTAAGTAAAGGGTCACCCAAGGTACATTCCTGCAAAATTTGGTCAAAATTGGCCCCTTGGTTTGAGAGAAGAAGAATTTTAAAGAAAAAGTTAACGGACGCACGGACGGACACACGGACAGACGGACGCACGACAGACACAACGCCATGACAATAGCTCGCTGGCCTTCGGCCAGTGGAACTAAAAATGTGAAATTCCATTCACAAATTGTCGCATGCAACATCATTGAAAATGGACTATTCTTAAATGCTGTCGTCTGGTAAAATGCGCTTGCGTTGAGTATGAGACTTGTCACCCAAATAAGAAATTTCTCCATGTTGCAAATAAAGGCTTTACCATTGTCCTACTATAAGTTTTAATGCGCATCACTTGATTTGTATCAACGCTTAAACCCTGACAGAATGACGAAATAATTCGAAAGATTTTACCAAAATTAAACAATTGAAGCGAATTAAAAAAAACGACTTAAACAGTTTGATCGTTTCAAAATTAATTAATTCGGATTGTTTTGATACCATCACTTGGCTTTGAGTTTCCAGTCTAACGTTACAAAACTCGAATCACTAAATTATAAAAAGGATGCTATTGTCCAACAAGGTTAACCCGGGACAACTTTAAAATTTTCATGCGCAAAGTCCGTTAGTTGAGCGTCCTAACAAAACAAAGCCGAAGTGGGGTCATTAGGCCTACATATGCAGGGGCCGGTTTCATCAAAACATTTAAGACGTATTTTTGACTTACCGACGACTTACGACAAATAGGGCAAGAAACGCGTATTGCCAATCTATCGAGACCTGGGTAATGCGATTGTTGTTTTAAGCGATATTTAAGACATTGGTAAGTCAAAAACACGTCTTAAGTGCTTTGATGAAACAGGCCCCAGATGTCCCGGCTTAATTTTGCTGGACAATATGTTATTTCAAGTCATAGAGATCAATCAACTGGAGAAATGTGATATGAAAATTATTTCACGAGATTTGGTGAGATGCGTTTGAAAATAAACAAGTCCGCAAGGACAGGGTTTTTTCAACCGCATTTCTTTCATCCCATTCGAGTGAAGTAATTTTTATAACACATTTCTTCAGTCAGTTAATCTAGTTATAAAAGGTTTGTTGCATGTACCCCGCCTTACCGAGCTCTTTCATCGGATGTATGACAAATTAGATAACTCGTGATGCTTTTTCCAAAATATTGTCCCAGCCGACCAGAAAGCGAAATGGTAACGACTACGGCCCAATTAACCACGCTTCAGGTAAGAATTTGTGCAATAACTTTCTTATTTCTACGTCAATTTTCATGCAGTTTGTTGCATGTACTCCGCCTTTTTCTCAGATGTATTACTTATCTTGAAAATCCCTGTACTATTCTCAAAAATCGATCCCAACCGACTAGAAAAAGGACCTGGATTTTTTGTCGCTTTTCTGATCGGTTGGGATCAATTTTTGGACAAAGTACAAAGATTCTACAAACAAGTCATATATCTGAAGAAAGATCTCAGTAATGCGGGGTACATGCAACAAACGGCTTGAAAATTGACGTAGAAATAAGAAAATTATTGCACAATTTCTTACCTGAAGCGAGGCAAATTTGTCCGTATTCGTTATCCATCCCATCATATACAATCTCCACCGTGTATATGTCAAGACTTTAAATCACCAAAAAGACCGTATTGAAAGGATAAAGAAAGATCTAAATAAAATTTCTGGTGTATAATCTATCTACCTCCAAATCCAGTCTTAATAAAATACAACAACAACTCACAGATTTCTGACAGAAAAAAAAGAAAGAAAGAAG
Organism: Fragum sueziense; assembly: GCA_963680895.1. Taxonomy (NCBI): domain Eukaryota; kingdom Metazoa; phylum Mollusca; class Bivalvia; order Cardiida; family Cardiidae; genus Fragum; species Fragum sueziense. The sequence continues at coordinate 65,573,754 of OY804592.1, forward strand.
AAAAAAAAAACATGGGGTTTGGGATCATCTGTCAATAATTTTTATCGCATTCTGTGATGTGTCTTCCGGTCGCTTTGACCAGACGTGAAAATAAACCTGTTGAGTATGTCGCAATCTAAATTTGTCGACTGGCTTTGTGATTTCCTCTTAGACTGCACTGCCTGCATGCTTGAAAATGTTTCTCATGTTTGTTTATTATACGGTCACATTTAGTAAATGCTGCGTTAGATGCAAAGACACAGCATAGCCTGGTTAGATATTGTTCAATACAGTTTTTAAGTGGCCACAACATTGGGAAATAGTCCTGGAAATATACTGTGCAAAAAAGTTTAGCACACTCGGTAAATGTTGGTTCCCAGTTAAAAATCAAAGTACTGAAAGTACTGTTGGGAAGCAAATTTGTTAATAATGTAGGCCTGTCCAGAAGTATAGTACTTTGATTAGGTACTTTGATTGTCCTTTTGAATACCTTGATTCGTAGAGTACTTTGATTAGGTAATTTGATTATCCATTAAATACCCTGAATACTTTGATTCGTAGAGTACTTTGATTAGGCACTTTATCCATTTGAATACCTTGAATACTTTGATTCCATGCATCTATTTATAGCTTTGAATTTTCATAGTTCAGTAAACTTGACAGACCAATTTACAAGGAAGGTCATTGGACTGATCTTTGAACCATAATAAAGCAAATTACTACACCGGTCTTTTCTTCTCCTAGAGACATGATTGATCGAATGTTTCATTTTCAGTCACACAATTCAATATCTACACATAACTTCAGACTTACATAATGAATATTTGAATGACTGTTACCTAATCAGTCTTTGCTTTTCATAGAACTATTTATAGTGAGGAGGACCGGAAGATGTTGTGTGGTATGCAGAGAATGGTAAAGTGCAGAGAAAGGCGGCTGTAAAGAGAAGCAAATTTTGCAAAATTTGCTTCCCAACTATAGCGAAATCTTTAAAAGGAAAACAATACTTTGATTGTGCATTCATTTTGCTGACGTTTCCTGAAAATTTTGTGTCAGAACTCTTAAACGTTAACTTGATATCTTACGTTAAAAAGCATAGGGGTCAGACATCGAAAGTCAGGCAAATTTCAATATCGGGTAAAGTCACCAGCAGTTGCTATGGTCGCCATAAAACGACATTCAATGCCGCAGACAGGCTTTCTGACTAATAGTAGGGGAATTCTTCCCCATTCATAATGCAGAGGGCGCTCAGTCAAGGACGTTACAGACGTCACGGCTTTCGCTAGCCTGGCCTCCCAAATGACACGTACAAGGTGATACGTCTGTAAACACTAAACAGGACATCACTCCAATGTCTCCTGGTTCAATAGAAAAGTGTCCATACCCACTGACGCATTGCCTGCTGATACCTCAACGTCATTTGCGTAAGGTAGACAGGTTTTGATGCAAGCTGTACAGGACCTATCCAGGGGCCCGTATTACTAACGATCGTACGTTTGATTTTTGTGCAATTACTTGTAACAACAGCCCTGATTGGCTCAGTCAGATTTTTCGTGCAATCAGATGTCTTGTTACACAGTTTACACAAAAACTTGATCGTAAGATGTTTAGTAATACGAGGCCCAGGACAGTTTCGTCACTAGCTGTAGTGCCTGTGACGTCCCAGAGGAGTCGGACTGACTTCATACTGGACGGACATCTGTTACGTCGTCAGGACGTCACATTGAAACTATCTTCTTTAAACGTCGTTTTACGCGATCTGTACGATTTATATCGATCATTCGCGACCAAACCTGTATCAATTCTGTCCCGTAGGCGTCTGAATGTCGATTTATGCCTATTGAAATGCAAAGCGACACCTCTAACGGGCATGCCTCATTGGAGCATGCTAACAGCTCTCTGACGTTGATCTAACGTCATTATTGTTCGCCTTCCAATTATCAATTTCAATGAATTTGTAACAGTTAAATTGATTCTGCTAAAAGATCTGTGTAGTCGTGTGTTTTTGGACAAGCTAGACACTATCGATGACGGTGCACACGTGAGGCATGTGACTTTTGCTTATCTGGATTTTGTCCAATATCCTGACTGTTCATTCCACACACGCACTATATGTGTGATTAGTTATCAATCGGGACAACTTTACAGCATAAACCAATTTTTATGGAATAATCAGATACTGAAAAAAATTGGTTTCAAAACGTGCTAAACTTTTTTTGCACAGTATATAGTTCATAATCTATTCTAGTTGTCTTAGGTGGGACTCATCATCATCATCATCATCATCATCATCATCATCTTCATCATCATCATCATCATCATCATCATCATCATCATCATCATCATCATCATCATCATCATCATCATCATCATCATCATCATCATCATCATCATCATCATCATCATCATCATTATCATCATCATCGTCATCATCATCATCATCATCATTTTTATCATCATCATCGTCATCATCATCATCATCATCATCATCATCATCATCATCATCATTTTGATTACCCATTTAATCATGCTTGGCACGCGAATTTGAAGTAAGACTGTACATTAAGTAAACACCAAACACAAAAAATGTCATTAAAGCTTTGCTAAACTGTCTTCAATTTCTTTAACCTTTTTTTTCAAATAAAAAGACAAAATTTGATACTGGTCTAAATTTGAAAGCTGCTAAAGGCGACAAAGATTATGCAAATAAAATGGATTTAGTGAGGTTTTTGGCATGGAAAATATTGAGACAAAAGGAGAAAATAGATACTTATCGGCACTTTCTTCAAATGTCTCAATGTTATTTCAGCCAAATTCTTTACGGGACGGCAAAACAAGTTGTTTTTTTTAAAGAGTTAACAGTTATCTTAAGTAAATATGAATAAGAATGAAGCTCTGTAAAGACATTTAAATGCTAAAAATATTCTATAAATATTCTTAATATCTTTGTTGCGTGTAAAAAAACGGCTTTATTAGAATAATTGAGCTATAGTTTCCTAATAAAAAATGCAAAAGCAATATTTTCACAATTGAAAGAGAAACGACAAAAATATCCATTTGAGATAACTGAAATAGGTCTTTTTGCTCCTCATATGTTTTGTATGTAAAATAAATCTTTATTACCTTTGAGAATTATGGTGATACCACTGCCATTTGAAGAGTTTTTTTTTTTTAAATATTTTCAGCAAAAAGGCATGGTTTGACGTCCCTTAAAGAACGCACTTCGGGAAACATTGAATCAAAAGACGAGAAAGCCGAACACTAACATTTCTCATTTTGTCCCAATATTATCCATGCTATATTGTATACAAACCCTATCTTTATCAGCATCTATTTTGTCATCTACACCAACTGTCGAATTTGAACACTTCAAGTGTTCAATGTTTGTGAAATATAAAATGGTTACAGTCAGACCTGTACCCCGAAATATTGTCGATATAGTCTATCGGTTATAACTGTAGACTTGTATACAAACACTAAAAAAAACAAATACATAGTTTTAACATTTACCAAACCATTTATCGTGAGGTATACAAGAGAATTAATGTCCTACTTGTTTATTCTGAAAAGAGAAAGTGTTTGTATTGGGCCATTTATCAATTCAACAAGAAGTAAAGTGGTAATATACAAGTGTACAGTTATATAGCGGACAAGAATTGACCTGGCAGAGCTTTCCATTTGATTAGCATGGGCTGCTCTGCCAGGTCATTTATCGGGAGGTATAGCCGATGAGTTATAGGCCTACATGTATCTATAGAAATGTTTTTTGGTAGTATTGTAAAAAACCTGATATTATTTGCAAACTGTTTATTGCACCTTTTCTATCATGTGCGTAAAGACAAATATAGGTAAATATAGAAAAAATAGAGAAAATAGGAATTTGTCGAGAAAGGCTGAACAGAAGGGCACCATGCTGGCAGTTTCTATTGTGGATTCAACAATACATAATGTCGCTGCTTTCAAACGAAAACCTCGTAACTGCAGCTTAAAACAAGCTGCAGTTACGGGGATTTCGTTGAAAAGCAACGATGTGCTTGGATGTGATATGGAAAAAAAGGATATTATGTTTAAGCAGTATGTCGTTTAGTTAGTGGGAAGACAAAGTCTCGCACTAACAGTTATGAAAGGCTAGGTGGGAGGTACAATTCCTAAAAATCTTAATGGAAGGTCAAATCCTCGTAACTATAGCCTGAAAACGTTCATTGGAAGGTCAAAGCTTCGTAACGGCAGCTGGAAAAGCTTAGTTGGAGGTCAAACCCTCGTAACTAAAGCTTGTAAAAGCTCGGTGGAAGGTCAAAGCTTCGTAACGGCAGCTGGAAAAGCTTAGTTGGAGGTCAAACCCTCGTAACTAAAGCTTGTAAAAGCTCGGTGGAAGGTCAAAGCTTCGTAACGGCAGCTGGAAAAGCTTAGTTGGAGGTCAAACCCTCGTAACTAAAGCTTGTAAAAGCTCAGTGGAAGGTTAAACCTTGTAACTTTAGCTTGAAAATGCTAAGTTAGAGGTAAAACCCTCGTAACTAAAGCCTCTAAAAGCTCAGTGGAAGGTTAAACCTTGTAACTTTAGCTTGAAAATGCTAAGTTAGAGGTAAAACCCTCGTAACTATAGCTTGTAAAGGCTCAGTGGGGGTCAAAACTTCGTAACTACAGCTTGAACAAGCTTAATGGGAAGTCAAAACCTCGTAACGACAGCCTGAAAAAGTTGGATTGACGCGGTTTTGATATCCTTCTAACGATATATTCAATGAGACGTGTACGCGAACACAGAGTTAAATGGTGGTGGACTCGGCCAAAGCGAGGAGTGTTTTTTTTTCATTTTTTCACGATAAATGTATTCCGTCGGTGTTGTTTTAAAAACTCGTAACTACGGCATCGATAAAGTCGTAGTTACGAGATTTTATAACAATACTGACGGTTTGTCAATACATAACCGGAAACCCGGTCTATTTTTAGAAAAAAAAATCACCGTCATTAGAAAAAAATCTATAAACTCATATTTAAACGCAAAATATCCATACCTTGTTGTAGCGATAAACGTCCCTCGATTTGGTCGAGTTCACCACCAGTGGAGTTTAACTATTCTGGTTGTATATATGGTCTTATTTTTACAAGCGGTAATGCTTTCTTCCTGTATCATTGCTGTTTTCATAACAGGACGAACAGAAAAAAAGTATTTGGTGTAGCTAATGATGAATGACATGACAGAGCATTCCTAGCAATTGTGTGGACTAGGTTTCGTACGGGAGAAAATAGGGTCAATCGGTCGGCTTTTTCTTTTTTTAAACATCAGATTGGCTGAAGTCGTTTTCTTTTGTCCTTGTTGTTGTTTCATGGGTGTCTTTGGTTGCGAGTGACAGATAATTTACGGTATGTCCCATTACGTTCGGAAAACCTGAACCACACATATTTTCTACATATCCTGATCTTACATTCCCACAAGCTGCTATTTCTATTTATTTCCGAATATTTAAAAAAACACCTTTATCATTTATGTAAAATAATATTTAATTACATGTATGACCACAATTCCAAGGTCAACGGCATATTATCTGCGTTAGCCGATCATGTTTTTAAGATTACATACTAGATCATCATTCGTTGCGTGATGTCTATTTTGATAACACATGCTAGTTAATTAATTGAAGATCAATTTACGATGTGGTGATGTCGATTTGTGCCTACATCACTTGTAAAATGGCAGTTAAACATGCATGTTTGCTATTTTACATAAAATAATCATACATAAAACCTCATTCAACATATGTATTATTTGAACTATTTGATGCACTTTAATACCATATGCTTTAATACCATATGAGCCCTGATCAACTTGTGTATACTCACAGTCTTATAAGTATAGTTCGTCTTTCAGGAGTGGCAGTTGTTTAAATTTTGATTTTACAAATTATATTGTCCACCCAAATTAACCAGGGACAACTTAATTTTCGTGTGCAAAGTCCGTTAGTGGAGCGTCTTAACAAAACATTGTCGAGGCGGGGTCATTACGCAGATGTCCCGGGTTAATCTTGCTGGACAATACCGTAATTAACCCGATTAACTATGTATCAATGATAGATCCATCAACTTAAACAGGTACTTTATCTCATAACTCGATTTAAATCTCAAATCAATAGCCTGACAGCCCTTTGTGAATGAAAAAGCCCAATGTTTATCTGCCACTCATTTTAGAACACCTACATCCATGTTATGCTATATAGTCCGGCAGATATTCCCCATTTTTCGGCTGAACCTTGCAGTGGAGTACATAGTTTTTTTCTTTGTTGATTCCTAAAGTAGACATCCTACTGTAAAAGAATATGACGGGTGACATCGTGTCACCCTTTAGCATTTCGAGAAATTCAAGATGGCCGCCAAGATGGCGGAATATCATATAATTAACCAATGTAAGGGTTATATATGCATTTGGAAACTTATTTTTTAAGGCAAGATATCTCTAATGCGCTTACTGTTGCCCTAAGAAGGAAGAACAATTTAGATATGACACATTTTTGTCATTTCAATCGATGCTGTTGTGTAATTTACGTTACATTAAGGAATATCAGATTTATTTATTCACATATCTACCATTACTTGGCCATAAGTCGTTTAAACACAACATTTAATGATCTGGTTATGAATTTCTCTACTTAAAGCTTTTTGTTAGAGTAAAACAACAGTCGCATAAATGTATTATGTAACTTACGTTACCTTAATATAAGCATATTAGGTTCATTTGATCACTTATTTCCTATCATTCGGCCAAAACCAGCAAAACACAACCAATATGGTTTGCATATCAATTTCTTTACTTAAAACTTTTGGTAAAGTGAAACATAAAGTTGTATAAATTGTTATGTAATCTACGTTACTTTTATTTCAAGTACTCTTAAATACACTTTAACCACAACAATAGCATTGTTAGTTACACCCAAATCCCTGTCAACTGGCTATTGTTAGAAGGATAAAATAGATTTGTAACTTTACGAAACAAGACCATCCTGTAGTCAATAGTTGACACACCCATCTTGTATTAAAAACAAAAGAAACGTGAACTACGTATACCTAAGCAGGAGACGATGACTAGCATTGGTGCATGAAGACATTTGTTGAGCATTAAATGTTGGGCATATTCACTTAATTTGGTATATGACAAACCTTTGCCTTGGTCAGGACTCATGTACCCATCGAATTTCGTGTTTCTAGATCAAACAGTGCATGAGATATAGAACGGACGGGAATTTTAACTTATTGTGCTCCAGCGTGCAAAATATATTCCAATGAGATAGTTTTGGTACACGACAAATTATGGCATACCTTTTGGTCATGCTTCGTTAACACATCCAGTTTGATGGCACTAGATAAAACAGTACAATGGGATATGGATCAGAAGAAAATTTGAATTACATGAGCCCAAATATGAAAAGTAGGTCACAATGACTATTTAGTAAATGAGGAACCTGTTGGGTCAAAACACTTCTCACTTGAAAGTGGTGTCTCTATGTCAAAAAGTGCATGAGATATGGAGCAAAATAGAGACCGGCGGACTCCGACCACCTGCCTAGCACTTAGTATACCATAATATACACACCAAGCTTTCTTGGCGGTATATATATTGTATTTCTACATTGTTTTATTAGACCTGCTCAAAGAAGATATTGTTTGATATTGCACTGGCTTTTGTACAAGACACGCCAACTTTTGGCAAATGGATTGACATACACCATCTTATAAATTTTATTAGTAAACACATTAAGTTAAGATGACATAAGTTATGAAGTGGTATTTCAATGGCATGAAATTTATTTTATCATCGTTACAAATATTTGTTTGTTCCATATAGATCAGTAGATAACATAGTTATTCATATTTTTGTTTTCAATGCCTTCATTGTTATGTAGTACCTCTCTGTGGTATTTGCAAAACACAGAACACCCCAGTCTAGCCCTATCATAACCTGTTCTAGTTGAAAACAGGATACATCACTTCCATTCTTCCATTTGATTAGAACCAGTCTCAATGACTGACTGAGGTAGTATCTGGATCTCATGGCAATATCTTGGAAATGATCTACTGACAATGTGAGCATTATGCTTCCTTGTTCTTCAACTGTACAGTGTATTGCAAACGCCAAGGGGGTATAGTTTGAAATAATACTCTAAGAAACCAGAAATACGAACGAACAATGATCTCTATCTTTATATGCAACAGACAAAATTTGGTCACTTAGCACTTCACCACAGATAATAATTATGTTAGACTTTGGGTAACAGAGATAATATAATTATCTTCTGTTATGTAGGTCTTGCAGGACAATATAGAGATTCACCTTTCATAAACTCACCATTTACAATCAAATGTCAATTTTAACCGACTATAAGTTAATGGTATCTATTCTTGCTTAATGAACATTGTTTGGGTTTTATACCCTGCCAAGAAAAATGGCGGAGTATTATGGTAAAGCCTGTGCCAGGCAGCCAAGTGTTTTTGGTTACACTCCGTAACTGCTGCGACCTTCTTTTCACGTTTGAGTACTCAAAATACTATGTACTGTTGATTCTAGGGACACAAAATTTGTTGAGTGGATGCGCCACAACATTAAGCTTGTAGTGTACCAAAATTAGGTACAGGACAAGTGGCCTATATTGTACAGTTAGGCGCACTTTTCTCGTTGTGTATAGAATATGATGGATGTGTGCATCAGTGGCTACATACATGTCTTGTTGCATATACTATAAACTCAATTATATCCAATTAACAATTACCAGCTGACAGACTTTTCTGTTCAATATATATTACTTTTGATACGTTTACAAGTATATATTATGTAATAGTACTGGAAATTAAATTATCGTAAATTACATAATCCATTTATCTAACTGTTATTTTGCTCACGTACGAAAAGCTTCAAGTAAAGAAATTGAAATGCTATCTATTTCCTTCTGTGTTTTAATGATTCATGACCTAATTGTAGTAGATGAATGAATAAATGAAGCTAATATGCTGATATCAAGGTAACGTAAAATACATAATACATTTATGCAACTATTGTTTTGTGTTATGAACATGATGGGTATGTGAATCAATGGCTACATGAGTGTCTCGATTCACATACTATAAACTCCATTTTATCCAATCAAACATTACCAGCTGATAGATTTTTCTGTTCAATGAATATAACTCTTGTTATGTTTACAAGTACATGTATGTGTAATAGTACTGGGAATTAAAGTAAGGTAAATTACATAGTACATTTATTTAACTGTTGCTTTGATCACCTACAAAAAAACTTCAAGTAAATACATTCAACTCAACGTTTATAACTCTAGACTTGTGCACAAACACTTAACTTCTTCTTGTTGAAAATCACCCAACACAAACACTTTCTCTTTCGAGAATAAACGAGTCAGAGCATTAACTCGCTCGTTTAGCTAACAGTAGATGCTTTGGTAAAGGTTAAAACTATGTATTGATCTAAATTGTGTTTGTATACAAATCTACAGTTATAAACTTTGAGCTATACAAACTATTTCTTTCTGTATCTTAATGATTAATGGGCGAATAATAGTATATAAGGGAATAAACGAAGATAATAATTATGCTGATATTAGGTAACGTAAATTACATAATACATATATATGGAACTATTGTTTTGCTCTTATCAAAGGTTTTTAAAGTAAGGAATTTGGTAACCAGACCATTCATTGTTGTGTATAAATGACTCATGTCCAAATAGTAGCAGAAAAGTGAATAACTGCAGCGAATATGCACTAATGTAACGTAAGTTACACAACAACATCGACTGAAATCACAGAAAAATGCCATATCTTTATTCTTCATCCTTCTTGGGGTAACAGTAAGTGCATTAGACATATCTGACGTAAGAAATATCACTTTCCATGTGCATATATAGTCCTTTTATTAGTTATTTATGTAAGATTCCGCCATCTTGGCGGCCATCTTGAATTTCTCAAAATGCTAAAGGGTGACACGATGTCACCCGTCAGATTCTTTAACACTAAGGTGTCTACATCAAGAATCAGCAAAGAAAAAAACTATGTACTCCACTGCAAGGTATAAGTGGATATCTGCCGGACTAATAATAGTTTTTGTAACCTGTAGCAACTGCCTTGATACTCATCAAACAGCACCATTGTACAGACGGTGTTGCAGGCCATAATTGTCATTTTCACTGCATTGGGCTGACTTTTTTCTTCTACAATGGCGTTCTAAACTGTTTACTAAGTCCTTTGGCCCGACATCATTTGAAGCGATGTCATCTGCAAAATCAAAATAAGCTATATTCGCAGTCACCGGCCGACTAAGTGAATATGCTCTTTTCTGCAACGCGACAAAGAAGAATGATGCAAGGGTGTATTTATCTTGTATAGCAAAAGTTGCCAGTATCTCCATCTCATTCTTGCCCGCTTGTTGTTGTTGACCATGGTTGTTTGTATCGCACTACATCCTCGTAAAATTATCTTTCTCTCACAAGTGCTACCCAGCACAGATACAGCGTAGCACATAGGGACACGTACTCTCCACAGCCGAGGTCTATTGATTAAACCGTAAAATATGACCTCCGCCGTTTTTGATACACCAACAGCCTATTTGTTCGCCATAATCTAATTATAGCACATCATTTGAATTATCGAATCAAAATCATTCAGTTTTATCATGTATAATCATTACGTACACATTACGGCGCTCCTATTTTTGGCTGAAGCCGGTAATTTTGAATTATCGAATCAAAATCATTCAGTTTTATCTTGTATGATTACGTATACAATACGTTGCTTCTATTTTTGACTGAAGCCCGTAATTTGAAGCGTCACCCAATGAAAATTTGTATCAGATTATTTAATTGTTTTTTTTGTTTAAGCCAACGATTGGATAACGAAATCCCGCAAAGGCCCCGAGATAAGACACGAAATGATCCCTTGAAAACAGGGTATCATTCTATCGAAATGGAATGAAGAGATAATGTGCTCTGTTTTAAGGGACACGTGTCTAATCGACGGAGTATGAAATAATACGACTTCAACGGTCGTGACAGAGTGTGTCTGGATTTTGAGGACGCTTCAGTTGTTTGCCTGATTGAAGTATACATCAGAGCTTTTATTTCAAAATGCCCTAACGACAGGTTTGGACGTTTCTCAAATAAGCCCTGATGTTGCCGTCTTTAATTACAAAGGCTTTGGCTAGCATTATAGCGAGAACATACAACACGGAAAAATGCGGATAGCCTGTACCTTCTTTCAATGATTTCCTTGTTTTACATATGATACACCTTAGAGATATGTCTTACATAATGGTGAATGCAGGACACTTCAAATTGGAGCTCTGACATTTGAGAAAAGTCACTTGTCTCTCTCTTTCTTATCGAAAACGATTCGCGTACGCTGTATGGGCAGCTTGTGGCTCGGATAGGGTTCGCATTTTTGTACCAGAGCTAGAGAAACAAGGACTATATTCATTGGAATATTCTCGGATCTTATCGTTTCTCAAGATCGGCTCGAACGTATTACAGTAGCCGTCATGGGAGGATTTCTCTCATATCACTCCGCAAGCATAACAACGGAAGCAGACCGAAAAATTACTTAAATCTACGACAAAAAATATTTGAAACAAACAACGTTCAAAAGTCGGTTACATCCCCATAAATGTGATAAAATTTTATCAGATAAAAAAATATGTGATTTAACGATTATTGACAATGTATTTCACTTGAATTATAACGTTAGCAAAATGATTGATTTGTTTTGATGACGTCATTTACGCGCGTCTACTTTCACGTTCAATATGCATTTGGATCACCAAGGACAATTCTATCGAATCATACCTTGGATGCATCTCGTAGAACTACTTTCAGATTATGAATAGAATAGAATAGAACAACAATTCAAAACGTTCGTGTATGACTAATGTCAACAATGACGCGAAAATGATACTGAAATACATTGTTTGCAGTTCCAGTGTCCTCTCTTTTTAGAATGATTACAACCTGCAAGTCCCGCAAGTTTCCATGGTTATGCATTTGGTTGACCTCAAAAACTACTTTATGAAGCGTAGCTACTTCCGGCAAAGAAATGCGGTTTTTTTTAAACATTTCTTCATACACACACTTCCGAGTCGATGATTCGATCTTTGATCGACATTATCCGAGGATATCCGAACGGTTCAATATGGCGGTCACTGTATTACAGTACGCTCGAGATCATGTTGCAAACACGTTCCAAACGGCAAAAGCTTGCAAACAGTCTCGAGGGTCGCGATTGGGACTATATTGTCAGGTGTCCAGTCTCTGCAAAATACAAGTAGAGATCTACATGTAATTGAAAAATTTGTGGTAGTTAAATTAGACCAGTCCATTGAATCCAATAAGACCAGTCTGGACTTTGTCATTTTAGAAAATGATTTCTTAACTGTATGTAGGTAGTTCTGGAAAGCATCGAAATCGTAAGTCTTCGTCCCGTTATCTGTTCAATAAGACCCAGAGAAGATTCAAACATTGTAATAACATGTGTCCACAAATCAAAAGAACTTTTAATGGTCTTCAACAGTACAGAATTTCACCGCAAGTGCTTTCCGATGTGTAGTTACGAATTTCGTGACGGTAATTATCGTAAAACGTCTCATTTTTTTTAAATACTCTGAGGAGTCGAATTAAAAGGTACAATTTAATCGCATACACTAATAGCATTATGCTACGGTCACAAATCACTAAATGTGAAACTGCCACCGCGCGATTTTTTTACTTTGGCGAATTCCTAAACTCGAATGCCACCGGGCGATTTTTTTACGAATCGCTGCGAGTGGTCATAAATAACTGCCACTAAAATGCCGCCTGACGGGGCCCGCGCGGCGGCAGGCGGTTTCAAAGGTACAAGGTGCGCGTGTCGTCATCAGGATGTCGGCCGGTGGCAGTCAGGTGGTAGGCAGGTGGCATGCCTGCCACTGTCAGCTCTAAACTGCCACCGCCGGGCGACCTTCAATATTTCACGTGCCACCGGCCGGCAATCGCGCGTTCTAACTGCCACCGCTCGGCGCCCGCCCGATAATCTGACGGCGGCAGGCTAGTTCGAGGAATCTAAAATCTTGACTGCTCTCAAAAGTTAACATTGTTCTCAAAATAGCTAAAGCCTACAGTAGGAATTGTGAAAATGCCGCTGCTGTTAGGCACGCTGTTCTTCTTCCAGCAGTAGGGAAGTCAACAGCAACTGTTGTCTGCGCTCGATTCTACCGAGTCGCCATCTTAATTCGGCGATTCAAAGGTCTCTAAGTCTTGAAGCTAGTACAACCGCCATGACTGTAATATTGTGTATCGGATGAATGTTTCCTAAATTATATTCAGGGTCCGAGTCTGCACTCGGTAGATCGCCGTCCTGTCACCTTCAAATACCAACGGCCGCCTCCCTGCTGCCTTTCGATCTCCGCCCTGCCACCGGCAGATATTTAGAAATCGGACGGTGGCATGTCAATGGCATAACGGCGGCAGGCCGGATGAAGGAAAGTGGCAGTTACGATTTTCGAAGACCTTCAAGCACCAAGACCGAGTAAAAATCGCGCTGCGGTCCGCCTGCCACATGACAGCCACCGCGCGACTTCGAAATGCACCCGGCCGGTGGCAGGGCGACTTGCAAAATTGAAAAAAATCGGGCGGTGGCAGTTAGAATTTTAACTTTTTGTTAAAATTGTAACTGCCACCTGGCGGCGTCCTAAATGCCAACTGCCGCCTACCGATGTTGCCTGCCGCAGGGCGGCCGCAGGGCTGCCACCGGCCGAATTTGTACAAAAACTGGCAGTTATCACGCCGGGCGGTGGCATTTAGTGATTTGTGACCGTAGCATAAATTATGATCATGCTGTCATCTGTCACTCCTGTTAAATCTTGGACCAGTCGGTTGTAAAGGGGATTCATATAGCTGAATTTACGAGATTGGCGAAGGAAAGCGTCTAAATCGTGAGTCTACGTCTCGTAATCTGTCGAATTAGCCTTTCGCCAGAGTTAATTAAAGCGCTATAATTCCAATATCTTTCAGATTTAGTTGTGATTGCACTCTTACCTCTGCGGCTTTATTGAAACTGGGCACGCAACTTGTCTCTGACATTCTTTTTAACCCCGAAAATAGGTAGAAATGTAGAATCACATGATTTTGTTAATCCTTATTCAGTAATTCCGTCCTTACCAAGTTGAAAACAGTTGAAAGTCTGTTTAGTTTCAGCATGGTAAATGTTGAAAACAAGGGAATAAAGCGTCGTTGTAGATGCAAAACCTCGTATCTCGTTTTTGGAAAATTTCAGAAGTGTGGTAAAAAGTGTAATAACTTTTCCCAAACTGTAATGTTTCACTTGAAATTTTGACCTATTGTTCACAAATAATGTGTCATTAATACTGATAAGGAAAATTATCTCAAAATTCGCGAGAATTGTTTTAACTGGGCAGACAAGTTTGTACTTTGAAAATCGCATGAATCGACATACGAGGTTTTGCATTTACAACGACGAAAGGCTACTTGGCAGCATGTTGCTGCTTTTCAACTTAAACCCCAGTTTGAAACAAGCTGCGGTTTCGAGGTTTTCGTTGAAAAGTGAAGACTTTCCTCATTTTTCTGTGCTCAGCTTCCCTCAAATTTCAAAACACCAGGCTCATCAATGGCTAAAAAGGTCCTGTTAAATCACATTTTAGAAATGTTTGAAAATCTAATTGACGCTAAAATGGCACATTTTTGACATTTCTTGATGTAAGAAGAGTCTCAAAATTAATATGTTCCCATGGCATTCGACACCTTGAATTTCTTGACCATAGATTCCCAAAGGCATACCATAACATATATTGGAACATTGTTTAGGGACAGTTTTATGTAAACATCAGTAAAGTTTGCCATCTAAGTTCGAAATGGGGTATTTGAGTTGTTGTTCTTTTGAGAAATCAAAGAGATTCATAAAACATTTGTGAACGTGTCCTTACATAAGCTTTCATGCAGTTGTCTACAGCAGTTTTTAAATCAGAGCAGTCAAACTTTAGTCGTTTGGAAAGTCTTGAGTGAGGAAAGTATTCTTGGCATGCAAAGATGTGGTGAGATGCCCTGTTACTTCATTTCAAAATAATTGTCATTCCAAGTTTAGTATTCGTCCTAGTTTTTTGACCAATGAAATGGCAGTATATTTGAAAATTTGGGCGCTATATTTCACATAAACGCACTGCCGGTAAGATTATGTATCGGATATAGATAGCCACGCCCCCGTTTCCTGTGCGGTTATGAAAAATGATGTAATTTTTGGGAAAATGATGTAATTCCAGTATGATCCGCTCGATACTAGCTCCGGTCGGAGGCGTGGTTTGAAGAATGACAGTAGAAGCGTATGTTTTCTTTGGTTGACGAACACTAGGTCAGATAGAGTCTGTATAGTAGATTCTACGCAACATAAACGTGCAAAGGCTGCGCATTTTGAACGTTTATATCCAATAGAATCTACTATACAGCCTCTATCTAATTCGTAATCAAAATACCATCAAGCAATCAGACATGACACAAAAGCGCATTTTGCACTTTTAAGCAACGCACATAAAAAGGATGAAATATGAATCGTCACGCTAAAAGGGACATCCTGGAAAGTCTATTAAATTGATTACGTGAGAAGAAGTCCGACATAGCAGACGTCAATCGAATGCCTAAATTGGCATATTTTTTTTTTTTTTATAATAATATTGCCAAAATTATCTAGATCTAGAAAATTATCTTATAATGAAAATTTCGATCGATCTATACAGACCGTGCGGATAGCGCAAACTGACTTTCACACTACCCAGAAGGTCCTTTATAGCGTAACGGGTAACAGATTTTGATTAAGATTGCATGAGAAATCATTTTGCTGTCATCTCTTATTTCGTGAAGAAATCTGCAAATCTCATGCTTGTAATTAAAATGTGCACTTTGAAGGAAGGAAACTATTTTCCAAAATGTCAGTTATAATTACTACAGAATTGCTAAGGAGCACAGCATTTATAAACGCTTATACAAACAACAAAACTTTAGACTAGTTATGAAATAGCAACTGTTATAGCAGATGCAGAAGATTTTAAATAAATCTGTTTATAGATCTACACGACAGATTTTTGAATGGTGTGAAACAGAGAGAACAAAATGTATTTAATCTTTTAAATAGTCCCTGATAAAATGTTAATGATGAGGAAACAAAATTGTGTTTGTTCGTCAATAACATTTTCATTAGGAGCTCTTTAATAAACCTACCTTATTAAACAAATCTCTGACATGTTTAAATGTTTTCTCTGAGTCACATCAATTTCAAATCGGTTACACATAAACAGACATTGGTTAGATAAAATCTGTTCGTTGGAACATTAATTTCTTTTACAAAAACGCCAATTCAAAACCTAAAGATATTCGTCCTCCCATTACCACACAGTGACTATTTTTGACTCCCCACAAGATAATGGCGTTGGAAAACATTGTGGAAAATGAAGAAATTGCTTGTGACAAGCAATTTCGTCATTTCCCACAACGTTTTCTACCCAAAATGATCAACACATTTTTAATTTCATTCACTTGAATTTTTCGTCTGCAATGTCTTTGAATTTGGAACACCCTATTTTTTGTAGTTTGGGAATGGGTTAAAACAGAGGCAAAATCGGTCAACAAGAGCAATGAACTGTGCGAAGAGCAATTTAAGATGTCTTGGTCAATTCTATAAAACACATTTTGTCGACGGAAGAATGTGTCACAAATGACATTTTGCACGGGATGTAGTTTATTTCTGGATAGCATTCAAGACAGAATTTGTCCTTATGGGACATCATGACAAAAACATAGATCAGGGCCCCGTATTACTAAACATCTTACGACCAAGTTTTTCTGTAAACTGTGTGACAAGACATCTGATATTGCACGAGAAATCTGACTGAGCCAATCAGGGCTGTCGTTACAAGTAATTATGCAAAAGTCAAACGTACGATCGTTAGTAATACGGACCCCTAGATTGTGAGTGTAATATGATAGCGATTCTTTGGTTTTGAACTTTGAATAACTTCAGTGTGTTATATATGTGTAGTAGCCAGATGTGTTCTATTGCAGATTTAGCTCTGTTCCTAGGATGGAAACTTGAGCTACTCTGGCAGTTTGCGTTAAATCCAAGATGTCCACCAATCTCAAATAGGGTTTGTTTGTCGAATCCAATTTTGGTGACTAATTTATCATTTGAGTATCAGACAAATACAATGTATTAAAATTGTACGACAATATGACAAGAACGATGTTTTCAATTGCATTTGTAGGCCATCTTAGGTTCATACAAATTGTAGGCGTTGCTACGGATAGAGATTAATGTCATTTGCAAGCCTGTTGGTTCCCGTTAAAACACTGCCTTTCTCCCATGCTTTCTAAAGATGTGATACTGTCTAGTGTCTACGCATTTGTTGATAAGGGCAAAACGTCAGCATAGCAAGCATGAAATTTGTTCGACGAAGCTTCATAAGCTTTCCATAACCTAAGCATGACCAAAGAAAATGTATCACAATAGGAAATAGACATTTGTGGTTATCATGAACGATCGGTAGAACACAGTCATGTTGTAAAGTAAATGATGTATGCTTTGATTTATTTACTTGATAGCAAAGAGCAAATATGTTTTATCTCAACTCGAGATACTATTACGGAACATGTCAAGAGAGCTGTTTTCCAGGTAGGACATGTATTATGAATGTCAATCAACAGTATCGCAACAATAACCACTGTCTCCGTGTAAATCCTGTCTGGATACCTAAATGCACGACACTTGCAGCTATAGCTGAATGCTGCCGATAGATTAAAAATGTTGTTGCATATAGTCAAAATACACAGGGCACTGCAGATGGTATTGTTCATGCCTTCAGTGTACATCACTTTGTTCACGCAACTGGTAAGATTTTGATGCAAATAATTCACCGATGTTTGTCAGTAACTTTAAACCTTGATTACGTCATAAAACACATTGTCAACTCAATGAAGAGGTGAATATTGACTTAGAATGACGCAAATGGTGATCTCATGCTACTGACAAAATCCCTTCAACACAGTCCGTTTATACTTACGTTCGGCACCAAACTATCAGCAATGTCCCAATACCAATAACTGCTAAGTTATATAAATATTTTTTATAGAGAATCTGATTCCAATACTAGTGAAATTTGATGTACACGTTTGGTGTTTTAATGTCCATCAAAAGCGAGGATACGACGAATTTACTATACCCTCTTTTAAAATGGCGGTCATTTTGTTTTATGGCGGCCATCTTGAAAATGGCTATTTAGCTGCCATCTTTTAATGATACTTTATAGTATGACTAGGTCAAAACAATTGTTATATATAACTTTATATAAACTGCAACATTCAAATTTTGATATATTTTATGTCATTTTATCGATTTATTGCTTTAAAAACAATGGTTAGAACATTTCTCATTAATATTCATATATGTGCTGATGAAATAATTTGCATATGAGATTTACCATACAGTTAGAAATTACTAAACTTTTTTGTACAAATTTTGTTGTTTTATGTCCATCAGAAGCGAAGATATGACCAATTTACTGAGTATACCCCCTTCCAAAGTGGCGGCCATTTTGGATTTTGTCGGCCATGTTGAAAATGGCGGAAAATGAAGTGGCAAGGAATCATTTTTAAATCTGTAAGATCTGAAGAATATATGGTGCAAATTTCATGCTTGTATCATCATTTGAAAAATTTTCACATTAAATATTATTAAGCCGCTCCACTATTTTGACAAACGCAGATTGTTTTGATTATCCATTTACACGTGATATTATGTAATGCTGTCTTCTCATATGGAACTACTTCACAGATTACCGAATTGATATTGGCGACTCAACCGAAGAAGTATATTGATTTATAAAAGAAAATGTCACATTTCCTATATGTACTAGCAGAAACCCTCTCCAGACTGCTTGTCAACGTAACGTCAAAAATCCATTATATTTTGAAAGATATCAAATAAGATTGTTTATCTATTCGTCTAGTCCTGTATTAGAAATTGATTGCTCCGGTGATTCGGTGAAATATGTTAATGCTTTCCAACTAAAACCTCGTACATGAAGCTTGTGTTAAGCTGCAGTTAGTTTTTCGTTGAAATGCTATGATGTATATAGGTTTTTTTATCCCTTTTCTCTAATAATTTTCTCATTAACCATTTAGCCTATCTGATACAAATCATGTGCCTTCTAAGCAGTCTAAATATGGTCGATTAGCGGCAACCGCTATATCTAAGTGGTACTACATACCTTTCTCTCTAAACTTCATTTGACATTAAAAATGATTTTTACAAAGTAGTTCAGTATTTGTAATAGTGCTGCTTAAACAGCATTGTCTTACATGAAAATGATTTGATATATGATAACGTTATAATCTGTAGATTAAATGGAAAATAGCCCTCGTAAATCGTTTTTACATGATAAAAATACACTTACAGAGTCATAATGATGTCTAGACCTACAGAGATAAACCGTATAATGGCAGAACGGTGGTTTTTTTTCTTCTAAACCCTCGTTACTACAATTTCAGCAAGCTCTAGCAAGCTCTAGTAACGAGTTTTTTTTATGAAACTTTCGATATGTTTTATATTTTGATTTTTTACGCAAATCAAACGATAGTCCCAAACTTTTTCTCACTATGGTATCGACAACGACCAATCTCTTCCATCCTTAAAGTCAAATCTACAGGTTTGAATTGGATGTTATGGTAGAACTGGTAAAGGAATTGCCAGAAATTCTTAGGTAGGTGCTCAAGCCGTAGATATGACCATAGCAGTTCAAAGAGCCGGTGAACCCAAACCAATCAATCAATCAATCAATCAACCAATCGAGCAATCAAGCAAGCAAGCAAGCATCAATATACTCGAAATTATTGTCGTTTTGTAAGGCATATATATTCACTGGTGGTGAACACGGCCAAAGCGAGGGACGTTTTTCGCTACAACAAGGTATAGATATTTTGCGTTTAAATGTGAGTTTATAGATTTAAATTCTAATGACAATGAACTTGTTCTAAAAACAGACCGGGTTTACCGTTTTGTATTGACAATATGTCGGTGTTGTTATAAAATCTTGTAACTACGGCTTCGATAAAGCCGTAGTTACGATATTTTAGAACAACATCGACGGAATACATTGTTCGCGAAAAAACGCCCCTCGCTTTGGCCGAGTTCACCACCAGTAATATTGCTATTTTTGTCCATTATTTTCAGGTGTGTTTGCTGTGATAGGTAACAGCCTTGTTCTGATTCTCGTCTGGAGATTTCGTGCGTTAAGGACTTATACCAATTTCCTAATTACAAATCTAGCCATCGCCGATCTGGGAATTAGCGTGTTTGGATTTCCACTTTCTGCGACCTCCAATTTCTCTAATGGGTATGTATATGCACTGATGTAGCAACTATTTCTATGCTCAACTGTACTGACACGCAAAAGAAAGCGTGCATATGTTTACAGGAAAGTATTGTACCATTATTTGAGCAAATTGATATAAGATGTGGTACCAACATTTACAGAAAAAAATGGCTGAAGAATATATAACATTTGAAGGAATTCTAACCACTTTGCTTTACGTGTTGTTCTTTTCAAAAGTTGGAAACGTATGGCATTTTGTTCTTGTTGATTTCTATTCTCGCTGAGTTTATAACAAATAACTGGACAAATACCAGATGCAAAAGAAAACCCACGTAAACTACACGTTATTTACACGTAAAGTACACGTCTGTCATTGGCAATTTAAGTCAAATTTAAACCATTACTTTGTGAAAACATTGTTTTGTAAATTTTGATGGCACATTTGACATCGCTTTGCTTTAGTAAATGCACACTGTTTTCCTCTAATCAAATTCACATTTCCTTTTGCCTGTCGGTATATTTATCAAATGGCGACAATTTGGACCACTGTTATTTGAAAGAAGCTTGCAAACGATGAGACTTGTAAACGATGAGATAGAGGATGTAAAAAGTAAATTGAAAGTGCGTGTGCTTTATAGATCTACCGTACAGATTAGTTAAACAAATGCTTGCTATTGATAGTGTTTTGTTATATTGGCTACCCTAAAATTTTGTCGTTTGTGATAGGATCAACATAAGTCTTATTTCTCTAATTCATTTGTCTTACTACAAGGACACTTCATTTCTCATGTTGTATCAATTGACATTGATATCTAAATGGCCTTTGACCAAACAAATAGAATTTGCATTCGTTGGTCATAGGGGACGTATAAAGTTGCCTTCAGATATCCATAGGCTGGTTCAAATAGATCTATACGAATTTTGATATATTGCTATTTAACCCTTTCCAAAACAGGATCCTACGTTAACGTTTCTATTTGAAAAGGCTTTGGAAAATATTAAGGCAAACTTCAAACTCTTTTTTATGAAACTGGTCCCATGTGTTTTAACTGTATGTAATCAAAATGGGAGAAAAAATTAAATTTTACTGCCCTAAAATTACCACGAGCCATTTTTTTAAATATTTAGAAGGCTTTGTAAATGACAGTATAATTATGTACAAGAACACGTCTTCGTAAGCCAAGAATTCTACCTCCATTTTGTTCCTTACAAACGCAAGGAACAAGGTGGAGATTGAACCCTTGGCTTGCGAAGATAACAAGAACAGGAAGGGTTGACTAATTGCAATATTAAGGAAGACATCATGTCAAAGACTTATATATGAGCCTGGATAAAATATGTGTATTATGTATGGACTCTTTCTATCTCAGTTGTCGTATCAAAGTGCCGCCATAACTTGCATAGACTGGGTTCCAGTCTGATCATCTGTCCCTGTTTAATTTTCTCCACTCTAAATGACTTTGACTGACAGCCAATATGAACACGATCAAAAACGGGTGCTGCAAAATGTAATAAACCTGCAAAATGTAATAAGTATTACAAAACGCGTTGCGATGACATGAAATGTAATAATATTAAGCACAACGCGTTATGTAATAAAGTCGCAATATGTAATAACTTTTTTCACTGACGCAAATTTCATTCAAAATTTGATGCCGTTGATTGGGTGGGAATGGGCGATTTCGATATCATTTTCTTGTTAAATCTTCTAACATCATTGTGAGAATTCGAAATTTTGATATCAGCAAATGCATTCATTTTATCAAATTTCTGACTGTATATGACGTCGCGCACGTTATTGCGACCAGACGTGAAAAATCCGGGTCACCAATGAAAGCTGCGCTAGTTCAAGAAACACATTTAATTGAGAATCGTTTTCTTGTTAGAAACTGTTTCTGTATACATGAACCTGTCTGCATGTAGTTTTACATGGACCCGAAACACCGGAAAGTCCCGAATTTCGGTTAAACTTTAATGGAAAATACACCCGTTTCAAAGCGTGACGTGTAACATAAAAAATCGAAGAATTTGATTACTCTGAGCAAAACTTATATTTGCGGCGTAAAAACTTATTTAAAAATATTGCTAAACGTTTGTTTATCATATTGTCTATCATAAGATATGTTTATTTTAAAATACAAGCAAATATTAAAGACAGTATAATGAAAAATAAAGCTCGCGCTGGCGCGTGACGTGAGCCATTTTGTGCAATTTTACATTGAAATTCGATTTTTCACTGTCTTTGAAATAAATACAGTCGTATTATTTTCATTCAAACTTCTTGCATAATCAAGTTCAACATAAGGACAATAAATGTATGAAATATGAACGATCTATTACGCCGTTTACATGTCTTAATTAGAATTCTCCCAGGTAAAACAGAAATGTCCACCCCCAGCATTTTTTCGAACAAAATTGTTTTAGTGCGCCTTTCGACATGAATGTTATGTAATCCGTCAAATTCTGAACATTGATATTTCGAATACAAGTTAGTTCATTACAATATCTTTAAAATGGTGTATTATGTAGATGCGTATCATAAATATAGGAGAAACGCCAGAAATTTTCCCAGGTAAAACAGAAATGTCCACCCCCTTAAATTTACGTCAAAATTGACGTTGAACGTCGACGTTAAAGCGGTTGATCCTTGATGTATTGAAAAAAATATCTGAAAAATTGGGATAATCTATAACAAACATTAAAGGCATCGGTTATGATCAAATGTAAAGTTTTTTGCTTTCTCTCGCCGACTAAAATGTTTAAGATTCTTCGCGTGTCTCTTTCAAATTATTCCCTCATGATTACATGAATCACACAATATTCGCTATGTATGACAAGGCCTGTATTTCATATTTCAACCTTCAAAGATATTTTACAAGTATGCCCTTAGAAGTGTTGTTTCATATACAAGTTTGATAAATTTCAAGCTATACGAGTTATTGTTCCTTTTCTTTTTTTAAAAACAAAATAAACGAATCAATATGGTACAATAACGGGTATTTACGACGCGTAAAAAGCAAATAGCACATAGACAACAGGAATCACACAGACACAAGACTAATTCCCCAGCAAGATCTGATTTTGTGTGCTGCGAAAAAGTAATTACAAAATATCTTTTAAACAGATTTACTTTCAAAATCTATATAATAAAATTACATACCGCCCGCGTTTTGAATATCGCGGAAATACACGAATGACTTGAACGAGTATTCACAAACAATGTAAAGAGTTTCATTGTAAAACACAAACCATAATTCAGAAATTAATTTACATGTATTTTTTATTTATACTCCTATTTTAGGAAAGAATTAATAAACGACGCTGATTGACTTTCCCCACAATATAAGGAAAATGAAAACATGGATAACAAAGGAATTTTCGTTACGCACAACGTTTACGTGCAACGTTTTTCTATATTTTGACGTTACATAAATTGGTCGCAATACCGTGCGCGACGTCATATGGATTCAAATGAGTTATTTTTATCACCATCATGCAAGAAATTGATTATAAAAAAAGTTTAAAAAAAGTTTATTACAAAACGCGTTGCGATGACACGAAATGTAATAAAAATATGTACAGCGTGTTATGTAATAAAGTCGCAATATGTTATAACTTTTTTCATCGGTCCATATTTCTTTGAAAACTTGATTGCATTGATTGTGTGGGAATGTTGTAAGCATTAAAAGGGCGGTTTAGACATCATTTTCTAGGCAAGTATTCTAAGATCAATGTGAGAAAATGAAACACATTTAAACGGCATCAAATTGTGAATGAAATTTGGATCGATGAAAAAGTTATTACATATTGCGACTTTATTACATAACGCGTTGTACATGATTTTATTACATTTCATGTCATCGCAACGCGTTTTGTCATAACCATTTTTTAAATCTTCCATAATCAATTTCTTGCATTGTTAGGATAAAAAGTAACTTATTTCAATAAATATACAGTTAGAAATTTGATAAAATTGAGACATTTGTCCATATCAAAATTTCATTTTCTCACAACGATCTTACAATATTTCCATAGAAAATGATATCGAAATAGCCCGTTTCTTGCCTAAATCATTCCCACTCAATCAACGGCATCAAACTTTGAATGAAATTTGCGTCGGTGAAAAATGTTATTACATATTGCGATTTTATTACATAACGCGTCATGCATAATATCATTACATTTCATGTCATCGCAATGCGTTTTGTAATACTTATTACATTTTGCGGGTTTCTTACAAAACGCGTTGTAACAACGGGTATCATTCTAGTATGTGTTGTCTTATTGACCAAATTGTAGGCCTATATCGACGACTGGACTCCGGCTACCTCTTGTAGTGCAAATTCAAGTTTGGCCGATCTCTTGTTTCACGACTGAATTAGACATATAAACATATGCATTTGCGCAACTTATTTTTCATGAAACATGCACATGTATGTGTTAAGTATAGAAAATTGCAGCTGCAAAGCAACAAGAAAAACTCAGCGGTAACTGTGCAATAAAAAGGATGTACACTTAAAGACACTTCTAACGCAACACTTACTTTTTTGGTAATAACTTGATATTTAACCAAACATTCTTTATCAAATTTTCAACAAATTTAATTAATTCATAATTGCATAATATCTGTTATTTTCATAAAGAAACATTGAGTAGAAATGATCGAATTTGCAGTGCATATAATATGACTTGAAAACAAAAAGTCGCAAAAAAGCTGTGCGAGCTGATAAAGAAAATTCATGTTATTCAGGCCCGTATGAAGCAATTTCATATTGGGGTGGCTGAAGCCCCTGTATTTGGATATTGGGGGGCTAAATTGGATTTTTCGTACATTTTCAGTGTATAATAAGGAAAATTTGGCATTTTGAGCAACATTATGGAGGCTAAGACCCCCCCACCAACCCCGACTGTTCCTACGGGCCTGTTATTAATGTAACAGCAGTAAAGTTTATGACTTTATGCTAACATTCTGTGTGTCCGTCATGAACCTAAATGACACGAAGACACACCCTTCTCATTGATAAAGCATAATTGATGGTGAATCTTTGCGGGATCATTCTCAACTCGTCCCTATTAAGTTCCTGTTGCAGTTGTTGAAAATTTCTTGGGGCAAAAGGGCGAAAAGCTAATGTCTAGTAACAAATTAAATGATTTTGTGCAATGCTGACACGTACAAAACATTAAACAAAATATGTGCGACTGAATTCTAGTATTGCATCGCACATGATAGCATGTTATCAAATCTTATGAAGCAGTGATATGAGTTTTGAGCATGATTTGGTGACGCTGCTTTGATGCTATTGAATTCTGCAATTGCCTGGGGTTTTGTGACTTTTCATATTTGAGTCTTAGTGAAAATCCTAAATATGTTTTATGTTCGGATCAGTCGATTTACTTGAAACTTACAGAAAACATGTAAACGTAATTGATTGATATTTGCTGAAAAATTCATGACATATACTGCATTATTTATTTAGTTATGATGAAAAATGTAAGTGTTGCGTTGGAAGTGTCTTTATGTGTACATACACGTCACCGTTTCCGAAAAGAAAGAAGAAAAAAGACAATGCGATAACAAATTTCAATTGATTATCATCTTGCATATTCATTTCTTATCCGTAGATCTTTTTTCAAATGTTTTGGACAAGAACCTCATAACCAGTCTTGACTGTATATGTCTGGTTAGTTTCATGGTGACCTACATTAGGAGATTGTGCTATCGTAAATCGCTGATTTTCAACGAAAACCTCGCAACTGCAGCTTAAAACAAGCTGCAGTTACGAGGTTTGTGTTGAAAAACGACGAAATACAATAATGTTGGCAGAGATTGAACGAGATGTCAACATTTAGTGGTTTATAACTGTTATCTGATTTCCTTCCCAATCTGTTCTATAGTCTATAATCAAAGAGCTACAGCTAACAAGGAATAAAGGCTTTCCAAAATGCAAAATGAAATATTTCGTATATTGTGATCCAAACCTTATGTTGAAGGTATTCATTTGAATCTCCCATTTAGACGATTTTAATGAGTACCCACAACATACTGTAAGTATTTCTAAATACAATTTTACAATCTCATCTCCCTCTCTCATGTGTTGCTTTCTGTGATGCTTTATTTATTCTAGTCACGTTAGTATTCATTTATTTTCACAGATCCATGCAATACTGACCTAAATATAAAAACGATACAAAAGCATTTAGAACGATCACTTATCCAGATAGGAATTGTATAAAGTGATTTGTCAAAATGAGCGATTTGTCAAAGTAACAGCTAAAAGTGATGGGTCCGTACATCGCATACTTTCGCTTTTCAACGAAAACCTCGTAACTGCAGCTTACAACAAGCTGCAGTTACGAGGTTTTCGGTGAAAAGCAGCGATATTTCATTGTCACTCAATATTTGTGCGTGTATTCAATGGAATACAAAAGGTCCGTAATGTAATTTATGTCAGAGCATCTCTCGGGAGTTCGAACCTATTTCACCCCCGTGCCGAACAGAAAATATTGGAACAATTACCTACTAATATTTTTGTTCAAACATATTATGCTACATGTACCTTTCAGAAAAGGAACATACACACATATTTACTGACAACTTTAACCCAAAGAAAATCTCGAAGTCACGGCTGACTCTTTTCCAAAATAATTTTGGTTATCGTGCTTTTGTTTGCAATATGTATACTGAATAAAAAAATAAACGTTCGCTAAATATGTACGAGTTGTTCAAGGGTACCACTTACATACACATAATAATGTAGTTAGCTATTAAACTCGTTTCGTTTGCAAACCCAGTCACCTAATCGACGTATAAAATCCAAATAATTATGTTTATTCAATGTTATATTTTAGTTTCATGTGTGCAAAAGGGGTATATGTAGACATTTAAAATGTGCGATTTTTTTTCAATAGCAGAAAATGGAAAGAAACAGTTCGACATGAACAATTACGCCCCTTTTCTACCTTATTTTTTTTTCAATTAATATAGACAAGAGCCGTGTAATACATTGACTTCAAAACAAGTAGTAACTCGCTGCTCTTCAACAAAAAACATCGTAACTGCAGCTTAAACCAAGCTGCAGTTACGAGGTTTTTGTTGAAAAGCGAGGAACTGTTGTTGGTACCGCCAATTCTCGAGATAATAATTATTGTACTTTTAACGCATACCACAGAAGAGGGAGAAAAGACAAGAATTTTATTTCATAATCTATTTTGCTGGTACTCATTTAAATCGTGTCGAAGGGGCGATTTCAAAATGAGCACCCAAACTTATCGGTTTGACCAACGAGTAGTTTGCGTTTTAAAAAGCAAACACTTCCTTTTATCTGTATTGCTGATTAGGACTCCTTAACTGAGTCGCTTTTACTGTATTTGTACACAATCTTTCTCTTAAAGTCCATTTCGTGACATTTAAAGACATTAAATGTTCCGTCCAATTCCTCTTAAATCAAATGCGCAGATGATTAAACATAATTAAAGATAATATTCATGACCAGCGATTAAAATGAACACGCAATTTCATGATGGACAGAAAAACATTTAAGGACCATTTTCCAGATCTCATTTCTATCTTGATGTTAACTTTATCGCATTTCGCTATCAAAATAAGCAACGCGCAACTACAGCTTTAGCTACAATAATTTTGTAGAAACCAGAAGACCTGTTCGCTGCCTCAGTACTTTAACAGGCTGTTCAGGACATACATTTGTGTTAAAAAGCTATAGTGGCGCAATTACTTCTAAAATAGACAGCAGTTAAAGCAGAAATTAAACAAATGCTTTAACAATTACAGACAAAGCTTGTCAGAGGCCTGAACGACTTCAATTTTATCTCAAACACGTTCTAGTAGGAAAAACCCATCCTCGGAAACCACAGCGGTCATAGCTCACGCTACATGACATGTAGCGTGAGCTATGGCCGCTGTGGTTTCCGAGGATGGGAAAAACCTATTAAATCAGGAAAGGTAGAATTAGCGAAAAGCTTTTGCTACGTTGTAGCATATATAATTATGTTAAGCTTTTATCCTAAATCGTTTTGTAGGCAAGAAGACATTTTAAAGCTTGATGGTGATCCAAATTGACAGATGTTAAATGCTAGAAAATGGTTGTTGATTAAAACGAAATTTGTTTGCAATAATTCATAGGAATGTTGAGACAAAAGAAGGAAATTATGTTTATTCTTCGTTTGTATCAATGCTTTCTTAAGCCTTTCGTATTAGATATCTTAGAATCAATAATTGCTTGGGAAATGAATTAACCCTTTCCCAAACAAGACCGGATTTTCACGTCTCTATTAGAAAAATTGACTTTGGAAAAGCAGTTTCTCCTTTTGTCTCAATATTTTCTATGCTATCTTATACACAAATTCTATATTTAACAATTCAATTCAATTCAAAATCCTTTGTTGGCTGAAACCCCTTCTTGGGGTACATCAGCAAAAACATTACACAATAACATTCATACGTGACAAAGTACGGGGAAGAACAAAGAAACAGACTATACATTCCATGAAGAGTTGCCCGGATTTATGACATTGGTTTTATTTATCCATATCTCAATCGCTTACGTCATGACTGATTTCATTTATCCATAACACAGGGCCCCAAATATGACCTAAATTACGTTAGTGGAGGGTCAAAACCTCGCATCTACAAATTTTCCAAGCTGTAGTTACGAGGCTTTGATACACCATCGGCGATTTAAACATGTGGAACGTTTTGTGTTTTTGTAGACATTTTTAAATTGATTGTTATGTTGATTGATTGATTGTCATCATAATTCAGTGTATTCTCATTGTGGATTTAACTTTATTTGAAAGTTATAAATATGCTAGGTGTGTGAACAATTGTGTGATATTGTGCGATCAGCATTATAATGTGTTTTCGTGTCAAGCAGTAAATTGTGCCAAAACTGTGAGTACGCAATTCTTTTGTTGTTGATTTATTGTATGATTTAAGAATATTTAATTCATTCCATGCTGTTTTTTTTTTCTTTGTGTTGACGTTATTTTAACAGTGTTCTGTATGATAAAATAGAGGTTATGACATCGACATTAGTGATAATCATTATTTCAGAGCAGATGCCGATTTGTTGCATCATGCCTGTGCATGGTTGTTCATTTGTGCTGGCCGATCTGTGTCAACATTTATTTAAAGAGATTAGAATATGAAACCAATTTACTGTTAAAGTGTTATGATTTGAAGTGGGACATGATTACATTTATCATTTTGCACAGATTTTTTAATTGTTTTAATGATTTACAATTCATAATTTGTTTGAATTTTAATGAATTTGGCCTTTCATAATAATACTTTTTTATATAAACTTTTCACTCGTTACTGAAAAACTGGCATTTAAGAATGTAATGGAGCTCATCTCCTGTATCATTTTGGTCACATAGTATACACTTTCTTTCGGATATGTCTATATTACTCCATCTACCTGTCTCAATTGGGAGATGGTGGTTGGCTGTCCTGAATTTAACAAAGTTAAGATAATCTTTTTTGGAGAGCTTGAGAAAGTAGTCTTCAAGATTAATATTTTCTTTGAATATGTTATAAAGAATACCCTTATTTGAGAGTTGTAGATTTGCATTCCATTCTTGTTTGTATTGATCAATTAATGTATTTTTCACCAGCGTTTTGAAGTGTTTTTGACTTTTTTTTGTACAGTTAGATTGATTGATCCAGATGTCTGGTCTTCCAATTTCATTTAATATTTTTCTGATATAATCAACCCATTTTGATTGGAAACCTGTGGTATTAATTAATAGCCGATATAATTTTGATGCTAATTTATTTTGTTTGCCTATTATTAATTTATACCAATAAGTTATCATTCTTGTTTTGATAGTAATTGTTAATGGGTATCTACCGGTCTCAGCATACAACATATAATTTGGAGTACTCTGCTTTAAATGTAATATTCTCTTCATGAATGACAAATGTACTTTTTCTAGGAGTTTGTGGTCTTCATATCCCCAAACTTCTGAAGAGAAGAGTAATATTGGTGTGATAGTGTTATCAAATAATTTGAGAATCAGGTCTATAGGTATGTTTAAATTATTTACCTTTCTGTATAGGAAGAAAAGGGCTTTTGTTGCTTGTTGTGATAAGTGCTTTCTGTTATTAAGGAAATTACCACTAGAAGAAAAAATTGTCCCTAGATATTTATAGGACTTGACTATTTCTATGGGAGAGTTATTTATTTTAAAAACTGTTTTGCATTTAACATTGTTTCCAAAAATCATGATTTTTGTTTTGTCAGTATTAATGTCCAGTTTCCAGGTTTTACAATATTCATCAAAATTATTGAGACATTTTTGTAACCTTTGTGAGTCATCTGAGAGTATTGCTGTGTCGTCTGCATACAATAAGGCAAGCAGTTTTACGAATAAACTTAGATCTGAACTGGATAGTTTTATACCATTGTTACCTTTTTCAGTAAGAAATTGTTCCAAATCATTTAGGAACAGCGAAAAAAGTATAGGTGACAGATTTTCGCCTTGACGAACACCGATATTACTTATGAAGAAATCTGTATATTCGTTGTTAATTGATACGCATGATCTGATATTTTCATACATATTTTTTATCAATGTCAGAAATTTGCCTGTGATGTTAGATTTGAGAAGTTTTGTCCAAAGGCCTACTCGCCACACAGAGTCGAACGCTTTAGAGAAGTCTATAAAACAACAGAATAGTTTTTTATTGTGTGATTTGAAAAGTTCAATAATTGAATTCAGTGTGAATACATGATCTACAGTTGAGTAGCCAGCTCTAAATCCAGCTTGATTTTCTAGTAATATTTCATTATTTTCTAGATATTTTGTTAATCTTTGATTAAGTACTGAAGTAAAGAGTTTGCTTATACAGCTTAAAAGAGTAATAGGACGATAATTCTGTGGGTCTTTTGAGTCTCCCTTATTTTTATAAATTGGTATTATGATGCCTGAGGACCATTGTGAGGGAAATATTCCCGTTTCAAACAACATCCCTTTCGTTATCTGCAGCAGATTTTGAATTGGATTATCTCGGAAGATTATTGTTTGGGAAAGGGTTACGGATGTCATAATCTATCCGACTGGGGATAATCTGTAGGAGTGATTAGACAACCGCATTAGTGAAACTGCTGAAGACGCAATCCCAGTTAAATGGGACAATTGATGTCTCCGGCCTTCAATATGTTCTAGCTGCAAAAAATCAACATTATATAAATGACCTCCGCATTTATTTTCATCCAACACCTATAACTAAAAAATGTATCTATAATTTACGTTCGTAAGAACTCCATTTCATATGAAAATCATGCGACAATCAAACTAGGGGGTACGAAAAACCGATGTCTCCGGGTATAAATTCTAACTTTCAAACCAAAAATGTCAATTTCAACAATAGATTATCCTAACAGAAATGTCCCAATCTTGTACAGAAAACATAGAGCTCCAAAACGATACCAAGATTTATATAAAAAATGTAATCCAAAATTTGTAGAACAGCCTCGAGTCGCTGTCTCCAAAATTCAAAAACGTACGGGACACTTTCTTGAAAGCTAAGAAACACTGACATAAATCTACATTTAATGCATTAATCTAGCGTAATCTACTTTAGTATAAATATATATAATCAAAATGAAGTCGTATTTTGATATACTTTTGTCTATATTTTCAAAAAATCAACATCATTCTTAAACAATTTACCGTAATTTTAACTCCGTAACGTACGAGGCAAGAACTAAAGTAACTCTAGTTAAAAATGTGTAACTATAAATAGTTTAATTCTCCAAGTAAAATCACTATTCGAAGTGTCTTCAAATATGACAAAAAGAATTATGCCGATTACTATAATAGCATTGATACAGCAGGCCAAATAAAATTGGGTACACATTAAAAAGTGACGTTCGAGTCCATAACGTTCGAGGCAATTTTTAGTTTTCAGTTTTTAAATTGCTGAAATGGAACGTTTCCTGTGCTTATTTTATGTGTTTTGGGTTCCTTAAGGACTCCAGTTTAAGCAAAATAGACTTTTAATGCACATAATAGACTTTACACGTACTCGTACTAGTCTCGTACGTAATGGTATTATGATTACGCTTAATTGATACTATTTTTACAATATTGAAGAAAGTTCCACAAAATATGCCAGTTTTTGTTGATATATATATAGGAATATATTCATACCCATATACATTACACTAGATTGATGCATTCAAATAGACTATTTCAGCGTTTCTTACCTTTATAAAAAGTGTCCCGTACGTTTTCGTATATTGGATCCATCAGAGGTAAGGATGTCTAGCAAATTTTGGATAACATTTTCCTTAATTAAGAAGTTATTACACATACCTCATGTGTCAAAACAATACGAACATCTCAACTTTTATAAATTGAAACTAATTTGGCTATGAAGTCTTAATTTGTAAAACAATACACCCAGATGGCTTATAGAGTTGTATTTATTTTCATTTATTCATTTCATTACAATTTTTTTGACAAAGTGTCTGGCAAATGGATATTGCCTAATAATATTATGATTTGATTGAAAAGGTAATAACACAGAGGCTGTGATGTTAAAGGAAATAAAGCATATTACGTACGGGACAAGCTGTAGTTACGTTCGGGACAGACCAGTTTTAAACTATTGTTGATTTGTAACAAATCATTGACTTTCCATTTCGGTATATCGATTAAGGGAATAACTCATTGCTTTTGTTTAACAATACGAGAGAAAATTAAAGGTTGTTTGGTGTATTTTAGAAGAGTTGGAAGTAGTCAACGTTTTAAATTAAAGGAATTGTACAAGGATGGCCGTTTTGAATTTTCATTCGCATAGGTACAATTCGCCATTTTCACCCATATTGTCAATTGATTCACATTTTACAAACAAATACTCATCAAAATGTATCGGATTTATTATTCTTTATGCATTACTTAATGTGAAATTAGACACACATTTCACAAAGGGGTCTATTTAAAATACGTAGTTTTTTATGCACACATTTGATCCTTTAACAGTCTATAAATCCAAAACTAAGCAAGCCCACTTGACAAAACAACAGAAATTTGCACAGAAGATGTGATCCAAGAAGAAAATTTGTCCAGAATGAGTGAAGGGTAAAATGAAAAATTTCGAAAAAAAATTAGTCAATTGTCCACTTTAACTGGGATTGCGTCTGAAGCGCATTATCGGCGTGCGTTTTCGGTTGCATCTGTCATTAGCAACTTCTCAATTTTCATTAACGGGGATCAAAACTGCACGAAAACATTCAAAGTAATTTTTCTCACCGCCAAAAGTCCCTGGGTGCACATGCACCATAGAAATTTTAAACCTTTTCTCTTATTTTTTCTGAACAGCTTTGTCCGATTTTGGAAACCACTGCAGATTGCGCAGAAATTGGGAACTACGTCATAATTGTTGTCAATATTTTAGAGTAGATAGCAAGGAGTGAAGATTTAATAGAAATCGGCCCTATGAAACATTGGTGTTTCTTACAACCATTAGTAAATGGAAAAACATTAAGCCTTTCAAGAAATCATACTGACAGATTTTTTTGGGTAGATTTGGGTAAAGTATATTGATGACAGCTTTTTCTTTTTGTGTATGTCACATTATCTGGTCCTGGTTGGAACTAGATTTTGTGAGCCGTTTTAATAGATAAGTGTGTTGCCAAAACAGCAATTTTCCAATGTCTTTTGGTTATGGTATGGCGACTTTGAGTTTTCAGGGACCAGGGATATTAACAGGATTGATATAGATATGGGATGCTAAGAATACATTGAGACTTTGCAAAACTTTGCTATGTCATCTGCTCACTTGCACGGCTAGGATTTTGACTTCTGGTACAAAGATATTGGTAATACATGCAATACTGCGAATATTATGAGGGAATGTCTTAAGGCAATGGTATCGATAATCCGAGTCTTCTCTGATGTAAATACGCTCTTTGATATTTTGATTTTTCGCTATGTAAATAGCGAAAAATCAAAATATCAAAGAGTGTATTTACATCAGAGAAGACTCGGATTATGGTATCGAGTGATCTAATACATGGCCACCAATCACCAGACCTTAAACTTATTGAATTTTATGTAGCATATTCAGATTTCTTTGCGATCGACGTGGCACAATTACCTCCATCAATTACGTAACTGGCAAAGTGGGTCAAGTTAGGCGAATTTTTGGCAGAGAGCAATACTAGACCGTAATTAGAAACACGTGTCATTATATCCAGACTGTAATGGATGCCACAGGAAGCCCCATAAACTAATAAATGGTTGTTTAACAACTGTGCTAGTGACACGATTCTTTTTCAGAAACAAAAATCTACTATTTTCCATAAAATCAAATTCATGAATAGGTGTATGTATTTCAAATTAAATTCAATGTTTATTTTACCTCTAGCTCCCACATGTTATCTTCTGTCAATTTAGATACAAGGATTAAATAATTATTTGTGTCAAATTTTTCATTCTTATTTTTATTGTTTATTAGATATTTCGTTCTTGTTTCCAGACTTTTGATGAGCCCCGTAAATATAGCTATTGTCATGTAAACATCAAAAATTTATTTCTTTGCAAGCTGATTTGAATCCTTGTTGAACGGCGCGCTGCAAGCACCGTTCTATTGGTATACTATTTGAGTTTTGTCACTGGAGGTGTAAATTGTACAAGGACATGGAAAAACGAACAATTCAGTGACTGTTCAGCCGACTTCGATTGGCGATAGGTCGAGCTATAATTTGGCTTTTCCGTCTATTTTATTCAACACCAGGTGTGTGTCAGCCAATGAAAACCTTTGTTTGTCTCGATACTGATTATTTTGGTGTTTTCATTCGGGCTAAATGGGTCGATTTCTTGACCACAAGACTTCGTCCTATTACGTTTATAAAACACGGGATATCTCAAACGTGTAAATGTATTGACTGTAAGGGGGTTTCTCAAAAGAAAACAATTCATGGAACAATACTCAAATATTTTTTACAGTGTAAAAAGCTTTTAGGCTAATTAATTTCCGACGTGATCGAAAGGATACAGTTTGGTCAATCAATTCGGCGCCATGCCACAATTTCGTCTTGTTCTTTATATCTTCAATGGATGGTCATTCCCTCGTAATTCCGGTTTAAGGTAGAATACCCGTAATGCTGCCATTTTGAGATTCATTAAACGTCGCCATTATGTATCCGGACCTATTCGAGCGCGTTCGTAAACATTCGGCGGTGGAAAGTTCCACCGCCAAATGTTTTCGACCGCGCCCGAATGATTCCGATGTCGCGCGAATCTCACTAGGGGTGGACTAACTTAATCAAGCTGCATAAATTGCGAGTGTTGGACCTCTTATTAAATATGGTTTGTTTTATATTTTGTAGGTGGATAATGGGTAATGTCGGCTGTCAGTGGTACGGATTTACGGGTATGCTGTTTGGTCTTGGAAATATTGGCTTTCTTACCACGATCAGTATAGATAGATATCTCTTAACATGCAAACATCAAACGTGTAAGTATGATTTATTTATTTCTGTTTTGTCGATCCGGCTTCCCTCTTTAATACCCACGGCAGATAATCACGCGGCACAGCAAAATTCCAGAAAATCATCAATAATTTTGTTAATATCTGACAAATTTGAATTGGATTTTAAGCAGAGAAAATGGAGAAAAAATCTGCAGAAACCAGCTAGATTTTATTGTTCCTTCAAATATCAGGTGATAAAATTGTAATTGACGACCAACCAAAATTAATGTTTTATGCCGATATTTAACAAATCCTTTGCATTCAGCATATCTCTACAGCTTTCCCCTTCTCGTCTTCATTTTTTTACAAATCGGTATAAACAGAATTATTGACCAAAAAATCGAACCTTTTTTGTCACGCGATTCCCCCACACCATGTGTTATCACTCATTGAGGTTCGGACAAAAGACGACGCTCCTTTGTTTAAAAATACCAGTGAATGTTCAATTGAAAGTGCTTTATTTTCATATTTCATTTTTGAAAATATTCATTTTGAAAAAAAAATGCATTTCTTTGAGATAGAATCCGTAACAAATAAGGCTACGTGTATGGCATATCAGCCATCAACCTGCGTTTAATAAGTCTGATCAAGATCCAGATTGTCTAGTACATTCTCTTCGTAGCCTATCACAAGTACATGTATAAGAGTACAGTATAAATCCTGAAGAGACTTCTCCGATTAAAGAAAATCTCCAAAATTCGATCTGTAATTTCGTGATCGAATAGTTCTAGTGTTTAATTTCTTAAGCCGAAAAAGCAGAAAAACGGCACGTCAGGAATCACATGGATATGTAAGACTTAAAAGACAGCAGTAAAAAAGTTATTGAGGGTCAAATAAAGGTTAGTTGGTCGTCAGTAACTTTTTTATTATCTGATTTAAACTTTAGTTAGTCGTAAAAGGTCTACAACATCCAGTAGGTTCCTGATGTTATTAATCTTCTCTGCTTTAAACCAAACTCAGTTTGGTAACATATTAACATTTTTATCGACATTTTCTAAAATTGTTGTGTCACGTGATTCCCCGACGCTTTTTCTTAGGCACAGTTTGAGTTCGCTACATGTTTATATCAAATGTAAGGCATGCTTTTTTCCTAGATCCCAATCACGGTTGGGATTGTGCATGATGGGATGGATAACGAATACGGACAAAATAGTCTCGATTCTGGTAAGATTTTTTGCAATAACTTCCTAATTTGTGCGTGAATTTTCAAAAGGTTTGTTGCATGTACCCCGCCTCACCGAGCTCTTTCATCGCATGTATGACATATGAGATAACTCGTGGTACTTTTTCCAAAATATTATCCCAACCGACTAGAAAGCGAAATGGTAACGACTACGGCCACATTAATCACGCTTCAGGTAAGCATTTGTGCAATTACTTTCTTTATTTAAGCATCAATTTTCATGCAGTTTGTTGCATGTACTCCGTCTTACTGAGCCATTTTCTCAGATGTACTACTTATCGGGAAACTCCTTGTACTTTTCTCAAAAATCGATCCCAACCGACCTGAAAAATGACTTGGATTTTTTGTCGTTTTTCTGATCGGTTGGGGTCAATTTTTGGACAAAGTACAAAGATTTTACAAACAAGTCATATATTTGAGGAAAGAGCTCAGTAATGCGGGGTCCATGCAACAAACTGCTTGAAAATTGACGCAGAAACAAGAAAATTATTGCACAGTTTCTTACCTGAAGCGAGGCAAATTTGTCCGTATTCGTTATCCATCCCATCATGCACAATCCCCACCGTGCCAATGCTATATGCAATATTTCGACTTTAAAGCCATATTATTAACTTCAATCTTTCAAATGGCATTTTCTAAACGCCAATGTTAGAAATAACAAATTCTGGGTGTTTTTTTTTCAGTTAAAAACAATAACAGTTAAAAACAATAAATCCCTTTTGTAAACCGCTTAGTCCTTTCCCAAACGGCGAATCTGTTCCATTAATTTGAATGCTGTACGGGACGAAGTACCATAACTTTTATGCTAAATATAACAATTAATTTAACGAATCATAGGTATAAATGAGACAAAATTTAAAATAAGACAGGTGTCAACATTTCTTCTTTTATCCTAACGTTTTTTAAAATCCATTTCTATAAAGTACTTGATAGGAAAACGTTATAATGATCTCGTGCAGCGTAACCTAGTTAGCTAGAGTAACCCAGTTTTCTGTATTTTCGGTAACCTAACCATGCAAATTAAAAGAAAATAACACAAAGAATTTCCATTGTTTTAATGAAGTCAAAGACCTCTTTCTGGAGTCTATTATATCTGCTTCGTGAGAAAATATTGTCTCTTTTCACGAAAAAACTCGTAACTGCATATTAAATCGAAGTATTTTGGAGAAAACATCCACGACGATATGTCATTAAAAGCTCTGCACAATACAAAAAAACAGAGTAAGAGAGAGCTACAGATACACTGGTGGTGAACTCGGCCAAAGCGTGGGACCTTTTTCGCGATCATAGCATTCCGTCTGTGTTGTCATAAAATATCGTAACTACGGCTTCGATATAGAGAAAAATAATTAACCCAGCAGAGTGACCTTAACTGTACACAAAAATGGAAAAGTTTATTGTCCAGTTTAGATGGTAATGGTCCGTCGTTAATTTACGTAAAGGCGTGCACTGTATCCGTTATATACAACATTGTGCCGCCATGTGAAAATAAGATTTTATCTAATATAGTCAAATAAAAAATGTTAATCTACCGTGGTCCATTTGGATCGAAGCTTTCGTTAAAATAGGCGTAATTTCAAAAAATATATATCTTAATACAGTTCACATCCTGGTCATACCGTACAGATGGCACAGGCTAACCAGGATCGGCATTTTTGCATATTCAGTTTACCAATTACCATTTTAAGATGACGCGACAAATGTATGCACGTGAAAATACTATTAAGTCGTTGAATAATATGATTATTAGCTGTAAATAGCGAAGCATGCAAAGTGTTCGGCAAATCACGAGGGGTTCTGGCATACCTATCACCCCTGGACGATAAGTCTGTTGACCTTTCCGCTTGGTCTGCTCTGCCGGGTCAAATCTCTCCGTCAATAAAGCCGTAGAAACGAGATTTTATAACCACATAGACGGTTTGTCAATACATATCGGTACATCCTGTCTATTTTTAGAACAAATTCATTGTTATTACAAAAACTATCCAATCAGATCTTTAAACTCACATTTAAACGCAAAATATCTGTACCTTGTAGCGAAAAACGTTCCTCGTTTTGGCCGAGTTCACCACCAGTGAAATAACGCTGGATGTCTTTGGTCTGAATAATTTTATTAAAATTGCTTAAGCCCTGTGTCGTTGCTATTCATAAGAATGATCTTTATAAGACGATTTGTATGAACATCAAAAGCAAACCAATACACAGTCGAAGTATTATTCTCATTCTTATTTGCCTGTCTTTGTGATCTTTAGTTGTATTTGGTAGTAAAAGATCGAAAATTCAAGTTAATTTCTTACATTGCTTGGATATATAGTGTACGTTGAACCATAATTAACATTCACGAACATTTTCCAGAACACATTTAAATTTACTTCCCTTCTAATGACCGAAAATCTTGATATAGATTAAATCTTGTAGGCATTAAATTTATTAAAAACTGAAGCAAATTCCTTCTTTTCTTCTCTCAAATGAAAAACACATTACCCGTCCCCAAAACACGGTGTTGACCTCTGCAATAGATTTGAAAACTATGTAGGGAAAATGAGAAAAAGCTTATGCCCAGCATTGTATTCCTTTCTCTCAATCCATTCAATGCTTTGATTCTGATTTCAAGTATTTTTCACGGAGTTGTTAGTCGTAAACTTGTCAGTGGAATGCAGTTTAAACTCGGTTAGAATAAAACGCTGCAAAGCCTGGAAGACATAAATTGTAAGGCTTATCAAACCCATATTTCTTTAATTACATAATAAAGTCATTGTATATGCATTTAAATATGCTATATCCTTCGCCTAATACCGTGTAATTTGTAGCAAGTTCCTATCTCTATCTGTTTCTAATAATTACTAATATTTAATCCGATTTTTGGAAAGTGATTGATGATTTTACTTCCTCTTTTAACATTTCCTTAATAATAAGCTTTGTTTTGGGAATTATATCTAATGTGCAATTCACAATTTTCTTGAAACACTTACCTCCAAGTATCTCTTTCCTAAGTACGTGTAATTCCTTGTTTTGACGCCCCTAAAAGAAATAGAAAGAGGATTGGGAAAATATTGAGGCAAAAGTTGAAAATGCTGATAATCAGTATTTTCTTTTTTGACTCAATATTTTCTTTATTATGTTTTGCGAAAACCTTCATTACCAATCTTCATTTTATCCAGATGCTAAATGGTGAAAATAGATATTTACTTACCATCGCGTTTCATTCTTACTACGGATTTCTCTTAAATTCGGTAATTTCTGTCCTATTTTCGATTCGTTCTTTCTCTGAATCGATATCTTTTAAATTTAAAGGCAACCAAAACAAAAATATTACATTTCAATCCAAGATATTTCGGGGTTTTGTGCAATTTGAGGAAATGCATTGTTGCAGCTTTAACCGATGGCAACTTCATTTTTGTCGACACAGTCTGGAAAGTTGATACACTTTAGTAAACATTTCCGAAGTGGGAGTCTGGAAAGTTGATACACTTTAGTAAACATTTCCGAAGTGGGGTCGTTACCTATAAAATTGTCCCGATTAATGGACTGCTTTGCAAAGTTTACAATTGTTATTCTTTGTAGAAATCTAAGAATAAAAGCTGCGGTTGTTTGTCCTGTGTACGGCACAGAAACCTAATATTATGTTGCGACAATTGAATATTTGCGTGTAACTATTCCGTCTTTCTTGTTTGTTACTCTGAACTATAGTGACACGAACATCAATTATTGTTGTATGTTTGAATAAAACATTACAAGAAATAACGTAAACATTGATTCGTCAATTGATGGATGCTTAACCCTTTCCCTAACAACAAAGAATTTAGAATGGACCAAATTTAAACGTGTTGTAAATGAAACAAGTAATACCACAAAAACTTGTAATTCTAATTATGCTATATTAAAACTGTACTCAAATAGTATATGAGCCAGGATATGGAAAAAGGCCCCTTATAGCATCTGAGACTGCTATCTTTTAAGATCAGCATGTGCCTTATTGCAGTCTGGCAGGTATCTATGCCGCTGCCGTTCGGTCACTACAGGTCACGAAGAAGCTATTAAAGATCATTATGGTTCATGATCAGAATGTCTGTATATGCTTTGAAGATCAACATGGTTCATGATCAGCCTGCGTGTATACGCAGGCTGATCTTGAGCCATGTTTGGTTCAAAAGCCTTAAAGGACCTTTTTCGAGATCCTGGCCCATATGTATTCATCACCATCCATTTCATTGCCTGTATCAGTTTACTTTTTTGAACTAGGTAGAATAATCTCGTTTAGAAAGAGTTAAAACATTGATAGAAATTACGTAAACATTGAA
Source organism: Fragum sueziense (assembly GCA_963680895.1). NCBI lineage: Eukaryota > Metazoa > Mollusca > Bivalvia > Cardiida > Cardiidae > Fragum > Fragum sueziense. The sequence goes on from OY804592.1 coordinate 65,615,110, forward strand.
TCCAGCATTGATGGATGTTCAAATACTTAGAACACGAACATACTCAATAAAACTGATTGATGCTTTCAAACCCTTCCTAAACAAAACTTGTTTTTAACCTTTTCCCAAACGGCATAAATTCAGAATGTTTCAATTTGAAAGCTACTGCAGACGACAAATTTGGTGTAGATTGCTACAGAACTGGTCTATACAACAAAAGATATTGCTCATTATCAGCATTTTCACTGATTTCACAAGCCTATTCTACTATAGACGTCGGAACTAGGTCGTGTTTGGTATATGATTAATGCCTTTATAGGAAACACGACGTACCACCGGTTGCGGCGTCGACAGACGAGAGATTACTTTAAAAATAACCTGATTTCTACCGTGGTCTATCGTTAATTAACCACGGTTCGCACAATAAATAATCAACGAGAGCGAAAGCTCGAATGGGTTATTCACCGAGAAGCCTAACTCAGAACCGTGGTTAAATAACGATTGACAACGGTAGAACTCAGATTATTTCGATTCTAATATAAAAAGGCAACATAAATGAAGACATTTTGAGATTGTCACTAATGAGGATTAATTCGTTCAACGTAACATGTCGTTCCACACTGCATTTCGTTGGAACCTTGACACAGTCACTCAAATAAAATTCAACATTCAGTAAACCTATACATAATACTTTAATGAGAGTCAAACCCTGGTCACTGCGTGTTAAAATGAACCTGTCCGGTCGCCGAATTTCATTGTTACGAATTGTCACAAAATCACAACAAAACCGTTGTACAAACTCAAATTATATACACGAATTGTGTACAGTACACGAAAATTGATTCATAGACAAACGAACCTGTCTCCTGATTGATATTTTTTCCATCTTTAGTTTTAAAAAGAGAATTACTGCGACATTTTGTCTGAATATTCCGACAGAAATAGGTCACAGGATAAAAGACGTCATCGTGACGTTGCGAGGTCGGAGTGTAAGCGGAATCAATATACCGGTACCATGCGTACTTATTAGAATAGATGTTCCAAAAAAGATATCCGCGGTAAACAAGTCTTTTTTTCGAACGTCAACATTATATTGCACTGGTCCAATTAAAGTGACATTTCAGAATTTTTTGTCATAAATTTTACTTTTATTTTTATCTGAAAGAGTATATTTCCTTATGAACATTCGGAAAATTTCGAGCTAAAAAATTGCGCCGTTTACGAGAAATTTATATTTTTGTGTTAGAATTGAACAAATTGTTGTGGACAACAGTTCGAATTTATATGCAATTTATCGATTATGTCTCAACTTTAAATGCGTGTTTCTCGCTTATTGGCAACAACTTCAAAAAACCAATAGTATTTATACTCATTAGAATAACCAATCTTGGCATCAAGACATACTTTAAAAAATTGAAATTGGAATGAAATGTCCCTTTAAAGTGACATTTCACATTTATTTCATTTTTAAAAGCATGTCTTGATGCAAAGATTGTTTATTCTAATGCGTAGAAATGTTATCAATTTTTGAAGTTGTTATTTATAAGCGAAAATCACGCTCTTAAAGTTGAGACAGAAATGACAAATTCTATATAAATCTGAACTGTTGTCCACAACAATTTTGTTTAATTACAGCACAAAATATATATTTCTCGTAAACGGCTAAATATTTTGGCTTGAAATTTTCAGAATTTTCATAGTAAAATATGCTCTTTCAGATAGAATACAAGTAAAATTTATGTAAAAATAATTGTGAAATGTCACTTTAACTAAAGAATTGAAGACGACAAAATATATATTATGTTAGTTACTCCACGAGAAGAAAAATGTTGGGTATATGCTTTTTATCTTTCCGTTTGATACTTTCGAATTCTCTTTGATTGTCTACGTTAATATCGAGGCTGGTTCTGGGAATGGATTAAAAGGTCGTTGTTCCTGTTTAGAGAGCAAAAAGATCTCAATCACCAAGTCTTTTATTTATCCTTGAGAGATTATCACTTAATGTAATTGTGTATGCGGTATCAATAGAAACAATATTTACCGTTTTGTCCTCTGGGAGGCTATATAAAAAAAGAAAATGGTGGCATCTGTTATACGTATAATATATCTTCCCTCATATTTTGATTTTCAGGAGAAATCTCGTCACTACAGCTTTTTGTTGAAAAAAAAAGACCATTTGTACCCAACGATATTTACTCTTTCTATTCTCTTGGCTTCTCGGGTCGTATAATTAATGAACAATTTCTAATAGACTGTCTATTTCTAAAGTTACATTACAAGCCATTTGGTTGGACGATCTGATACATTCTTGAGTAATTTTAAAAATGGACAGGGAATAAGTCTAGTTGATGAATATCAGCTATAATACATCTTATTTACTCCATTTTTGCAACGCAAAATGTTCTGTTTCCAGACAAAAATGAAATAATTGACTGAATTAATTCGTTGACCCAATATCACGTAATATAATTGCGTATGTGGTATTTATCCTCTGGGAGTCGATAAACAGAGACAAATAGTGGCATGTGGGTCACATCTACTGTTTACCTTTTACTGTTTCCTGACTTTTCACTGACATTTCTCATTCATTGTACATTCTTGTAATTTCAAATCCGTTTATTACGATCTAGCTATGATTTCTCGTGCCCTAAATATCAAAGCTTATTCGGTTAACCGGGTATCAGAGTACACAATTTAAAACTAGGTCCAAACTCAGGGTAAATGCTTTTGATTAACGAAAGATGAGCCGAAGCGATTTTGATATTTTGAAATAAACCAATTTAACAAATTTTGTCATTTAACAATAGAATAAAATAAATCAAACTCTCCCTCGGAGAGACACGTAATTCTATTTTTGTCCTGCTATGCAAGTCTTATACTTGATTCGCTTATCCAGTAAAACTTACGTATGATATAATTTGCTTTTGATCATTGCCTTATTCCTCTAGTTTTAGGTATGAGCTCGAAGCATTATGTGACGTTAGCCTCGGTTGCCTGGACGAATGCTGCTTTTTGGGCCACAGTCCCTCTTCTCGGATGGTGCAGGTATGGACTGTCTAACCTGTTAAGGTAGAATACCCTAAATGGGGCCATTTTTGAAATTCATAAAACGATTTTTTCGAGCTGCATCGTTACGTGTCCGAACATATTCGGGCGCGGTCGTAAACATTTGGCGGTGGAAATTTCCACCGCCGAATGTTTTCGACGTCTCCCGAATAATTCTGATGGCACACGAATCTCTTTGGGGTGAACTACCTTAATTCAAATTACTGTCTTTCCCAAATGTTATGACTCTTCAAAATAGACCATGTCATTATTACTAAAGTAATTTTACAAAATTATTTATGACAGCCTTCGCGCTGCATCACTATATATCATTTCTGATCCGTTACTTCAAACTAGCATGGCTTTCCAAAGATGTATGGCTGTTCCAAATTGATCATGCCACTACAGACGACATCATAAACGTTTTTGATCAATGTAAAGTTATAAGTTATGGCATACACATATTTTTGAGGAGAGAAAAATAATGACAAGCTGTATAAATTTACAGATATTTCCTCAATTGTTTCTAAACTAACACACCCTTCAGTCAGACAACTAGCATATATTGTTATTTATGCAGCCCCAATTGTAGAACTACGGAACAATCATTCGGATTTGGCGAGACATACTTTCTCTTCCGATCGGATTGATTATTATTATAGAATAATTCTGATTGATATTTAGGCTTACCATTAGAATCAGACGCGTAATTATTGTATTTTTTTTTTATATAAGACCGGTGTCAAGTACAACGGTAGTACACTTATTTTAACCCATTTTCCTTTATATGCCTTTGATCGACTTAAAGGAAAAAAGAAATTGCTGAAATCAACGAGCATTTAAATTCTTTCTCTCATATGTTTGTACTCTGCAAATTTGCTGTTTTCTACTTTTAATATTTTGGATCTGCAACGCCTTTGATTTCGGACCGGTAGAATTGTTGCTCTAAGGTTCAGAATTAAATGAAGCTTTTCCAAAGACCCCTCCTTTACTACTGATGGTATTTTACGAAATGATCAGATTTAGAATAACGTCGCTTTTCAATAAAAACCTCGTACCTGCAGCTTGTAACAAGCTGCAGTTACGAGGTTTTCGTTGAAAAGCATCGATAAGCTTCTCACAACACTCGTTGCATCCTTGCACAATATCAAACGACAACTTTAATTCATCTTCTGTGGCTGTAAGTAATTGTGAACGTGTTCATTCATTGGCGAAGATGGCATTTAATTGATGCAAAGAAATACTTACTTTAAATATCTTTTAGCTTTTATATTACATAGTTGAACAACTATGAACACCACTTGGACTGTGCAGGCTGACTAGGGTCGAAAAGTGTACCCTGATAAATTTTTTTTTTCGAATGTTGAGTATTTTTACCTTACTACTCGAATATGTTCATTTTCTAAATGTGATAGCGTATAAGCCTCTTCTGGGTACATGTATGATCTGTTTGTGTAATAGTACAATGCATCCGTTTCAGGCAGCACTTTTGTATAACCCGATTCGGAACCAAGTTGGTCTCAAATGCTATATACTAGGGGTTCTTTTGCAGATTTTGACTTAAATTACTTCATATATGACTGTGATAACACGTGGGAATACAAATCGCGAATTGACTGTTCTACAGAATAGTTCTAAAAACCCATAAATACTTCCTTGATTAAAATTCATAGCTAGACTTGGCTATAAAGATACCATATAATGCATTTAAATGTCTAATTCTGTCTCCAAGGATTACATACTAGCTGTTTATAGATGAGATAAAACGTTATATAGCTTAGTGATCGTTATGCTAAAATCAAACTGAAACAAAATAGCTATAAAGGGAATTCAACCATTTGGAAAGGCAACATTTATGTTAAAGTTTATAAATCCTTACTGTATTTTAGTTAAAATGACTTCCAAAATTTACAAACCCAAGGAAATATAAAAAAGTACAAAGAATTATAGAAAGTAGGTCGATATACAACTTCGGCTTTACATTATGACTATTTGATCATGCATTGTCCATTACGCAAACGCAAGTATCTTAAATTCTCTTTGGAATTTCTACGTATGTCCAATATTGTGTTCGACGTGTTTGTTGGCGTGCTTTATAACCATGTTTTATTTAGTATTTTTATGCCACACTCATAGCTCTTTCACTTTTTCAGGTATTCAGTTCTGGGACTTCGTTACTCTCCAAAGCCGAGGTCTATTGATTAACCATCAAATATGACCTCTGCCGTTTTTGATACACCCACAGCCTATTTGGTCGTCATAATCTTATTATAGCACATCATTTGAATTATCGAATCAAAATCATTCAGTTTTATCTTGCATGATCATTACGTATACATTACGTCGCTTCTATTTTTGGCTGAAGCCGGTAACATTTGAATTATCGAATCAAAATCGTTCAGGTTTATCTTGTTCGATTACGTATACATTACGTCGCTTCTGTTTTTTGCTGAAGTCGGTAATTTGAATCGTCAGCCAATGAAAGTTTACATCAGATTTTTCAATTGTTTTGTTGTGTATAGACAACGAATGGATACCGAAATCCCACCAAAGCCCCGAGATTAGACTTGAAATGACCCCGCGGGAACAGAGCATCATTCTATCATAATGGAATGAAGAGAGAATGTGCTCTGTTCTTAAGAGAGTAGGACTTCGTGTACAGCCACTTGGATGGACAAAACAGACTTATATACACATTGTCGTGCGTCGCACGTCGTACGTTTGATGCGTGTTTGTCGTACGTGTCATGATCATTTTTGTGTGTGTAGGAAAGGATTAGTTATATTTTTCAAACCTCTTTCATTCATTTTAGGTATTCGATTGATCCGTCTGGGACGTCATGTACAGTCAACTGGAAGGAGAAAACAGACTTATATACGTCGTATGTTTGGTGCGTGTTTGTCGTATGTTTTATGACACCCGGAAGTATTATTACAGCATGTTATTTCAAGACGTGGAAGTTTATACGCTCAGTGGGGGATGGCGGTGCTCAAGAAAACATCGAATGGACGCACGAAAAACAAGTAGCAAAGGTCGGTAAACTGATGCATCCCTATAAAACACTCATATATCTTTTATGATCTAATATCCATGAATAATAACAATGGTGCAGATGGTGTAACTATTTTTATTATGTAAAATTATCCATTGTATTTATTCCTCACGATAAATGACCTGGCAGAGCAGCCCATGCTAATCGAATGAGATACTTTGCCAGGTCATTTCACGTGCTGATTTCTAGCTCCTTGTTATTATTCTGAGAAGGAATTTATTCAATATAGTCCGACAACACCTTCAAATCAAAAGTAAGTCCGTGGTATATGAAACAAATAAAAAGCATAATAAATATTGCATAATGATTTATAAAGTGATAGTGGGAAAGTGCTGTATTTTCATATAGCCCAAAACAAGCTGCAGCTACGCTTTTTTTAAACTAAAAAACAAAAACGCCGACATGGTTAAGGTAGAATATCCGCATTGTGGCTATTTTGAAAAATCGGCTTTTTTCGAGCGTCGTCGTATACGTATCCGAACTTCTTCGGGATCGGTCGTTAATATTCGGCGGTGGAAAGTTCCACCGCCGAATGTTTTCAAACTCGCTGGAATAATTTCGACGTCGCGCGAATCTCATTAGGGATGGACTACCTTAATACTAACTTTGTTTACCTTTATTTGTAGATGTGTGCCGTGGCAATAGCCTTCTTCATATTTGCCTGGAGTCCGTATGCAGTCGTGTGCCTGTGGGCGGCGTGTGGCGATCCCAACACGATCCCACATTACATGTCCACTGTATCCTCATTGTTTGCAAAGTCATCCGCGTGTTTCAATCCGTTCCTGTATGCCTTATTAAACAGACGATTTCGTCTTGCTGTGCAAAAACTGTGTGGTCTCACGAAAACAACGAGGGAAGCTGAAGAAATAAGGCTTCATCAATTGGGAGAATAAGCAATATAAACATAATCAAAAGTGATTGGTATTTATTTATAGTTTAGTCACGATTTTATGGTACATGTTTACAAATTCGAAAACAAAGGAAACGTTCTTAACCCATTACCAGACGACAAAGGATGGGTTGCAATAAGGGGTCAAAAAAAAGATTTTCTTTAAATTTTGTGGATTGATAGGGTTACATAATATCTTTAATTTGTATGTGTAAAAAATCTGGTTTCGGCTTATTTTCCGAGATATGGGTAAATGAAGTGGGTGGGGTAAGATGGACTGAAACACAGTAGGGGTAATTCTATGTCACTTATCTTTCTTATTTTTAGCCCCAGATGCGTGAAAATTTGTATGCGTGTCTTGTCATATATGCGTTAAACATTTATGTGCTTACATTAGATATTCCACTTATATCTTTTCCGTAATATTCATTCTTCTTTCTTTCGCCAAATTTCGCTATTTTTTAACGACTAACTTTACCAAACTATCTCCACACGTTTTATTTGAAACCCGATTTCTATGAAACTTTACAGATATATTGTCCAGATATTTGTGTAACTTTGTGTGAAATTTGACAGAAAAGCGTTGACCCGTTGTTGAGATATTTGACCTTGACCTTCAAAATTAATATATTCGTGGAATAAGAGGGCGTCAGCGTTAGCTTAATGCCCTTGTTAAAGGGACATAACATTCCGATTTCACTTTTTAGCTCACCTGAGAACGAAGTGCTCAAGGTGAGCTATTGTGGTCGCTTTTTGTCCGTCGGCGTCAGTCTGTCCGTCCGTTCGTCCGTCTGTCCGTCCGCCCGTCCGTCCGTCTGTTCACATTTTATTGTTACCACTCTAGCACCCACAAATATTGACCAATCTTAACCAAACTTGGTCAAAACATGGATGATTATATTAAGTTCCCGGATGAGTGTGATTTTGAGTCAGATCGGACTAGGAAGGCCAGACTTATGTGCCCTTGAACGTAAAAAATTGCTAGTTTTGACTTTGTTACCACTCTGTATGACAATAAGCTCTTGGACGACTGTGATTGTGGGTCAGATCGGATCAGGAAGTCCGGAGTTATGCGCCCTTGAATATCAAATATAGCTAGTCTCGACTTTGTTACCACTCTATCATCTACAAATATTGACCAATCATGACCAAACTTGGTCAAAACATGTATGACAATAAGCTCTTGGATGAGTTTGATTTTGGGTCAGATCGGATCAGGAAGTCCGGAGTTATGCGCCCTTGAATATCAAATATAGCTAGTCTCGACTTTGTTACCACTCTATCATCTACAAATATTGGCCAATCAAGACACAACTTGGCTAGAATGTTGGTAACCATACAATAATGAATGATTTCGATTTTCAGTGTCATCGAATGAGGAAGTCTGGAGTTATGTGCCCTTGAATTTGACAAATTTGCCGTTTCCGACTTTTTTTACACTTTAGCATCTACATTTATTGACCGATCAAGACAAAACTTGGCAACAATGTTGGTAACCATAAGATGCTGAATGAGTTAGATTTTCAGCTTGGTCGGACCAGAAAACCAGAGTTATTGGCCCTTGAATTTCACAAAATTGGCGTTTTCGACTTTATTTTCACTCTAAAATCACAAATATTGACCAATCAAGACACAACTTTGTCACAATGTTGGTGACCATTAGATCTTATATGATTTCAATTTTCATATTGATCCGACTAGAAAAACCAGAGTTGTGTGCCCTTGATGGGGACAAAATTGCCGATTTCGTTTTTAATTTCACTCAAACAGCAATAAATATTGACCAATCAAAAAACAACTTGGACATAAGGTTGATGAGAATGACGCGACGTCAAAAGTTGGGGTACAGCTGTGAAAAAACGTTACTCAGTGTACTAAACGGAAAACATTTGTTTTTGTCAACAAACATATAGAATAATTCCATACCATCGGAATCCTGTTATTTTGTTCTTTTATACCATATATCTTTCGACTAACTGAGACAACCATAACTGCCATTTTATTAATGTAATGCATGTACAATACAGCAAAAATGACGTTGTAACTTGTAACACTTTACGCTCTGCATCGAAAGGAACAAATATAGGTGTTTTGCGAATTCTTATAACAAACGCGCGAAATTGCATCACAGAAGAGCACTGGTGCTAGCCAAAACATTGTGCGATTTTCACATTAATGGTGTCAACCGGCAGCAAGGTGGTGGCGAAAAATGGCACCGCTAAGTTTTGTAACTTTTTAATTAAATTTCAAGGGTCAATTTTTAAAACATTGATTAAATTATTTTTTTTAAAGATATCTGCGTGATATTTGAATGATGAGATACATTTCAACTATATTTTAATCGACTCAAATATGGTTTAAGATATTTAATTGCAACCCATGTAATTTTACTGTTTTACGGCGTGTCATAAATGTCCCAGTCACGTAAAATACGCATGAAAACCCAATAGTAGTTTTTTAAAGCAGCGATTTTTGCCCTTGCATTCAGAATTGTCCTAAAATAGCTTGTAATAAAAATACATCTGAGCCATATTTGCGACATGCAAAATTTCGTATTGATTGCGCGTAAAATAAAGCAATGGTTGTATTTGAAGCAGCATTTCAAAAAAATGTCCTAATTTAGAAAAAATACGTTAACGTCATTTGCAGGTGGCGTCGCATACGCATGAAAACCTGATAGTGTTTTTTTAACCCTCATCCTACCAACATATTTTACATACACATCCTACCAACTGGGGTCCATTTGGACCCCACATGTAATTTTGAATTTCTTGACAAAAATAAGTTTTGCAAAAGATATATTCTTTGTTTAAATGTTATATTGGCTACTAACAAATAATAATAGCACAAAAACAATCTGAACTGAAAATCTAAAAGTCCCTAAAGGGCTTGAATTGTTCCACATGCCTGTATTCATTTTACTACTTTATGCAATTTTTGACTCGTTATTGCATAAAATTCATGGGCACCTTACTCATGATCTAAGATTTCGATCAAGCTGAAAATTGCACTCAGGCAAGATATTATAGTCACCAATATTCTGCTTAAGTTTTGTTTTGACTAGTCAAAATTTGTTGTTGTAAGAGTAAAAATAGTAAAAAATTAATCAAAACTGCAATTTTTTGCAATCAAGGGCAGATAATTCGGGTATTTTTGATTAAATCAAAATTCCATGAAGGAATCTTAGAGAGGGTTGCCCAAGGATTATTCATGTGAAGTTTGGTTGAAATGCATCCAGTGGTTTTTCAGATGAAGATTTTTATGTGAAAAGGTTTGAATAAGTTTAGATAGTTGAAATAAAGAGTAATAATAGTGGGGTCCAAACGGACCCCAGCAAAAAATCAATATAACAAACTCATATTATGCTAAAATCTGAAAATGTTGCGTGGCATGAAGAAGGTTGTGGTAGATCAACAAAGTCCTAAAATTTGGACACCAGGGAGCATGCGGTAACCGTATGACATGCCAAAAATGACGCGTGGGGTCAAATTGACCCCAGTTGGTAGGATGAGGGTTAAAGCAGTGATTTTTGGCCTTGCATTTAGAATTGTCAAATTGTAGCTTGTAATAAAAATACATCTGAGCCATATTTACGACATGCAAAATTTTCGTAATGATTGCGCGTAAAATAAAGCAATGGCTGTGTTTGAAGCAGCGTTTCAAAAATGTCCCAATTTACAAAAAATACGTTAACGTCATTTGCAGGTGATGTCGCACACGTTAAATAATTGCGATCAGTCGTGAAAAAAAGGTCATCAATGAATGATACGCTGGTTAATACCCATATATATATTGGAGAACCATTTTCTTGATATAAATTGTTTCTGTATTTATGAATTTGTCTGTAGGAGTATATAGTTTTAAATGGACGTGAAACGATGGAAAGTCCAGAATTTCGACAGTGAATTAATGAAAAATGCACCCATTTTTAATCGTGATATGTAACATAACATAAAATGCATGATTAAGTTCATCAAATGAACAGTTACTGTAGTTTAATGACCAATAAAGAATCAAATACATCGTTTTCGGGATTTATTTTGAACTCCCGCAGGTAAAACCGACATGGCCACATCTGTACGTTTTCCCGTAAATAAATGCTTTATAATGTACCTCTCTATCGCATTATGTTTAAATCCGTCAAATTCCGGGCAACGATATTTTAACAGAAGTGAGTTCATTTAAATTATGATTATCTATTTTATAAAAGAAATGATGTCACATGTAGATGAATTATAGGAACGTCCGCTTTTCCCATGTTAAACAGAGATATACATCGCCGTAAATCTACATGATAATAAATGGCTTAGATATTTGTGATGTAAAGGATAAGTCTAGCTTAATCATTCAATTATGGATAAAACATATTTAATTTTATTCATTTTTAACAAAAGATTTGGCAGATGGATAAGCGAAGTCTTGTGTTTATCAATAAGTACTCGTATACCACGCACGTAAGGTGTTAAAATGACAAAAAGCGACGTTACGTGTGCCTTGTAAATCAACGAATCTTCACTGGAATCAATAACATGTAACCAGAAATTAACAAAACTGGTTAAGATAGTTATCAACATTGGTAATTGCCCCAATTCACTCAAAACAGCAATATTACAGGTCTTTGAGTGTACTCCTAGTACATACTTACAAAATTTTATCAAAACTTTGTCAAATTCGTCACTTCCTTTAACAGATAACTCAAACAATTCCTCCAATGTTTTGTTCTTAAAAGATGGTTTATAAGCTGCCCAGATTTCGCTTCCGTATAATGAGATTGGTTTCACGAGCGCATCAAATATTTTAACTATAGCGGATGGTTTCACATCCTTATCAAATATACTTTGTTTAACTGAAAAAAGAGCTCTCCTCGCTTTCTGACTAAGTGATTTTTCAGCAGCAGAAAATTTTGCTGTGTTAGTTATAACAACGCCTAAATACTTATATTGCTTCACATGTTCCAATTCGCACCCACCTACATAAAACTTAAGGTCTTTCTGTAAACGACCTCCTTTGGTGAATGTCATAATTTTAGATTTATCGACATTTATTCTCAGACCCCATTTGTTACAATATTCATAAACTCTAGAGAGATTTTCTTGTAATTCATTTTGCGATGTAGAAAGTAAAAGTAAATCATCTGCATAAAGTAAATGATTTACTTTTGTGTCATGAATTATTGGAGCATTATCTGTACATAAGTCCGATCCAATATCATTGATAAAGATGTTGAACAAGAGAGGACTTAAAACATTACCTTGATGAACACCTTGTTTAATGTTAATAGGATCTGTTAATTTGTGTTTGTATTTAATACGCGATGTAGAATCATGATACATGGATTTTATTAAGTTATAAACATTGCCATCTACACCTGTTTTCTGGAGTTTAAGCATCAAACCATCGTGCCATACCGTATCAAACGCCTTTCTCAGATCAATAAAGCAACTAAAGAGGTTATTATCTCTATGTGAATTTTGTATGTATTTGTCTACAATTGTTTTTAAAATAAATATTTGATCTGATGCACGGAACTTTTTCCTAAATCCAGCTTGTTCCCTTTTAATAAATGATCGTTGCTCAAGGAAGGCCGAAATTCTATTGTTAAGTATATGGCAAAATAATTTGCCAAAGCAACTGTTCAATGTAATTCCCCGATAGTTGTTAGGGTCGGTTGAATACGTCCAGTAACAAAGCAATTTGGGTGCAGTTTGTAAAGACGAAGTTGCAAGAATTAGGATTCTCCCATATTTGGAATAATCAGTTTTCTTTTAATCCAAACGCTTTCCTAGATGCGTTTAAACGCAAATCAATAGATAGATTTGTATCTCATTGGAAACGTCGCTTCTCAAACACTGATGATATGAGAAAATTACAGACATATAAGTTACTAAAATCTGAATTCAAATTTGAATCTTACCTTGACGCTTTATCTGATAAAAAATATAGAAAATGCTTAAGTTCATTTCGAATAAGCGCGCATCGACTTAGAATAGAACAAGGCAGATACCATGGTGAATCTGAAGAACAAAGGTTGTGCAATACATGTAACAAGATAGAAAATGAAATGCATTTTTTATTTTATTGTACTAAATACGCTGCTCAAAGACTAGTTTTGTATGAAAATTTAAATACTACAGACTTTATTCACAGTGATGATAATACCGATACATTTTTAAGAATGTTGAACAGCAAAAATATGCGAGTTTTACAATCTGTCGCATCTTTTATTCACGATTGTCAAATTGTTTAAGCCTTGAGCTCCAGACCAGTTATGATTTCCAGCAATCTGTTGTTGTTGTTGTTTTTATCTATACATGTATGTTTCATTGAAAACAACATACTGTGTTTGTTATGTATTTAATTGAATGACATGTATTTTCATTAACCCTTTCAAACAACAAAATATCAATTGATCTTTTATCTTAAGAACAATATTTAAATTTTTACAGAAATGTCAATAGATTTAATAGCCTACTTATTTCTCACTAAATTAAAAAAAGTTTATTAATCCTGAAACGAAGGGCGGAAACTGGCCACCAGCTTCTGCTGTTCTCTTAAAGGTTCTTAATTTACCATGTTAACTTAAGGCAAAATCAGGACTTGTTTGGAAGAGGGTTAATGATGTTTGTAAATATGCTTAATATGTGTTTGTGTGTTTGTATGTGTAAATGTATGCCTTTAACCCATGAATGGATAAATCTGAGCAGTATTAAATATTCTTATTCTTATTCGTGACGTTACGCTGTTGTACCCCAACTTTTGACGTCGCGTCAATATCTTCATCAGAACAGAGTTATATGCCCTGGATTATGACAAAATTGATGTTTTTTTATCGACTTGATTTTCACTGTAACAGCCACAAATATTGATCATTAAAGATTAAGAATGCTGTTTTCAGCTGGACCAAAATCTCGCATCTTAAGTTTCGCGTACTTGTCTTATAGATACTTAGGCCATGTAAAAGGTGGGTCTTGTTCTGGATGGAGAACGTTTCAAACTTCTATCAGGTGAGCGATCCAGGGCCATCTTGGCCCTCTTGTTAAAGTATGTCTTGGTACAAAGATTGGTTATTCTAATGCGTAAAAATGCTATTAGTTTTCAAAAGCGAAATATACGCCTTTGAAGTTGAGACAGAAATGGCAAATTACATAGAAATCCGAGCTGTTATACAACAATTTGATTAATTTTAGCACAAAAATTTACATTTCTCGAAAACGGCGCAATGTTTTGGCTTGAAAGTTTCAGAATTTTCAGAAGAAAATGTGCTTTTCAGTTACAAATAAAAGTAAAATTTATGAAAAAATATCGTGAAATGTCACTGTAAGGTTTCACGGGCAAGTGTCATGTCGTTGTTTCGCCTGATGCTATTGCTCTGAAATTGAGCACATGCTTCTATGACTATAACACTATAACATCACGAGCAACTGTCATTTTTCTGTCATAAATGGTTCGATAATACAGTGGCGGATCCAGGATTTCTGTGAGGGGGTTCGAATATACAAAAAGGGGGTTCGTTTTCCTGTTGTTACACAATTTTGACTGAATGTCTACATGAGAATGAAATAATCGGGCTACAAAGAGGGGTTCGTTTGAACCCTCCGAATCCCCTCTGGATCCGCCACTGGATATTGGCAAAAAAACCCGTCTCATCGAGACGCTTTTAATGAGAACCCATAACATAGGGCTTGGAATTGAAATAACAAAATAAGAAATGATTTACCTGATTGTCCACCCAAATTAACCAGGGACAACTTAATTTTCGTGCGTGAAGTCCGTTAGTTGAGCGTCTTAACAAAACATTGCCGAAGTGGGGTCATTACATATGCAGATGTCCCGGGTTAATCTTGCTGGGCTATACCGCTCTTATCTGTTGCTCTGTTTCATGTGAACCGTTTATTTTTATTGGTGGTGTACATTTGTATTTTAAACCTTTCCCAAACAAGACCTGTTTTTAAGCCCCTTAGAGAATAGGCTTGGAAAAACATTGAGACAAAAGAAGAAACTGCTGATAACCAGCAGTTTCTCCTTTTGTCACAATATTTTCTATGCCATATTTTACTGAAATTCTATCATTTGAATAAATTCCAGTTTTTATAAGTGGATAGGCCTAACCCTAAAATTTTGCCGTTTGGGAAAGGGTTTAGAGTAGCCAAGTTAGGATTGACAAGCGTATCGCATGATAAAGACGAAAATATGGAGTTTGAAAATAATATGGCATTAGTTTCTAAATGAGTTCACTGTGAACTAAGAAATATATATTAAGGGGCGTTCGCAAGTTCGCTGTGTACGCGGAATTCTAATAAATGCTTTAAAGGCATCATATTTCTATCGTAAATGTTTTTTTATTTGCATATTGGTAAAATGAGCAATTTTGATATGCTTAACTTTAGTCGCGTTTACATTTAAAGTGTCATTTCACATTTATTTCATTTTTTAAATGTATAGCTTGATGCAAAGATTGCTTATTCTAATGCGCAGAAATGCTATCAGTTTTTTAAAGTTGTTATTTATAAGCGAAAAATACTCCTTCAAAGTTGTGACAGAAATGACAAATTCTATATAAATCTGAACTGTTGTCCACAACAATTTGTTTAATTTAAGCGCAAAAATATGTATTTCTCGTAAACGTTTCAAGATTTTGGCTTGAAATTTTCGGACTTCTTATAGGAAATTATGCTCTTTCAGATAGAATAAAAATAAAATTTATGTACAAATAATTGTGAAATGTCACTTTAAACGATAGACCGTTTTGTGTAACTTCTTCACCAAAGATTAACGGTGATTTTAATTTGTTTCTGCCAATCGAAACTTTGAATGATAAGTTCATCGATATAAAATGCAATTGATTCAATCATATTCTTATCTCTCGTTACATTTATACACAATTTGAATGAGGGAAAGCAAAACTATGGTTTATTTGGTTAAAATAGTTAAATCGAAACATTTCTTTGTGTCATTTAACCCTTTTTCTAAAGGGCCAATATAGTGTGGGCTGGCAACATTTATAGTCCAGCAACATTAACCCAGGGCATCTGCATATGTAATGACCAAACATCGACAATATTTATTTAAGACGATGAACTAACGGACTTTGCACACGACAATTAAGTTGTCCCGGGTTAATTTTGGTGGACTATACAAAAGAAAACATTTATGAAGTGGAGAAAAAGCTGATCATCAACATTTTATCATTAATTTTCTCAATGTTTCTAAGCCTCATTAACCCTTTCCCAAACAAGACCTGGTTTTGACGTCCCTATTAGAAAAGGATTGGGAAAACATTGAAACAAAAGAAGAAACTGCTGATCATCAGCAGTTTCTCCTTATGTCTCAATATTTTCTGTGCCATATTTTACAAAATTTCTATCTTTGTTTGAAGTGGATCACCCTAAAATTTTGTCGTTTGTTCAAGGGTTAATCGGGGACGTCAAGACCAAGTGTGTGGGAAAGTGCGGTTTGTTTTCAAGTCGTTGAATAATGTTTATGTGTTTATGATCATTTCTGTGACAATGATATTACTGTATTGGTTGTGCATATTATGAAAATCATGTATAAATAGAATCTATTTCAAGGTATAAGTGTTTAACAGTTTGTATTTCATTTCTTTTCAAACACAATTCAGAAAACAAAACATTCGGGTTGTATCGACAAATCAGTCCAATTCCAATTTGTATATAGAATTGTACACAAAAATCACTCGGATGTCTCGCCCTATCAGATGAATTGTAACGTAAATCAGATTTGGTAAAGCAATTACAAAATGAAAAGAATATTCATGGCCCCGATATCTCGCAGTCACAGTGCATGTCAAATTACAGCAACATAATACTTTCTTTTTTCGCCTTTGCAAGCAAGTTACACTTATACAATTGATAAATAGCTGATAAATGAGAAAAATAATTGTTCAAAATCCTTTCTGTAATATATTTAATTTTTTATCTTTGGTGCAAAAAAAATTATGATTGGCCCTTTCCAAAACTATACAATTTCTAGACTGTTGCAATTTGAAAGAAATTGCATACTACAAAAAAGGATTCTGAAGATGTTGCAGGCGACAGATTGCGATGGGATGAAATTTTACATTTTTGGTCTGTTGGGGTAGAAAACATTTTGGGAAATAAGAAAAATGCCATTTTCTTGAAGGGAGTAAGAAAGAGTCATTGTATGGAAATGGCTTAAGTTTGATCTGTTTCTAGAAATTTATTTCTATTGAACTCCCAGAAGGTCCCTTTTAGTGAGCCAGGTAACAAATAAGACGATGTGTAGAATTTTATCAAATTTAGAATGGGACAAAAGAAGAAAGTGATGTTTATCAACGTTTTTCTTTATTTGTCGTAGCTTTTCCAAAACTGTTTTTGTTATCCCCTGCATTTTCTTCTCTCCCAATACTTACTCAAGATTTCTCTAATTTGTATCAATTTTGTCATTTTAAGCAGCTTTGATATTGAAGCTGTTGAGAATTTCTACATGTGTTTTTATCTTTCTTCTAATTGGCTGTGTTACAAAAGGCCATAGTGTTATTTAACCTTATTTTCTCCTTTGCCGTAGGCATTGGTGTAAATAGCTCAATTAGGAATATTATCAACCCTTTTCCAAACAACACATTACTTTGTCAGCAACAATTAATCATAAGGAAATGTGAATGAAAGGGAGAAATCACCGGTAACCGAAATTGACCAAACGCCAATCGACAGATCGCTCCGCCCAACATAGAATTTAAGACAAACAATGGTGATGTGATCGTTAATAGGGAACGATTTTATCCAGTTAATCGTGACGTAAATTCGGACAAACAAAATAGTATTTCGCGGGTGTTGTTATAAAATCTCGTAAATACGGCTTGAATCAAGCCGTAGTTACGAGATGTTATAACAACACCGACGGTTTATCAAAACATAACGGTAAACTCTGTCTATTTTTAGCACAAAAATCATTGCCATTACCGGTAACAGAAATTACTCTAAACCAGCATTTTACCACTTACTTCAATAGTTTCCGAGCTACAAATCTTTATCAAATTTGTCGTCTACAAAGGCTTTGAATTTGATTTTTTTCGTCTGTGAAAGGATGAACAACAGGTTCGGAAGTTCATGAACTCTGTTTATTAACCCTTTCCCAAGCCACGATGGAGCATGATGGATAGAACTACGGCCTAATTTGCCTCGCTTCAGGTAAACCATTTTCCAATAACTTTCTTATTTCTGCGTCAATTTTCAAGCGGTTTGTTGCATGTACCCCGCCTTACCGAATTCTTTCCCCTGTTGTATGACTTGCATGGAACATTCTTGTACTTTTTGCAAAATTGATCCCAACCGATCAGAAAACGACAAAATATTCTGATCGTTTTTCTGGTCGGTTGGGATAATTTTTTGGACAAGTATGAAGAGTTTTTCAAATAAGTCATACGAGGGTTGATTGGTAAGTAGTGAGCCTTTCATAGAAGGGGTCAAGCAAGGATGTCCATTTTCAGCCCCTGTATTATTTGGCTATATAAAGGTGTGCAGACGAAAACTGGTGTCATTTGGTCAGTTTATGTTGAAGAGGTAGCGCAAGTAAACCGGGCAAGTGGCTTTTTCAAAATGGACAAGGTTGCTGAAAGAGCAGTGATTCAATATCTGAATAAAAAGAATTTAACTTCGAATGCCATCACTCAGGATATGGTTTCAACACTAGGAGATGGTGTCCCTTCGTATGCTACAGTAAAGAGATGGGTAGGGGAGTTCAAGCGTGTTAGGCAGAGTCTTGAGGAAAGCCTGGAAGGCCTGTCACCGTTGCAACACCAGAAATGGTCAATAAAGTCCATGAGACGACGTCATACATGCAGTGGAGGCCCTTCTGAACGATTAGGAGAACGAGTTCTACAAAAGTAGCATTGAGGCCTTAAAACATCGCTGGCAAAAGTGTATAGACAAGGAAGAGAATTATTTAAAAAATTAAATCTTTTTACAGTTACAATTCAAACCTTTCTTTTGTTAGGCTCACTACTTATCAATCAACCCTCGTGCATCTGAGGAAAGGGCTCCGTAAGGCGGGGTACATGCAACGAACTGATTGAAAAAAAGACACAGAAATAAGAAAGTTATTGCATAATTTCCTACCTGAAGCATGGCTTATTTGGCCGTTGTCGTTATCATTTCGTTTGGGATCAAGATTGAAAAATTAAAAGGATGCCACAAGTAATTCATATATCTGAGAAAATAACTCAATAAGTCGGATACATGCAACAAACCTTTTGAAAATCGACGCAGAAATAAAGGATTTCTTTTGCAAAATATTAGACCAGAATCGAGATTATTTCTGTCCGTACTCGTCTTCCATCCCATGATGCACAACCAGGGTTAAACCTTTCAAAAACAATATTCCTTTCTTTTGTCATTTTTATAGAACACGTTTTGGAAAATTTTGAGGTAAAAGAAAGAAATGATGTTAACAAACCTGTTACTTACTTTCCCTCGATATTTCGTGAGCTAGCTGTAATTTGTACACATGTACCGCCGCCATTATCATTTGACTCCAATTTTTGTCTTTAGCTCCTTTCAAACTGGATCTATCTACGTTTTCGTCGAGTGGATAAGGTTTACGATATGACAATGCTTAAACTGACGACACTCTGTGGGCAGAGTTCATTAACTGACGTATTGTTCGGTACGTTCGAAAGTGTAGTATTTACAGCTTGAATAAGGTTTAGCTACGGGATTTTCGAACTTAACCCATTACCACAAAGTTTTGAAAAGTATTGTAGGATTCAAGAAATTACTTGTGACAACCAATTTCGTCATTCACCAAAATGTGTTCTACTAACAAAATACAAAAATACGTAAAGATCATTCAATTGAAATGATTGTCTGCAACATCTTTGAATTTGGACAGTCTAGATTTTCGCCGTTTGTGAAAAGATTAACTAAGGGCATGTCTAGTGTATCCCTCCTCTCTCAAAGCAGCGAAAGCTGACCAACTGTGTCTCCGCTCTCGGGATCGTAGCTTGTGTTCCAAACCTTTTTTGCGACAACAACATGTAGTTACTAGCTAAGAAAATATTGAGCCAAATTGAGAAAATGCTGATCATCAGCATTTCCTCCTTTTGTCTTAATGTTTTCGCAACATTGTTCGATTAGAGATGTGAAAACCGGGTATTGTGTTAAAACGACTAAATTGATGACCACAGTCACTGACTACTATACACAACGTCGATTTCCACGTCACAGGAACGATGTCCTGAAATGTAACAGCTGGTGAAAAATATTGTGGGCTCACTCGAGAACATTGGACTCAACGAAATCTCGCAAAGTTCTACGGCTGAAATAAAGCCGTAGTTTCGAGATTTTATAACAACACCAACGAAATACTATCTGTTTGTCAGAAATTACGACACGTTGAACGGGATGAAATCGTTCCCTATTACTATTACTTTGAGTATTGAACCTGTACATCATAACTTGAAAATATTAGGAGAAGGAGAAATCGCGTTATTAAAAGTGACATTTCAGAATTTTTTGTCATAAATTTTACTTTTATTTTTATCTGAGAGAGCATTATTTCCTTATGAAAATTCTGAAAATTTCGAGCCAAAATATAGCGCCGTTTACGAGAAATTTATATTTTTGTGTTAAAATTGAACAAATTGTTGTGGACAACAGTTCGGATTTATATGCAATTTATCGATTATGTCTCAACCTTAAATGCGTGTTTCTCGCTTATTGGCAACAACTTCAAACAAGAGGGCCATGATGGCCCTGTATCGCTCCACTGGCTTTTAGACTTTAGACTTTTAGACTACGAAATTCTTCAAGGAGTACAATAGAGGTCTTTCCAAAGAAGATTCATGCTACACAACAATGAAATCCAATCAGTGGTTATGGAGGAGAAAGGTTTTAAAAATTAAAATTACTATATGTTTTAAATTGCAAAAAAGCCCAGCCCACAGCAGCCATATTTTTCAACCAATCGATTTTTTCGAAGAATCTTATTGGGAACTGTACATTGAACATTCTGGCTAAATTACAAAGAAATCCAATAAGTCATTTTGGAGAAGATTTTTAAAGAGTTTTCGGAAATGAAAATTAATTTGATTAATTAAAATTTAAGCTTCAGTTCTACACATAATTTTTTAAATGGATTTGAAAAAGATGCATACAAGGATGATTCCTGTGAAGTTTGGTTGAAATTGGTCCAGTAGTTTTGCAGAAGGATATTTCAAATATTTAAATTAATTTAATTGAAATATAAGTTCTGTACAGAATTCATTTTTTGAATGTATTTGGATGAGCTTCATACAAGGAAGCTTCCTGTGAATTTTGGTTAAAATTGGTCCAGTAGTTTTGGAGAGGAAGATTTTTAAAAGATTTTTCGAAAATTTAAATTAGTTAATTTCATTAAAATTTTTAAAAGTTCTGCACAGAATTTAATTTTTTGAAAGAATTTGGAAAATGTTCATGCAAGGAAGATTCTTGTGAAATTTGGTTGAAATTGGTCAAGAAGTTTTGGAGAAGAAGAATTTTTAAAGATTTTTCCAAAATTTAAATTTATTAATTCAATTAAAATTCAAATTCTACAGGGAATTTAATTTTTTGAAGGAATTTGAAAAAGATTCATGCAAGGAAGATTCCTGTGAAGTTTGGTTGATATTGGTCCAGTAGTTTTGGAGAAGAAGATTTTTAAAAGATTTTTCAAAAATTCAAATCAATTAAATTAATTAAAATTCAAGTTCTGCACGGATTTTTTTCTTTTGAAGGAATTTGGTAGAGATTCATGCAAGGCAGATTTCTGTGAAGTTTGGTTGAAATTGGTCCAGTAGTTTTGGAGCAGAATTTTTTTTAAATATTTTTCGAAAATTTAAATTAATTAATTTAATTAAAATTCAAGTTCTACACGTAATTTAATTTTTTGAAGGAATTTGGTAAAGGTTCATGCAAGGAATATTCCTGTGAAGTTTGGTTGAAATTGGTCAAGTAGTTTTGGAGAAGAAGATGTTTAAAGAAAAAGTTGACGCACGGACGGACGGACGGACAGACGCACGACGGACACAGGACCATGACATAAGCCCCGCTGGCCTTCGGCCAGTGGAGCTAAAAACCAATAGTATTTATACTCACTAGAATAACCAATCTTGGCATCAAGACATACTTTAAAAAAATGAAATTGGAATGAAATGTCCCTTTAAAGTTTTTCTTATTTTCTTTCAAACTTTCACCCCCCCCCCCTTTTAGTGATCTTCAAAAATGGGATTAACAGTATTAACAGTGTCTCAAATGTCCCATTGATTTGGAGCTGACAGTGCAAAATGTGATGCTAATGTGTTAAAAACATAAAACCTTGGTATTGTAAATATATAATTCTTACGAAAATACTGATTCATTTGAACCCATGCTGTTGGACAACATATCCTTAGTGTCGCTAAGGTGCAATTAAATGGAATACACAATATTATGTATATATCATTTTCGTCTCAATTTTTACAGATTTTTTTTTTATTATTTTTTTTATTTTTATTTTCTTTTTATTTTAGCTCTTAAGAAACAATTAACAAAAATTGAATTGCATTTAAAGCACAGAAAATCTTCTGGGGCGTCTATAGTTGGCTACATTTTGGTACATTTTTCACCTTGTTGTCCAATTATTTTCTTTTGGTACTTAAGAGCGAAAAAAGGAGAATGTCATGCTCCACTACAACCATTTATCTGTCTTTTCAAATTTTTCGGCTTAAAAATCGGACGCGTTTTCGCAGGATCATTGTTGTCGTAAGTTGACATTGTGTGATTTTCGTGCTTAAGCCTACATGATGTATTTATGGGCGTTGCAATGCTAACAATTGCCACGCATGTATGTTATATGAAAATCCAAAACTTCTATTGATCAGAGAATTCTTTTCAAGATAACTATGCCTAAGAAATGCTGGATAGGCTACTCAGGAAATGAATGATAGGGACAACAGTGATCCTGTGAAAGTGCAGCCGGTTTTATAGCGAAAAGAATTAAGGTTCAACTAAACAGTTTGACAGTGAATTTGTGCCATTGCTGGCTCCAAGTTATACAAGTTTCTCAATGAAAATTTGTTTTATGTTCTGTTACATCATGATTATAACATGCCATAGGCATAGTTCATTTGACAGAAAGAACAAAGTTGAGCACCAAAATCAACAAGACAAGTCGAAAATTTGGCGTTTCTCCCAAAACCAGCAACTTTCACTAGACAACAAATTTTCTTCTTTGAGATATGCAAAATTAATGTGCACATTCTAATCCAGGTAGTACTACCTTGATATGTCAATATATCACAGCGGTTTTCATGATATTCCCCATAGACCATTCCCGCCCATGCTTTTTCATCGGACGCCATTTGCAAAATTCATCGACTCCAATTCAGTAGTGTTTTGGGGACATAAAAAGATAGGCAGCGAAAAGAAATGAAAAGTACCTTTAAATTTGATACATTGTTTATCTTCAAGTACGATGCATTACCTCGATCGCGTCTTCACCTTCATATAATCGTCGATTTAAATGTCACTCAATCGTTTCCGGCCGAAGAATCGTCCATCTTGCAAACAGTAGCTTTATACGCGAATATTCATATCTTTGACAGAAGTTATTTTTCGTGACTATTATCAAGCTTTTCAGTTGTAATTATCCTATTTATTATATTTACAAATATCTATAAAATTTCGATCGGTAAATCAACAAAAAAGTTTCGCAAAATTCGGAACTATTTTCAGCGTTATTTGGTTGTGCCGGGAACCAGCATCCTCGAATTTGTAAACAAAAAGGCATACATCGAACAGATCTGCGTAAAAAACATATTTAATGAATGGTGAGTTGTCAGACACATTAGAATTGATATTTGAAAGGTGGTGTACGTAATACTATTCTTCGATTTTCAAAGAATTTGGAATATGCCATGCATAAATATGAAATAATTTGCACCGGAAATGGACTCTCTTCATGTATTGAATTTTTTCGAAAACTATTTTATTTCGCAAAGACAAAACGTGCATGCATACTAAATACAATATGCATTCCGTCTCTACACAAAGTAATATTTTAAACGATATATCAAACGAAATTATATTGTAGCATAATTTAAGAAATGTATGGTGTAAAGCTACGACCATTACAAATTAGTAGCGTCCAGATATGTATCGTGCTTTTCTTGATAATTTTCCTTGCAATTACCGAGCAATACAACATTACAACAAAGGGAATGTTATGCGAACTTATAACACTATTCTGATAACAAGATACCTTGAAAATATGTTTACACTTTTGGAATCAATATGAAAAATGTAAGTGGTGTGTCAACAGAAAAATGGGGAAAGGTAATTATTATCATGTGCCATATGTCTTCACTGTGGGAACCATCACTGATTTATTTCAGTTCATCAACTAAAGAAAAATAACAATTTTATTAGAAAACTTACTTTGACTGCTTGAGAATATGGCCAAATATTTAACCCATACATAGTGTTTCAAAAAAATAGTTCCACCTTGAATTTCATATGAAAAATGAAGAAATGTCCAAAGTTTATTTCGTAAATGCACGTTTTTTGTAGAAAGTAACTTCATGTAAGTAGTAGTACTACCAAGTTTAGACCACGGTGTATGTTTGTGTGAAAAACTAGCCAACTTCATTCAAGGATAACTATGTTCTCGGTTTTCCTGGAAGTCGTCCTTTTTCGCAATGTTTTGATTATGCTTTACAAGGTAAACCAGAATTAAGTTGCTAAACATCTTCTACTCATGTAGAGCTTTAATTTGATATATAATGTGGCATATACATGTTAAGAATAAATGCAAAAAATAACTTTGAATTTTGTGTAGATACCGGATTTGCCTCTACCTTAAAACAAATAGTTAAATACGATTGTAGCGGAGCAATGCATTTTCCTTTTTTCGTATTCAACCACCAAAAGAAAATAATTGGACAAGAAAGTGAAATAGGCCTATCTACTAAAAACGTGCATCCAGAGACTCCCCAGAGCATTTTATGTGTGGAGACATTGACTGTGTCTCTGGAGTTCCCGTTCCGTGTACAATGCCTCTTTAACCCTTTCCCAAACAAGACCTGGTTTTGACGTCCCTTATAGAAAAGGCTTGGGAAAACATTGAAACAAAAGCAGAAACTGCTGATAACCAGCAGTTTCTCCTTTTGTCTCAATATTTTCTGTGCTTTGATGTACACAAATCCCTTCCTTTTTAACATCAAATTTGTCCTCTGAAGCTTTTGAATAGAGCCGCCCTAAAATTTTGTCGTTTTGGAAAGGGTTAACCCATACCCAAACAGAGAAATTTTAGACGGGTCCATTTTGATAGCTGCTGCTGAGGATAGAATCAAAATTACTAAGTGTACAAAAATGTGAATATTAGGCCTATAGCATGGAAAATATTGAGGCAAAAGGAGAAAATGCTGGTTATCAGCATTTTCTTCTTTTGTCTCAATGTTTTCACAAGCCTTCTCTATCAGGGACGTCAAAAGCAGGTCTTGTTTGAGAATGAGTTAATTATCAATTGTTAAGCAACTATCAATGCCTTATTTGTGCCTTTCACATCGAGAAAACAGCATGATTTTTTCTCCATCTATGGAGCCATTCTTTGTGTATTTTACATGGCGATCATTGACACAAAGGTCTTTTTTATGATCCCATCCCAATTATATATTTTAAATGTCAATGGGAACAAGCCCTTCGCCAAACGAGAACTGATTTTCACATATTTGCAGAAACAGTTTGGGAAAACATTGAGAGAAGTGAAGAAAAAGGCGATAATCAGCAACTTCTCCTTTCTCTCAATATTTTCTATACAGTAAGATACACATATTTATTCTGTTTTGAATTCAAAGATCTTTTTTATCCTTTCAAATTGGACTGGCCTACATTCCACCGCGTGGGAAAGGGTAATAATAGGAAGACAATAAGAATCGAGGAACACGACAGAAAATCAATCAAAGTACAGTCTATAAGCTTATTACGATAATTAATGAAGAAATAATTGGATGATTTATCATCGCGGAAGATTTGATCAATGAAATAGAATTAAGGTAGTACACTCCTAATGAGATTCGCATGACGTCGAAATTATTCGGGAGCAATCGAAAACATTCGGGAGTGGAACTCTCCACTGCCGAATGTTTACGACCGCTCCCGAATAGGTTCGAATACGTAACGACGACGCTCGAAAAAAAACCGACGTTTTATTAATCTCAAAATGGCGGCATTACGGGTGTTCTACCTTAAGGTTTACGAACTGAGAATGAATATTGCTCTATCGGTTCGTCATTGACTTAACGTATTATGTGTGTTGACAACTGCTATGGTCATATCGCGGCGGCTAAACATAGATCCATGTTGTTTCTCATACCAGTACTACCACAACCCCCTAACCGAGCTTCCAGCTACTCCCCTAAGTAGGTTCAAGATATTAAACCATTGATGGGTGACATTTTTGTCAGACGGGGTAGAATACTTGCCTTGACCCAGAGACACAGAAAGCACATCAGATAAAGAAACCATTTTGAATTACTGATCAAGTTACAAGGACATAAACAAATACATGTAATATGTCTCAAGTCTATAATGCTTGCTTTCCACGTTCTCTGTTATTGTCTAAACAAACTCCTGTGAAATTTAGTCAAATGAAAACCACCCAATGGTTATTAATATGCATTATATATGTACTAAAACAAAAAAAGAAACGCAACTTCATTTTCAATTCCTTCTTACATCAAATCAGATTTAAACAAAACTTTATACATTTAAAGCAATAACATTTCAAATTGTTAAGTTCCCAAAATCTTGTTGGTAGTCAATTTCATTAGTAAAAAACACCCAGTTTAAACCGGGCGTCAACACAGTACGACAAAAAAATTGGACGTAGGTCGAAAAACACAATCTGTTTTGTTCAATATGGTCAGATTTTCGAATGTTGTGAAGTCCATACGAGTTATTATTTCACACCCGAAAGTAGTAAACCAATCAAATCACCCCATTCGTACCACGTGAGTATACAATACCTAGAGCCGTATTGCACGCACGAGATAATTGCGTGGACGCACGAGATTCTCGATATTCCAAAGCGGCCAGATCGATATTGTACGATGCACCGGTTGAACCGTCCAAATATGCATTGCACTCATTTGAACCCTACAAATATCGATTGAACCGTACAAATATGGATTTTTCCCAAATCGAGGCTGCGATACAAAATATCCATATTCGCATCGAAGAGTAATCTCCCTAAGTAGAAAAGCAAAATTGTGCATTAGAGTTGAATGTTTGTTTCAACATGATATTTTGAATTCACTGTCCTAAACAAGACATAGCTTTGATTCTGTGATTGAAAAAAACACATTGGGAATACATTAAGGCAAAAGGAGAAAATGATTTTAAACATCACGAAAGAGATTATTTTCATTTCAAAACATTTATGAATTGTAGCGCATTTAATTTGCAGCAATGATACAAATCACACTTCACCCTTTCCCAAACAAGACCTGGATTTGATATCCATTAAAAGGCTTGACAAAAAAGTTCTAAGAGAAAAGGAGATTTGCCGTTTATCAGCAATTTCTCCTTTTCTGTCAATGTTTTCATTGTTGATTTACGCATGACATGATAGATAGTTTAATGACAAATTTCATGTATATTTCACACTATCATATGACGGTCTATTCAATCTTTTGAGACAAACATAAATCGATAAAAATAGATTAAATACCAGATGCCATGTATATTTCACCGTGTTAGAAATGTACATGTAGCCTACATTTTTTTCATGACCTAGGCCTATGTTGTTTTTCTTCCTTTTTTAGTTCACGTTGGAATTCTATTTAAAAGTAATTAGATCTAGATCTTAATTTTATACAAAATTAATCTTTGTCATGTTTTGTGTGAAAAAAAAAAGATGTGAAATAAAGAGGTCATTTAACATGTATTTGTACAATACCGAATTCTATTGGATTCATACTTTGCAGAA
The DNA here is from genome assembly GCA_963680895.1 of Fragum sueziense. Lineage (NCBI taxonomy): Eukaryota > Metazoa > Mollusca > Bivalvia > Cardiida > Cardiidae > Fragum > Fragum sueziense. The sequence continues at coordinate 65,643,033 of OY804592.1, forward strand.
CAAGTAGATATATTTAGACTCGCCTATCGGCTCGTCCAAATATAGCCTCGTTCTGCAAAGTATTCATCCAATAGAATTCAGTATTGTACAAAGACATGTTAAATAACCTCATATTATCGGTCTCCGTTGCAGTCTTAAACCTATACCGTAGGTGGGGTTAACATGATGATACGGTCCTGCCTTGACGTCATGTCTCTTGTACGCCCGCCTCGTGCTCAATCGGTTGTGGTCCAATTGAGAGTCAACAACGTATACAGTCAAAAATGTTTCGATTTTTTGACCCATCAATGACTTACGACAACATTTTGAACCTTTTCCACAAACAACATCTGTACTGCAGTTAGGCGCTGGTTTTGGCCTAGCCTTGCTATGCGTAGCGCAGTGAAAAGTGTGTGAACGCTTTGGCGTCTTCTTTGTCTATGTTGTAGCTTGTTTTTGATGAAAATTTGTTTTGATTGTAGTCATCTAGAAAACACGACAGGGGATAATCAGTTTTTAACAATTTACCATGTATCACGTGATGAATGCACGACATCTGAAGAAAATGGCACTGTATTTATGTGTATGGATGAAGGTATATTAAAAATATACTCAATAGCCATTAAAAACATATTTTGTCGAAAATATCATGAAAAATTGGGGTTGCGTATCTTTTTTGTCCTAGTATATAAATTGTGATACTACATATGATACTAGATCTACATTGCTAAACAAGTGTACGATATTCACCCGTAACCACAAGCACACGTTCTTCTGCATTGTATCAGTAATGTTTGTGAAAGCATTGCGAACTTGCTGATAAACGGATTCTCCTTCTTTTCTCTCATTCTTTTCTCTCATTACTTTTCTTGCTACAACATCAGCATGGCTTTCCCTCGTGACTTTTTATAGATGTACACATCCTCGCTTCAACTTAGTTTTCCCCCTATTTTTTCGGTTTATAAGGCCTACTCCAAGGATACTAATGGAATACAGTGTACCGCGCGTGCCTCTTATGGTGCCATTCTCGGTTCTTTCCAACTTTATACCGACAATCACGGATTTCTTAAAGGGGCTCGTGCTAGGCTTTTATGCTCCCGAACTGTTCGGGAACTCATATTTGTGCATGGAAAAACAATTTGCAATGCATAAAAAACTCAATCACGTCGAATAACCATCTTTCCTTTGCTATAGATAAATCCTTTACAAGCGTGTATACATATTCTATTTTTACTTCAAAACGAGACAATGTCAAGGTCAACGAGACACACCTCCGCGGTATTAACACATCGTACAACCGGCTGAGTCGATGACTGTGACCTTATTTGCGAGGGATACGTGAAAAGGTTTATTTTGTACAAGCACTGAACATTATTACGCGTATTTATCAACTATAGAATACCAAAGATCCTTTCGTTTATTTATAAAAGTAAATTCATTTGACCTAACATTCACATGACATCAGATGCCGAATCTGTCTTCTCAAACTTTCGACGCAGCCGGTTGTACGGTGTGTTGAATCTCGCTGGCACAGATGACGTACCTCTGACGTAATTGATTTTTGAAGGTTGGGCATATTTAACCGTTACAAAACAAAAACAATGACAAAACAAAACTGACAGCAAGTTATTCATTGATGGATTTTAAAACTTAATAAAGCTTGGTGAGTGCTATGAACGGAGATAAGTGATCTACCCCTTCAGGTTGGTAATTTCATACATTATTTCTGGTTTGTAATTATTGTGCCATTTGCATTTTCGACAGCCTAGCTCGTCCCCCTTTAAACATGCAAACGCAGTTTTAAAACAACTGATGTGCACTTTGTTTTTTTTTTTTAAATATTTTTTCTTTGGACTGAGAAAGATGTTAGCGTGAAAATGCTTGAAGAAACTACGGGGTTTCGTGTAGAGTTCGTTAGGTAAAACATTGAAAAGGGGCATACGGTGCTCTCCATCACGTCAAAATCCATTGGTTATAAGCTGTGAAATATTTAATTACCTTCAAGCGGCTCAAGCGACCAATCATTTGTAGTGTCTACTTATCCAAAAGGTATGGTGGCTGATTTATGCCATGTCGTGTTGTCGCCTTGCACCCCGCCTTGTCGAAGGCGACAAGTCGCCAAAACGGCCATTTGTCGTGATGGCGGGTTGGCGGGTTGCAAGAGATAACACGACAAGGCGACATGTCGACGTCGTGATGGCGGGTTGTCGGGTTGTCGCCTTGCAACCCGCCATGTCGAAGGCGACAAGTCGCCAAAACGGCCATTTGTCGTGATGGCGGGTTGGCGGGTTGGCGGGTTGAAAGAGGTAACACGACAAGGCGACATGTCGATGTCGTGATGGCGGGTTGGCGGGTTGTCGCCTTGTCGCCCCGCCATGTCGAAGGCGACAAGGCGCCAAAATGGTAATTGTCGTGATGGCGGGTTGGCGGGTTGGCGGGTTGAAAGAGGTAACACGACAAGGCGACATGTCGACGTCGTGATGGCGGGTTGTCGGGTTGTCGCCTTGCAACCCGCCATGTCGAAGGCGACAAGGCGCCAAAACGGCTATTTGTCGTGATGGCGGGTTGGCGGGTTGGCGGGTTGAAAGAGGTAACACGACAAGGCGACATGTCGACGTCGTGATGGCGGGTTGGCGGGTTTGCGGGTTGTCGCCTTGTCGCGTTCCGGTCCCGCATGCGCACTTACATACACATGAGAAATCAAAGTACAGAAAGTACTGTTGAAGAGCAAATTAGTTTCTGGATGTGGCAACATCCATAGAACTAGGAATTTCGTGAATATTATAAGATTTTAATTGAGGCTCGGTTGAATAAATTGTTTGAAAATATCAAAGTTATGACATTCTTGCATCTCCTGAAGTCTAAAAGACACACAGACGAAAACTAATCCCCTATTTTCTGTCCATAGACATTGGTTCAATGGGGATAGGGATAATAATGGAAATATATGTATTACTTCCCTTTATATCTCTTTATAAAGATATAACATCTACTCGTTTATGGGATAAAAAATCAAATCACTGTAAGCTCAAGCCTTTTATGCAATAAGTATTCTTTCTATTATGCATATTTAGTTGAAGTGCTTCTGTCCGATTAAAAACGTTTGGAATGGAAAAAAATATTTTTTGACTTATATATATATACAACTTTTTGGTGATAGCGTCCATACATCACACTAGTCTATGCTCAATTTATCAAACATCATAGATGCTATCGATCATTCCCGAACGGTATTTGGTTCTGATACCACAAGTGGGCTAATCCTTCCATAAGTTAAACTTTTGTCCGAATAATTCCACCACCACTTTTGAAACAAGTCATTTCTGTAATAAACCAATTTCGTCGTCTGCAAGAACAATCAGGGCCAATCTTACTATTAGATCTAATACTGACCAATTCAAAAACGATTTAAAGCAGAGAAGGTAGACATTAGTCAATGTTTAGATTGGCATGGAGACTTTTATAAAACAACAACTGAAAAAAGTTATTGACGATTAACTAAAATTTTGATTGGTCGACAATAACTTTTTATCGGCTGATTTTTAAGATCCTGTGTATTTAGCAAACCCCTGGTGTTTTCCCGCTTTCTCTGCTTCAGATCTTTTTTTTGTCTAATAGGTCATATATTGACAGAATTATTGAAAAACATTGAAAATGTGTCACGTTACTCCGTACCGCGTATACACCAGCCTGCATGTCTTCGTTATACATTGAATTATTAGTATATCTAAGGTTATCGTACGGGTATGGAGCTTGAATCCTGATGAAACTACCCTAGACACATGCGCGGATCCAGAGGGGGGGGGGGGTCAGGAGGTCATGACCCCCCCTGGAATTTGGCGAAAAAAGGGGTTATTGTAAAGATTGCTGGTTATGCCCCATATAAGCTGCACCATTCTTCCCTGTGTGCCACAACAAACCATTGTTATACTTAGTCCTTCACGGTATGACATGTATCTGCACGAATCCAGGGCCCCCTGAAATTTGGCGAAAAAAGAAGTTAAAGATCGGTACCCCCCCCCCCCCTGGGAAAAATACCTGGATCCGCGCTTGAGACATATGCTTCAAAATCTATATAGCCTGGTGCGTTCTTCTAGCATAGGTTAGAAGGCTCCAAATAAAAAAGTCTTTCAAGAATTTTCATATTTCGTAATGATACCAGCTTTCTATCCCCCGCCTCAACATTCTCTGCACGATTTTATACACATGTTCTTTATACACATGTACCGACATGCACTCTGTCGTTTGCAGCAGCTTCAGACTCTTAACCCATTACCACACAATAAGTCATTTGACTCCCTACACGGTATTGGCTTCGGAAAACATTGTGTAAAATAAAAAAAATGCTTGTGACAAGCAATTTCTCCATTTCCCACAATATTTTCTACCCTAAAAGAAAACATGTAGGCTAAATGTTTTTAATTCCTTTCTCTTAACACTTTCCCAAAAGAAGACCTTATTTCGACATTCCTTAAAATTAAGATTTGGGAAAATATTGAGACAAAAAAGAAACTTCCTATCACCAGCAGCTTATCTGTTTGTCTCAATTTTTATGCTGTGATATACATGTATATTCTACATTAATTTTATTTTGTGCCATCTTAAAAGTTTGCTTTTGAGGAAAGGGTCAAGGCGGTGTCAAAAACTAAAAGCATGGTTGTGTGGAAATCGGCTAAAGCTTATCTATCAGTTTGATTCCAGACAGATATTTGAAAACTGCGTTTCTGGTATGAAGAGCTGTTTTACTCTCTGGGAATAGTAAAGACTTGCGATTTATTGCTGGAATATCTAACTGTAATATTTCATTCTTAAGGCGTTGTCTTTCTTTTTTGTACAATGGACAAACAAAGAAAACATTTTCAAAGTTTGAACTTCATTACAATTTTCACAACAGGTATTGGGTAACCTTTCACCTCCAAGACGACTAACTCCTAATCGTATCTTTGTATATACTGTGTCAGATACCTTGTTTTCACTGTAAACCGAAATTTTAGATGGGTGATCATTATACTTATACCTAGTAAGGTCTTTATTCCTAAATTATGTCTATTATTCCGTACGTTTCTTTTATACTCATTTTGATTTCGACACAATCCATTGGTTTGGACCCTTTCTTGGCAGTGTGATCTGCTATCTCATTTCCAATAATGCCCACATGACTAACGTGGTGTCTAAACCTTTTTCATTTAACAACTGGGTATTTTGTAGAATGTTGGACAAAATTTCGGGTCTTGTATGGGATCGTCCTGACTGAATTGATTGCAATGTAGTTAATGAATATGTGAGTATGGTTATATTTGAGGATTTGAACTCTTTTTTTTGTGAGTTAATCAAATGATTGTGTTTAGCTACAGCTAATTATTTATATAAAAGTCTGATTTTTTTTAGTTCAAACATTTTAAATCACTCAGAAGCATTTGAAGTAGATTTAATTATATATAAACGATATATTTTTGCATAAAAACATACGGCGATTTTATACATCACGATTAATGACCTGGCAGAGCAGCCCATGCTAATCGAATGGAATGCTCTGCCAGGTCAATTCTCGTCCGCTATATCATAAAACGAGTAAAAGCTATGTATTGCTCGGATTTTAATAAGAAATATAAAGGGACGTAACTTTATGACTTTCCCTTATTAAATGAAAAAAAAGATATTTGAAATGGCGCAGGTAAAGAATAAAATGCTTTGCACAAATGTTTCTTTTCTTGTCGAGATGTGACTTTGTAATTGATCTAGCCTACACGATATTCCGCAGGTGAGGGTATGTCTGTGATGGTAGACTAGTAACAACATGCATATCACGGTCGAGAATCACGTGACACAACAATTAGGCCTACAGAAAATCTTCCATAGTTCTGTTTTAAAACACTGACCGAATCGAACATTATTTTAAGCAGAGAAGGTAGACAAACGCTAAGATTTAGATTACATCTAGATCTAGTGTGGTAGTCTAGATTTTCTGAAAAAAAAAATCCAGTTTTGGTTGGTCGTCAAAAACATGTTTATCAGCTGATTTTTCAAGATCCTTCGTATTCAGCAAATCACTTCGTTCGTTAGTTCATTTATACAAGCATTTATTAAATGAAAATTAATGAGTATGTTATAGAAAATATTTGGGAAGAGACGTAAAGACATGGTTTGTTAGTTTGCTGGTAACCAGTATTGTGCTCCACGAGTCACTCATTCATTCCAATATGACATTTTCATCCTTTTCCAAACAGTCTCTTACTATCCCAAGTACAATAAGAATACAAACTGTCGCTTCGTTCTTAAGTTCATTTATACAGGCATTTTCCATGCTTGCTTTAGGGACAACACTAGAGCTCTTAGCTAGTGTAAATAGACTCATGGTTCTCGGTATGTACATTCATTTTTACGCGTGGATGAGAAGTGGAGGGGCATTAAGTTTTACATCACTGTTACCCACTCAATACAACTGGGTAAAATGAGACGAGACAATAAAGTGTTTTTTGTTCAAAGACAACCCCCCGAGGACTGCTTGAAGTCGAGCCCCCCGGGTTACAAGCCGAGTACGCAACCATTGCGCTATTGAGGCTATATGGGGGTGTGGAAGAAACTTCCGTTAACCAGGAGTTTCTCGTTATTTCAAGACACGGTGGATACTAGTAATCACGTGACACAACAATGTAAGAAAACCTTCAATAATTTTGTTATTTCAATACGTGATCGATTTGAATTCGGTTTGTAGCACAGAACGTGCACAGACGTCACGCTTAAGATGAACGTAGGCCAAGTGGATTGTTCCAAAAATCAACAGAAAGTTATAGGAGGTAAACCAAAATTTTGGTTGATCTTCAATAACTTTTTATCAGTTGATTGTTCAAAAATCAATCACATTCAGCTTATTCCTAGTATTTTTCAACATTCTCTGCTTTAAGCCAAATCGAGATTGACAAACTATTAACAAAAATATTGATTATTTTAAGTTGACTTGCAAGTGAAGATGACTTTTGCTCGGAAAAAGTTCTGGATTTCGTGATAAATTGGACAATGTAGAAGCGTCAACGAAGCTGAAACACCGAGAGTATGCTTCAAATGGCTTGATTTTATGTAAACCATCACTGAAGCTGATGCCAAGATTTCTTAAAGCACTAATCTGCTGGGGAAAAGTCTTGCTCCAGACTGTCATAAATCCCTGGTTTCTATGACCACAACCCTATGAATTTCGGAAATGCTGTTGCCCAGGCCACAATCGGTCTAATTAGGCATATTTTGGTATGTTTCGATTCCCTGCGATCAGTTCCACCATTTTGCTGCTTTTCCTCATAGGTTTTACCAATGGAAGGACGTCATATGAAGGAAAATATTAGCTTTGTAGTTAATCATAAGAATATGAGCATTTTTTTATGAACGAATGTCAGCATCATATATCATGGTTGTAAGCTTTTGCTACAACAGAAAGTCATGTTTTGTTGACGGAATATAATTGTACTATAACAGTGGCGTAGGAAGGTTTATAATAATGGGGGGGGGGGGGGGCAAATGTTTAAGTAATTGGAAATATATGTGTATTATGGGGGGGGCCCTTTTTCTAAATTATTGGGGGGCCCGACCGAAGATATTGGTTCCCCGCAGTTGTATGAATATGAATTCTTACTAAATTCTTGCTAATGCATTTTGCATTCGTACTGATGCCTTTTGAGATCTTCTTGGTACCTGTTTACAAATATTAACCGCTTAGCGCATACTTACAAAATTGATGTCACTTTTCTTACTTTTGACTGACAAAAATTGAAAGTATGAAGTACGCATTTAGCTCTAGGACGAATGCACTTGTAAAAAATCGAACAAAACTATTAATTTAGTACAATATTAATGTAATTTAGAAGAAGAAGAATTGGCGGATATTCCCCTCCATATTTGCCTGTGTTGCCCATTTAGTTCTATCCGCATTATTAGATTGAAAAAGTAGATAATAGCATTGTTTAGGGTAACGTTTTTTGGGTATATGTGGAACTTGAAATATTTTACAAAAAATACGAATTTCGACATAAAACGCTTCTGCTTCGTTGATTCAATTGAATATGTAAATGTGCTGTTTTATACATAAACGCATTCCTAACATGACACATCTTAGATTTTCTGTTTTTGATAAATGTAGAAAAAGAAAAAAAAGAAAAAAGAAAAAGAAAAAAAACAATAGAAATTACAGAGAACATTACATAGCATCGCTGATATTGAACAGAAACCGTCCTTGCATAATGTAATTTGTTAGCTTCCAAATAATCGGAATCAATCAATAAATAGAATAATTCTAATTCCTTTTGCAGGCGTAAGACTTTATAATCCTTCAAAATCATTTCTGAATCAAAACAATTAACCCGTTCTGAAACGACAACATTTTATGGGGGTCCAAATTCAAAGGAGTTGCAGACGACAAAATTATTGTTTTAAAACGCATAATTGATATTTGGTCATCATAGCATGGAAAGAATTGGGGGAAGGGAGAAATTGCTTATTATCGTCAATTCATTCTTTTTCTTCAATATTTTGTGAAGTTCAATCTGTTGGAGACTTCAAAACTAGGTTTGTTTTGGAAAAGGTATTAGGTTAACCCATTACCAAACGACAAAACTATAAACTGTTCCAGATTTAGAGATGTTTCAGGCGACAATTGAATGTGAATGATTTTTATTATTTTCTATTCTTTCAGGGTTGAAAACATTGTTGGAGGTAAAGAAATTGCTTGTGACAAGCAAATTCTTCATTTTCCACAATATTTAAAATTTTCTGAGATATTTTTCATGGGAGGAAGCTAGGTTCTAATTTCCAAATTCTTATGAAAACATCAGAGCTACAGCTGAGTCAGCTTAAGAAGACGTCATTTATTGTTAGTAAAATATATACAATAATTATTGCCAGATTTTCATGAAGATTTCAAAAAATGTTGTCACATACAGAAACTAATTTGCTCTCCAACAGTACTTTCAGTACTTTGATTTCTCATGTGTATGTAAGTGCGCATGCGCGACCGGAACGCGACAAGGCGACAACCCGCCAACCCGCCATCACGACGTCGACATGTCGCCTTGTCGTGTTACCTCTTTAAACCCGCCAACCCGCCATCACGACAATAGCCGTTTTGGCGCCTTGTCGCCTTCGACATGGCGGGGTGCAAGGCGACAACCCGACAACCCGCCATCACGACGTCGACATGTCGCCTTGTCGTGTTACCTCTTTCAACCCGCCAACCCGCCAACCCGCCATCACGACAATAGCCGTTTTGGCGCCTTGTCGCCTTCGACATGGCGGGGCGACAAGGCGACAACCCGACAACCCGCCATCACGACGTCGACATGTCGCCTTGTCGTGTTACCTCTTTCAACCCGCCAACCCGCCAACCCGCCATCACGACAATAGCCGTTTTGGCGCCTTGTCGCCTTCGACATGGCGGGGCGACAAGGCGACAACCCGACAACCCGCCATCACGACGTCGACATGTCGCCTTGTCGTGTTACCTCTTTCAACCCGCCAACCCGCCAACCCGACATCACGACAAATATCCGTTTTGGCGCCTTGTCGCCTTCGACATGGCGGGGTGCAAGGCGACAACCCGACAACCCGCCATCACGACGTCGACATGTCGCCTTGTCGTGTTACCTCTGTCAACCCGCCAACCCGCCAACCCGACATCACGACAAATAGCCGTTTTGGCGACTTGTCGCCTTCGACATGGCGGGGTGCAAGGCGACAACACGACATGGCATAAATCAGCCACCATAAAAAGGTCACGTGGGATACCACTTGTTTACATTTTAGATTTTATAGCTGCAATCATGTACCACAATGTAGCGTGCTTAGTTTCGTAGATGTATTTGAAAAAATACCAGATTCTCCTTTCAAAGAGACATAAATTGCGAATTCAATTCATGTCTGTTTTGGAAGTGCCAGACGCATCTGTTTTAGACAGTTAATTTACAACGGACACAATTTACAACGAACACGATTCAGGATGTTTAGATACTGCAACCGTTAAACTTTTCACAAAATAAGCATTTGCTTTAACGTCTCTTCGAGCAAAAGGAATATGAAAATATTGAGGGAATCTGTTGTCTGTTGCATAAATTTCACATACTGCTCTGTCATGAAAATTGACAAGAAATAGTTTTTTCTTGTGTATTTTTGTCTAAAACTAGACGAGTTTGAAATAAATTTTGTTGTCGTGAAGGGATAATTTACAACAGATACAAATTAGGATACCGGTTCATTTCTTGTGGATTCCATGTCTTGAATGATGAAATCATACGCATTCGGCAATAGCAGATCAAATGACGCAGAAATGCAAGGACAATTATTCAACGCAATATTGCACTACCTTTGATCGAACGATTTTTTTCATCACTCAGGTGATAGCATGGATCCCAGGCAGACTGCACTTAGGCAAAGGCTGATCTGGAAGCACGGCTGTCTAAAATGCTATAATGGACGTTGTTCCAGATCCAGGCTCATTTGTAACGTGACTGTGTTATGATAATGGACCTCTGTGTCCAAATTTTATCCGTAATATACGATTCTTCTTTCTCTTTTTGCTAAAGTTGAAATTTAGCAAGGTTCTATTCTGGACGTAGAAAAAACGATCATATCTGACGTGTCTTTGCATCGGAAATGATATTTAATAATTACATATTTGTCTTTCATTTTAGGTTTGTTAAGTATAAGTGCATCTCTTTACCTAACCATATAAAACCAAAACGTCTTTATTGTATTTTGTACCGTGTCTTCTATGGCGTAAAAGCCCTTTCTGCCTTTCTACTCCCGTGTAAATTATTTATTTTTCTCCATTTTGCAAAATGAATGTGAGTATTTACAACGTACATATATGAAGATTTATTTAACTACACAAAATGATAAAACATGAAAATAAACGTCTGGAAAAGGGTCCTTGGGATATTTGCGGCCAACATTGACCAGATCAGCCTGTGCCTTGGTGCAGGATGGTCAGAACCAAACCGACTCTCCTACCGTTACATATGCTAAAGAACCGCATGGATGCATACCAGATTATGAATGCGCAGCTTGGTCGGGGTTGATATTCACAATCAGTTTAATTTCCATTATAATTGCATGCGTTCCGCCAAGTCATAATGCAATTTTAAACAAGAAAACAGTTTTAAATCATTGTTGAATTTGACCACTGGATCTTTGTTGGTCATTATATACATGTACATGTATATGGTGTCATTATATAAGGCCGTACGGTCTTGTTTTAAACAACTTCAACCTGATAATTCCATTCACTTCAAATAAGCACCGACAACGAACTTTTTCACGCCACCCGGCATAGAAAGCTGTAAATATTTTCAAATACTAGATTACAGCATTTTAAAAACACAGTATGAGAGAAACGATCTTTCATTCTCTAGCTATTATTTTACAACGGAACAGAAAAAAAGATGTTCCTATTATCCTCAATAATTATGTTATTTGTATCTATTAGGGTGCTGGAGACAGACGTTCATCTATCAAAACAGTCTATATACCAACCAAATCTGCTCTTGTCGTCGGTGTTATTGCAAAACTTCGTAAATCCGCCTTTAATAAGCTGGAGTTACGAGGCTTTGCGATAACACAGAAATTAAAATGTGTAAATGTCTTTAACCCTTTCCCAAACAAGACCTGGTTTTGACGTCCCTAATATAAAAGGCTTGGGAAAACATTGAAACAAAAGAAGAAACTGCTGATAATCAGCAGTTTCTCCTTTTGTCTCAATATTTTGTGTGCTATATTTTACACAAATTCTATCTTTAATGGTTTCCATTTTGCCTTTTGTGGCAGTTTTTGAAGTGGATCACCCTAAAAGATGTCGTTTGGGAAAGGGTTAATCAGTGTACATCTATAGCGTGTTTTCAAGATAACTGTTGTAGAGATTCTACTAAATAGAGTTTGAAATAGGGAAATGAGTTGAACTGCTGGTAAAGTCTTTATCCTTCATGCAGATATCCAGTTTGGGTTACTTTTATTTCATTTCATGTCATTTTCGCCAATACCGCATCTTTTTGTTCTTTGCAGCGCAGTGCCTTTTCATCTACATTGCACATGGCTGATTGCTATTGCAGCAAGAATGTTTTTATGTTAAAGGGACATTAGTATCCCCAGGCCTAAAATATAAATCCGTTATGATCCACAGAAGTTGGATTTTAGCATGTTGTCGCACCGTTTATAAACTTTATAAGACATAATACAAGATTCATATTGTAAATGACTTAGTGTCCATCCTAGTTTTTGGACCAATGAAATTGCAGTATATTTGAAAATTTCGGCGCTATATTTCACATAAACGCACTGTCGGTCAGTTTATGTCACGGATATACATAGCCACGCATCCGTTTTCTGTGCAGTTATGAAAAATGGTGTAATTTTTGGGAAAATGATGTAATTTTATGGAAAATGATGTAATTCCAGTAAGATCCGCTTGATAATAGCCCCGGTCGGAGGCGTGGTTTGAAGAATGACAGTAGAAGCGTAGTTTTCATTGGTTGACGAACACTAAGTCAGATAGAGTCTGTATAGTAGATTCTACGCGACATAAACGTTCAAAGGCTGCGCTTTTTGAACGTTTATATATCGCGTAGAATCTACTATACAGCCTCTATCTAATACATAAAGATTGTCTGTCAGAATAGACCTATAAATAACTTCTTATGTGGTTGACAAGTAAGCGTTAACAAATATCAATGCCTATTTCATTCTTTATCGTGCCTTTGACAGGTCTACATGACATAACAATTTGTGTTCCGTGCAGAAAGGTCAGTCATTTCTGACTGATGAATCAATGCCGCACACAGTACTTCCTGGTTAACGCTTTCCCGAGCAGCAAAATTGGAACCGTTTCTATTAAACTTCAGAAAACAGCTTTACGTGCGATGAAATGGAATTTATGCATTGACAATAACACAGAACACATTAATTAACCCTCTCCCAAACAAGACCTGGTTTGACGTCCCTGGTGGAATATGCTTGGGAAAACATTGCGACAAAAGAAGAAACTGCTGATGACCAGCAGTTTATCCGTTTGTCTCAATATTTTCCATGCCATATTTTACACAAATCATATCTTTAATAACAACCATTTTGTCACTTTGTGGCAGTTTTTGAAGTGGATCACTGTAAAATTTTGGCGTTTGGGAGAGGGTTAAGATGCATCGTCTGATACCAAGCTACATGTAGCGTAGCTCAGACAGTTGCGTATCCGAGGGTGACGTAAATGCGGTCGATGCCCGTTCGTCAAATATACAAAATGGCAAAATATATTCACGATTTGATCAATTAGTCTAGGAGCCAGGTCCTGGAATGGAACTTTTCTTGCAACCGGTGCCCTATAAAAATTGGAGTGGTAATTTTCAATATATTAGGGTCCCACGCTTTGGTTAAGGGTGGATGACATGCTTAAAGTGGTAGGATTTTTTTAAAGTCAAGGTCAAAGGTCATTCGGTGCACTTTTCATTCATACCTCCTAAAATACCCCATAACTTACTCATTTATTAAGCTAAAACAATTATTTTGGCATCAATATAAAGCTGATGATTTGCACTTTGACTTACATGAATAATAAACAGCTTTTTGATTTTGTATATTTGTGAATATTCATAAATGTAGCAAAAAATGGCTAAAAATCACCAAAATAAGTTTTGTGTACAAGTGAAAAAAAAAAGGTTTTAAAATACCAAAGGTATGTTTGTGTGGTTGAAGTCATACTTAAAAATTGCCCAGAAACCTGTTCTTGGGTTATATGTATTTCTTCACAGAATTAGTCTTTATCTTAGGCTTGTAGTCATAGCTAAAAGTGGGTGGGGTAAATTTTCCCAAAAATTACAAAATATGCAAACATTGATGTAACAAAAAATCTTACTCATAAATGTGATGTTTTATTAGAAATTATGCTTTTGAAATCATATTTGCAGGGATTTGTAAAGCTTTTAATGCATATTCCTGGAATTTAAATAGAATTTTAAGAGCCAAAATAACAATTCAATAAAACAGCATGTGAGATGGATACAAACTATATCAACACCATAATGTCAAAGCAATGACTCTTAAAACGAATATTTATCAAGCATCAACAAAAACATATATAAAGCAAAACTCAAATTAGCATAACCAAGAGTAACCATGAACATGTTAGTACCGTATATTCGTTCATGTACATGCCTTCAAAGGGGACAACAGAGTATCTGGTCTTTTAATTAATTTTCTGACCCAATAAGCTTTAATTAAAGCTTTAAAAGAAGTTGAACCCAATAGTCCCTATATCTTTTATTATGCAAATCATTCATTGCATGTGACATTATGTTACAAGTAAACAGTAGAAAATAAAGATACTACAGTTGTTGATCTATCCTTCACAATCCCATCATGATAACATAACTTTGTTTATTGATTCACGACTAATACATATTTGTGTAGACACAGAGAATTTTGATATAAAAATAGTGGAAATCTTCGGACCTACGGTTGATATAATTCTAACCCCACCAAAATAAACATGACAAAAATCTGGACAATGTTTTACTTATTACATGGCTAAAACTATTCCTGGTAATAACTTTTGTTGTAATCAATTGTGCATCTATCATTTGTAAGTATCTATGTAATTTATATCAAAGAAATCATTAACCTTTCCCCAAACAAGACCTTGTTTTGACGTCCCTAAGAGAAAGGATTGGGCAAAATTAATGCAAAAGGAGTAAATTCTGATTATCAGCATTTTCTTTTGCCTCAATGTTTTCTAGGCTATTTGTACACAAATCAAATCTTTCAAATCACCACTTTTTGACTTTAAAACCAACCGGGGTGAAATTTTAAACACATATGCTTTGAAGAATTATACATTTGATCCTGCAACAAAAACGCTGCTGTTTGGATAAGGGCGCATTCGACAGTTGCTATGGAAACATAGGATCAAGTTGAGCGGGAAACCTTTGGATAATTTGCAAAAATATGACTTATCAATCGCTTTAAAAGCGATCATATTTTGTATTTTTCACTTCAACAGCTGTCAAAAATGCTTGTTTCCTTTGAGCGGACATTTTTCTCGGCAAACGTAACATCGTCAGCTGACATTTGGAGTCAATTTCCGTAAACAACCGTAGGTGAATACATCGCTTAGCTTATATAGCAAATAAGGTGCAAGGGCAATGGTATTCAATAATGTTTGATTTTAAATTGGAAATTAAAATAAGAGACGATCTTTATGATTATGAACACGTACAGCAATACTTCTATGAGAAAAAACAAGCATTTATGAGTGGTATAATGCATTAATAAATGATTTTACCCATGATGCTTCTGATCTCAATAGATCTGGACGTCGGCGAAATCGTCAATGACTTGCCAATTGTTTCCCAGAAACTATCTTTAGAATTTCCCAACTACAGTTCAGACACTTCTTTGAGGAATAAATTCATATGTGGGAAAAGTGGATATCGTGCAGTGACAAATATATAGAAAAGATGTAAATATTAGATGTGTAAGACAGACGTTCCTGACGTATCCATCTCATACATAAGTTGCACCGCTCAATATGACCCTACGTTGACATAACAACTGTAGAATGCACCTTAATGCAAAAAAAAAGATTTTGTTGCTGGATCAAAAGCATAATTTCCTAAATTTTAAGTTTTGAAAATATCCTAACAGTTAGTATATGAAAAAGTTACGACATAATTCCGGATACTTTATTAACAGCCCTCGTACAAACCAAATGAGCTTTTTATGTTGAATACTTTTGGAGAAAATGCCAATGTTAATGACAACAACAATTTAGTTCCTATAGGAATGCGTAAAGATCCTGCACCTCTAGCTTTGTTTGACATCACAAAATGCTCGTGTTAATCTGACTGCCACACGCGAAGGTGTTAGTGTCAAAGAGAAGATCTTTTATGCACTGATGCATTTGTTTGTGAGTCAGAACTGTGTATAAATAGACGTATCTTGGTGCATTAGACAGTGATAATGATTAGTATATATGGCACGAGTTAAGTGTATTGAAGTGTTTAGTATAGTGTAGCTATGGATATTAACAGTCTGTTTATTGCTTCATGTGTCTTGTTGTTTTTGTTGTTGTTGCTGTTGATGATGATGGTGATGATGAGGATAGTGTTGAGTATAGGAACACTATATTTAGTAAAGTATACAAGATACTTAAAATGAACAAAACAACGAGTTCATGCACGACTTCTGCTTTACGCAACTACCATGCAGAAGACATTTCGGTCATCATTTGACAAATTAAACTCTTTAAATTGGTCTTACTTTCTAAAATGCACATCACTGGCTATCTCTCAAGAATTCATATATAATTCAGCCCAATCTTGAAACAAGATGTGTTTGTGAAGCACGAATGCCTCTGAAAAGGCCAATGATAAGTTTTCATGTTAAGCTTTTAAGTAAATGGTTGGTAAGGGTTAATGGATGAGCAAAATTTTGTGTTTGAGCTATTTGGTTCCAGCGCTAAATTCCTTTCCCTTTGGCTCTATAAGAGCAATGCACTACCCAACAATGCAAACTCTGACCGTCCCATGTTGTTCTGATTCCTAAAAAATCTGGCACGGGTCTGGGGAATATTTTCAGCTGCCGATTACTAGTACATAGATACTTGATAAATATTCGTTTTAAGAGTCATAGTTTTGATATTGTGGTGTTGATAATCTATATCCATCCCACATGCTGTTTTATTGAATTGTTATTTTGACTCTTAAAATTCTAATTAATTTCCAGGAATATGCATTAAAAGCTTTACAAATCCCTGCAAATATGATTTCAAAAACATAATTTCTAATAAAACATCACATTTATGTGTAAGACTTTCTGTCACATCAATGTTTGCATATTTTGTAATTTTTGGGAAAATTTTCCCCACCCACTTTTAGCTATGACTACAGGCCTAAGCTATAGACTAATTCTGTGAAGAAATACATATATCTCAAGAACAGGTTTCTGGGCAATTTTTAAGTACAATTTCAAACACACAAACATACCTTTGGTATTTTAAAACCTTTTTTTTTCACTTGTAGACAAAACTTATTTTGGTGATTTTTAGCCATTTTTTGCTATATTTATGAATATTCACAAATATATAAAATCAAAAAGTTGTATATTATTCATGTAAGTTAAAGTGCAAATCATCAGCTTTATATTGATACCAAAATAATTGTTTTAGCTTAATAAATGAGTAAGTTATGGGGTATTTTAGGAGGTATGTATGAAAAGTGCACCGAATGACCTTTGACCTTGATTTAAAAAAAATCCTACCACTTCTAAGCATGTCATCCACCCTTAACCAAAGCGTGGGACCCTAAAGTATTGAAAAATACCACTCCTATTTTTATAGGGCACCGGTTGCAAGAACTTTTAATTTAACCCCCTTTGTAAAAGCTGGCTCCTAGACTAAATGTGAAAAGATCTAGTATGATCGCTTCCCAAATCAAGTCTTTATCTTTATTTTTTACCTGTACGTATTTCTCATTTCTGATAACATTCAAAATAGGAAACAGGTGCCATCTTTATCTATACATTTCAAAATGCGACATTTGTCCTTGCAGATGTCTTGCGCCATGTCTAGGGCAAGAATCACGTTTCGCAAATCCATAAAGTCAACAGCAATGCGTTTGTGTTATACGTTTTGTAAGACATTGGCAATCGTCAGAATACAAGATAACATAAAGAGGTGTTTCTTCGTAGTTTTGTACATAAAAGGTAAGTTTTAATAAAACAATGGAAAGAAGAACTTCTGTTTGTTCAAACTTACCATACTTTTCTAAGATTATCATTACATCTGATTAAGGTAGACAAGGGTTAGTTAATTAAAACACGGGTATTGAAATAGCAACAAAATTGACAGGAAGACCAAT
Source organism: Fragum sueziense (assembly GCA_963680895.1). Taxonomy (NCBI): domain Eukaryota; kingdom Metazoa; phylum Mollusca; class Bivalvia; order Cardiida; family Cardiidae; genus Fragum; species Fragum sueziense. Next base: position 65,660,888 of record OY804592.1, read on the forward strand.
GATTTCGTCTAACCCTTTCATAAACATCCCTTCTCAAACAACATAATTCAAGTTCAAATCCGAAAGGGGTACAGAGAACACAACTTTGCTCACAAAAAAGCAATTTACTTCAGTGTCTTTGTACCGAAAATATAGGGACAAAATAAAAATAATTTTGGTCACCAGCAGTTTTTTCTTGTGTCTTGTTATGTAATCATTATTTTCACACGAATGTCAAAACAAGACTTGTTTGGGAAAGCGTCATCTCAATTCGTGACTGCTTCATTAATTCAGGTTATGTAACCTATTGATCCAAACCTTCTGTTCTAAATGTTGACATCGGATTCTATTTCCGAATACTGATTTCTAACCTATATCATCTATCATGGACCATTCGGATAGTTTAACAAACATTAATTTCTTTTGGAACATTTCACGAACCTTTTCTAAACTTTCTAACCGCGATGTGATTCATTGTATAGTATCCGCAAATAGGCCATTTTGCAATTGATACGACGTCGGAAATTATCGGGCAACGCCGTGAAAGTTCGTTATCCGATCTATATTAAATGTTTTGAAGAAGAAAACAGACACAAAAATCCGCTGTTTCTGTCCTCGAATTACGAGGGCGTTCAATTAAAAGTGGTACTAATGGTCCACCATACCTCACTGTTTTATAGAACTAGTGGTGCTTGCAACTATTTGACGGGAAAATTACTGTCTATACTTGGTCAAAATTTGAGACAAATTCGTTGGCTCTTCCATAAGTTAATGAACTTTTAAGTTGGTTCAGTCATATACACTGGCTATTTCGCTTCTATCATGGACCATTCGGATAGTTTAACAAACATTAATTTCTTTTGGAACATTTCACGAACCTTTTCTAAACTTTCTAACCGCGATGTGATTCATTGTATAGTATCTGCAAATAGGCCATTTTGCAATTGATACGACGTCGGAAATTATCGGGCAACGCCGTGAAAGTTCGTTATCCGATCTATATTAAATGTTTTGAAGAAGAAAACACACACAAAAATCCGCTGTTTCTGTCCTCGAATTACGAGGGCGTTCAATTAAAAGTGGTACTAATGGTCCACCATACCTCACTGTTCTATAGAACTAGTGGTGCTTGCAACTATTTGACGGGAAAATTACTGTCTATACTTGGTCAAAATTTGAGACAAATTCGTTGACTCTTCCATAAGTTAATGAACTTTTAAGTTGGTTCAGTCATATACACTGGCTATTTCGCTGTGCGCAAAATGGAAAACGAACTGAAGTAGGATGCACGGGTCTACATTAAAGGTCGCATAGGCTTTGAAATATCTGCATCACATGTATATAATGAACTACATCAAATTGGTGGACATTCGAACGTTGAATATGCGTCAGGTTTTAGGAAGATAATGAAAATTAAATTTGGTAAACTGGGCTGAATGATGCCCCCCTCTCAGGCAACCCGGATAGAGCTAGTACCAAAGTAAATGTTACTGTAGATTCCGACATGACCAAACAAGACGCATGGTTCAATGTGCAAGAAATAGCAGATAAAGTTGGTTTTTCATCGGGGACATGTTATACAATTTTGGCGAAAGGGTTGAAACACAGAAAGGTTTATGCCCATTGGGTCTCCCACCCGTGCAATATATATTTTGAAATAATGCAATAAATGCAACAAATCTGGGCTTTATACATATGATTGAACAATTATCTACTATTATGAGCACCAATGACGTGACATTAGCAAGCAATGGTTGCGAAAAGATCAGGTAAGGTCCGTAATAGCTAAAAAATTAAAAGCGCGGCAAAAGTTTTGTGCCCGGTAATTTTTCAAATGTAACAGGTTATTGTTCATATTACTGTTTCTAATGGTACATCTATCACCGGTCATTCATACAAGAACTGCATGTCGGCCAAAGTAAAGAAATGTCACGAAAAGAGCAGGTCTAGGACCGGCTAAAGAGGCGTGTACCAAATCCATGACAGCGGAGCTGTCCACAGGTGTCATCTTGTTCATAAATTCCTGAAAGAGACACATGCTGCACAGCGTCTTCATCCACCCCTATAGCCGGGCTTAATCCCGTGTGGCTTTTTTGTGTTCCCTATGATGACGAAAAAAGCCTCTGGTCGTCGGTAAAGGCCTTCACACTCCATATGCAGTGCAATTTACCAGTGTCTGCGAGGTGTTCCAAAAGAGGCCCAATTAATGGCATATAAGTAATGAATCTCAAAATTTCAGAAGTGTGTGGTTGTCAAAGAGGATTACTTCGAAGTATTGAAGAAACTTAAAATTGAATTGCGACATAACTATGGCTTATAGAACCCCAGTTCCAAAATTAATTGAACGTCCCTCGTACTACGAAGTCTCCCGAAAAATGCTGACGCCACGTGATTCCTTATTACATGTACTCTACCTTAAGCTGAAGTTTCCAGGTTTGTTTAAATACGATATGTGGACAAATATCAGCAAGGCAATAATCATACAACGGTACTTAAAAGGTCCTCAGCTATTTTTGTTTCAGAAAGTCATCGACGCTTTTCAACAAAAACCTCGTAACTGCAGCCTTTTTTAAGCTGCAGTTAAGAGGATTCTTTGTTGAAAAACAGCAACACGTTTCACAATTAAAAGATCAAGACAATCCAGACAGTCTTTGACATTACAAGAACAATGTTATAGGTTTTCAAATATTCGTTCTTTTCCAACAATTAGTTTTGGTTAAAACCTCAAATTAACAATAAAAAAGTCTAGAAAGGCATTTTATTAACACCTTCCGAAAGAAAACCCATTGATCTAACTATGAAAGCTTCTGTTGACGATTAAATAGATACCAATAAAGGTAGAATTTGTGCTCAAATATAGCATAAATTACATTGACGAAAAATGATAAAATGTTTGTTATAAGCATTTCTCATTTCGTCTCAATGTTTTCCTTAGCATATGCATTTATTGGCTTCAAATACAATAAGGGCGTGATTGGAAAAAGGCTTACATTTTACAAAAAAAAAAAACAACAACAAAACTATAATTAACCATACTATAGTTTTAAACAAGGTTTTTAATGAAAGGTAAATTACCCCTTTACCAAACAAGACCTGGTTTAGACGTCCCTTTTAGAGATTGTTTTGGAAAACCTTAAGACAAAAGAAGAAACTGCTGATAACCATCAGTTTCTCCTTTTGCCTCAATATTTTCTGTGGTATATTCTACACAAATCCAATCTTTATCAACACTTACTTTGTCGTCTGCAGAAGCTTTTGAATTGGAGCACCCTCAAATTTTGTTGTTTGGGAAAGGGTTAAAGCGTTCAATATTGAGTTGGTACCGACATGTGACTGAAAATAAGTCATTTCTGTTCCCCAAAGGTTGGTAAAATCATGCTTAGCAATCATCAAATCTTGAGACGTTTTCAAACTGTTTCTTTATAACATAAAAGGCAAAAACAGCCAAAATGCACTCTAACTGACAAAGCAACAATGCTAGGAATCATTATACTGTATTTAAATCTCAATAAACACACTTTTATTGTAACCAATAGGGAACGATTTTATCAAGTATACAGTGATGTTAATTCGGACAAACAATGGTATTACCGTGAGTGTTGTTATAAAATTCGTAACTACGGCTTGATTCAAGCCGTAGTTACGAGATTTTATAACGACACCGACGGTTTATCAAAACATAACGGTAAACCCAGTCTATTTTTATCACGAAATTCTAGAAGTTGCTGACGGCAAAATAAGTGTTACTTTATGTATATAACAGTTTCATTATTGCTATGTGAAAAATAAAAATGCTGGAGTTCTGCAATTTCTCATTTTCCCTGAGTTTTTCCGTAAGGCGGGTTAGTAAAATTGAAATTAGGGGTTGTTTTGAAAGGGGCTGTTACGTCTGTATCAATAAGAGCAAATATCCACAAAAAGATGAATGGTATAGATATATCAAAGTTATGGAAATGTTAATTGCGAACCACAGTTAACCCTTTCCCAAACAAGACCTGGTTTTGACGTCCCTAAAACAAAAGGCTTGGGAAAACATTGAAACAAAAGAAGAAACTGCTGATAACCAGCAGTTTCTCCTTTTGTCTCAATATTTTCTGTGCCATATTTTACACAAATCCTATCTTTAATAACATCCATTTTGTCATTTGTGGCAGTTTTTAAATTGGATCACCCTGAAAGTCTGCCGTTTGGGAAATGGTTAAAGTTGATCCCTTAACAAGTAAAAACCAGACTATGTATCTTAACCATTTTCCGGACATCGAACGCCACATAAAAACAATAAAAAGAGACAATTCGTGGTTTTATTTAAAGCAATCCAATGCAAAAACCTAAATGTCTTCAACTTGTAATTTTCAAATAATCATGATATGAGTTGAAAACAGCAACATTTATGACAATACATTTAGAAAATCTGCATGTTATAGGTTATATTAGGAAACCTGAAAGGAAAAGGAGAAATTGATGGTTATCAACATTTTCTTTCTTCCTGTGCGGATTTCTTAATACCTAGCCAGTGGAATATCTATTTGAAACAGGGTTAAAATAGTGAGATCGAAGTTTGTTTATGGTTATTTAGGGACATTTCATTCTCATTTCATTTTTTAAAGTATGTCTTGATGCCGAGATTGGTTATTCTAATGAGTATAAATGCTATTAGTTTTTTGTAGTTGTTTCTGATAAGCGAGAAACACGCATTCAAAGTTGAGACAGAATCGACAAATTCCATATAAATCCGAACTGTTGTCCACAACAACTTGATAAATCTTAACACACAAATATATATTTCTCGTAAACGGCGCAATATTTTGGCTTGAAATTTTCAGTACTTCCATAAGAAAATAATTATGCTCTTTCAGATAAAAATAAAAGTAAAATTCATTACAAACAAGAGCCGTCACAGACGGATTATGCTCCCCGAATAAGTGTTTGTCACAAAATAAAAACTATCATACATTAAGCGCCCTTTTCCCATAACAGCTTTTTTGTACACACATTATTTATAGAATATGGTCTAGAACATCCTTTTTTTTACAAGAGCACAAAATTTCATTAAATTCTGCCCATTAGATGAAGAGAAATAAGAGAAAAACTAATTTTTACATTAAGGCCCCTTTTCCCATGACGCAGCCTTAAATTTACAAACGGAGAAAAAGGTCCCTAGGTATTGACCCAGGGAGTTCACATGTGAAGTTTCATTGAATTTGGTCCAAGGGTTGCTGAGATATGGTTGTGGACGGACGGACGGACGGACACACGGACACACAGACACACGGACACACGGACGGACGGACAGCGTGGCGACTATATGCTCCCCCGAAATTTTTTCGGAGAGCATAAAAATCTGAAATGTCACTTTAAAATGAGTTGCAATAATCGCTCCAAAGTTGCGAATTCGCAGACAGATAAATGATTGGAAAATTTTAAATGATCTATTTTCTTCGAATGGTATATTTTTTTGCTTACTATGCAAAAAGATTCAGGTTTACATAATGTCTAGTATTTTCATGCATTGATATGATATGTAAGCGAGGAAATTATGTTTGTCTCTATAATTCATATGAGATTCCCAGTGCTGGTATCTGAACGATTATACGTGCACATGCAATTAACTACTAGTACCACATAAAAATAGCACAAAGAAATATATCAATGGGTAAACATTCTAAGCTATTGTTATAAAAATAAAGTTTAAAGTAGCCTACGCCGCGAGGTAATTCACACGGAAATCAATTTGTGTTGAGAAAAGTATTCAAAAGAGTAGATTTATTCTGCGAAACACATTTTTATGGTAGTCGAAATGTGTCCAAGAACGGTTTTACAAAACGATGTTGGAATAATTAGGTTTCTTTAACGTGCCGAAATAAGAATGATTTAGCAAACAATTAAAAAAAAAAGAGAACACATGCTAAGGACTGATAACCGCATTTTCCCTCTCCCTCGATAATCTAACGCTTCCCCAAACGGTAACATATAAAGATGGGTCAATAGGGAACGATTTTTTCCGCGACGTAATTTCGGAGAAATAAAAAGTACCATGACAGAAATGACGAATTCAATATAAATCTGAACTGTTGTCCACAACAATTTGTTTAATTTTAGCACAAAAATATATATTTCTCGTAAACGGTTGATTATTTTGGCTTGAAATTTTCAGAATTTTCATAGGAAAAGATGCTCTTTCAGATAGAATAAAAGTAAAATTTAAGTAAAAATAATTGTGAAATGTCACTTTAAAAAGAACTAGGACCCCGTTTTAACTACGAGCACGCGAATATTTTTTGCGTAAATATGGCTGAATGAGAAATCGAATAAGACCTCAACTCAACTCAACTCAACATTCTTTATTCGGCATGTCGGCACTTGTTGGGCCTTTTGCAAGAAGAAAACTTTTACGACATATACACATGAATGAAAATATCACCATCAAATAGTATACCGGTATATGATAAATAAAAAAATAACCACAAACAATCACCAACACAAATTGTATTTTTTAGACAGATCAGATTTGTTGGTTTATTCTTGCCTTTAACTTTAATACACAAAGAATATTCGTAAGCTCGTTAGTAAAACGGGATCAAGATACTAAAATCATAAAACTGCATGAAAGCAATATTTGTCGACTCTGCATCTTCAAAAGGTCATTAGCCCTGGTGAACTAAGAATGTCAAAATAAGGGTCAGTAGAATTCAATGTCGCACGAGTCAATTAAACTTGTTATATAAGACAGATCGAAGCTGATTTATAGGAAAATGGCCATTTTTACAGTTTAGATCAACATGGATCAAGGTGAAATTTCGCATACTGACATACTAGTAGTTCTATTTTGTAAAGTTGAACTTCTGGACCTATTCCCACGCGTCCAAAGTCGGACATGTCAAAATTCAAATGAAATGCAGACGATAAGGACCCGGGTTAGGTTGTTGGGGAAATATATTTAAAAATATCGTATGGAATGGTCAACCTGCATAACTAGATTATTGCTGTCCAAGGAAATATCAGATGAATTTCATTTGGTCCCTCTAGAAAAATCTGGAAATAATTGACTGACCCGCCATTTTTTTCAATTATTTTTAGTAACATTGGAAATCTGGACGTTGATGGATAGTGAAAAGGTTAGTATCAGCGCTAAAATTCCTTTCTCTCAGGTTCCAGATGATGGAATGCACAATGCATTCAACTGTCGTTGTTCCGATCCCTGAAAAACTGTCCCGATAATAACAAGTGCATGTTGTATTGCGAAGCAATACAGGAGTAGGCCTACAGGAGTCCCCCACCGGATAACAAAAAGTCATTTCTTATAATATATCTCCTACTTACTGGATCTATAACTCTATAAAAAGTTTGAAGTTGCTAGCACTTTAGATTTTGGACAATATATCCCGAACAAAAATATAAGAGTAAAAACAACAAATGGCAATAACTCAATTTGGTTATGGAGATATATTCCAGACAAAAATGAAAGGGTAAAAACAACAAAGGGCAATAACTCAAAAATTGGGTGTGGCAGAGTAACAGTTCTCGTACATGACACTTCTCCTTAATAAGATCTATCACTGTACAAAGTTTGAAGTTGCTAGCACTTATGGTTTAGGAGATATGTTCCGGACAAGAATGTAAGGATAAAAACAACAAAGAGCAATAACTCAAAAAGTGAGCATACCAGTGTAACTGTTTTTGAACATGACACTTTTCCCTAATGAGATCTATCACTGTACAAAGTTTGAAGTTGCTAGCACTTATGATTTAGGAAATATGTTCCGGGCAAGAATGTAAGGGTTAAAACAACAAAGGGCAATAACTCAAAAATGGGAGGGAAAAATGACGATCTTGACAAGATCATCTATATAACCCATTACCAAACTGCAAAAGGTTAGAGTAATGCAACTAGAAACATGCTACATGAAAATATGTCAAAATGGAATTTGTTTAAGGAATGAATTGTGTATGAAAAAGAACGGAAGATATAGAGACAAAAGGAGAAAATGTTGGTCGGCAGAATTTTGTTCTTTTGTGTCAGTATTTTCCCAAGCATCTTCCCTTAGAGACGTCAAAGTCAAGACTTATTTGTGAAAAGGCATTATCAGGCTGGCACGGATCCCTGTTGGCATTTAAGGTATATGACCCATCATTAAAAGCACTACTTTCAAACCATTCGAAATGCATCAAATTAAACACACGTGTAAATACACTTCACATAAGGTGATTCACTGTGCTGGATTTCAAGATTAGGCTTCAAGAATAAAATAATTTACAAATATTATTTTACTCTATATTCATATACAAGGGAGGTAATTTGGAACATTTTTGTCACATATTTCCATAAGTATGCATTAATTCAAAATTCTAAACCGTTTAAAATGCTTATGTTTGTATTTGGAATGGAAATATAACACAGTTTAGGAATTACTGGCACTTTTCAAATTTCGCCTCTGGCCCTGCAGTGCTAATGATGGGTTGTATACGTTAATGTTATTAGGGCTTGTTTCCAAATTCAAGTTCGTATAACATGGTGTGTTCTCATTTGATTGGAAAAGAATTGCTACTAATCATCAATTTCGCCTTTAATCAAGATATAGCCGATTTTCTTCGAAAATCCCGTTTTTGCAGCTTAAAGCAAGTCGCAGGCACGAGGTTTTTGAAGAAATGAAAAATTTGTTTTACCAATGTTTACTAAATATACTGACGTCAATTAAAAACGCTCCAGTGAAATCTGTCGTTATTTTCCTTATGCCTATTACAATGTTGTTGAAATGTATTCTGTATATTATCATTTTGACCGACAATTACGGCAAATGAAAAAATATGCGTTTCTATCCATAAACATGTCCATTTCCGGTGACTGGTCACGTTTTCTACGTGTGCTTCGTGTATGTACATCACGTGATGAAATTTGTCACATTTTACACAGTAACATGTGTTAGTGGATAGGCAACAACGAATTTAAAGATTTTCTTGTGAAACATCCGAATTGAAGGATTCCAAGACAAAATTCTAAAAAAGGAGCTCGTAATATAGCCATCTTTGAATGCGACGAATGCATAAACAAGTCGCGAGACAGTTTAACATATTGTGTTTCTCGATTCGGTGTCTTGATCGACGCGTTAGAATTCTGCGAACATTTATTGATCGGCCACGCTCAACTAGACCTCACGTAACGCCTATAAAGCAAGATGATTCTCCACGTTAACGTCATGTACGTTTCCGATTTTTGACGTTTTGATCGACGTTTTGTCGAATAGTCGGTAAATGTGGTGGCCAAATAAGTGTTTTTTGGCAACTGTTGTTGTTGCAAGTAACATTTGAAATTGACATACTGTTTGGAAAATAGAGCTCGAAGATTAGCTATTTTCGAATACGGGAAAAATCAAGAACAAGCCGCCTGACGTTTTGACGTCTAGCACTGCACCATTAGGCATCTTGGTCGACGAGTAAGAGTTACAGAAACATTTGCCAATCTGCCAAAGTCAGATAGACCTAATGTAACGCCTGTTATGCAAGAAGCTATCTTACGTTAACGTCTTACGTGTTTCAGACTTGAGACGTTGAAATCGACGTCGGGTTTAGTATTCACTAACTGTGGTTACCAAATAAGACGTTTTACGGTATCTTTTGTCGTCGCAAGTAAAGTTTGAACCACGCACTACTGCTTTTCAAATGGAAATTCTGATACCGCTCTGTTTAAATGTGCCGTTTTTGTAAACTGTAACGATTTGATAATTTCTTTAACATCATTTTTCAACAACAGATAATCAAATTTACAGATGGAAATCAGTATTTGTAATTTCAAATCCGATTTACTGAATAATCGGACATTTATTAGGGATGAGGCGTTTCTATTTGACGTCAGTATATTTGCCCAAGACGTATAATTACATTTGTCTTCTGCGTGAGATGTCAATTCAGAGAAGTCTAAAAATAGTCACCAAATAAAAGGTTAAGAGACAGACGACAAAAGTCAATGTCATTACCAATCAGACAAACTCAACTCTAGAGAATATTTACTTGGACGAAAATAGTTCAAAATTGATGCAGAATTCAACCAGCGTTTTAAACCCTTTCCCACACATTAGCTCTTTTTGAATCCCAAAAGGGAAAAGCTTGGGGAAAATTGAGGAAAGTGAAGAAATTGCTCGTCACAAGCAAATTCTTCATTTCCCTCAATGCTTTTTTACATAAAAGTGTGAATTTCATTCATTTGATATAGTCGTCTGCAACATCTTTGCTTTAAGACCAGTTTAAACAATTGTCGTTTGGAAATGTAAGTAAGTAAGTAAATTTTTATTATAGTGACATGTGTTATACAATCATGTACAATAACAAAAATGATACTATCAACACCCGGCACCATGGGCCTATAAGTCACTTTTGAGTATATAAATAAAGCAAAATACAAAATAGCAGATGATGGCAGGTCATAGGCATTAGTTTTGTCTGTCTTTCCAAGTTTACAATATAATAGGGATCCACTCTCAGTGATGATACATCAGTCATTATCAGTGGCGAAAGAAGAGTTCTAAACGCATCGGGAAAATGCGTTTTTAGCATAGTTCTAAGTACTATTTTCACTTTCTACCGAGATAGACGTGGCGTTGTTGTACAATAATCTGGACCTATCAACAATGTCATTGGATAATTAACCCATTACCAAAATTTAATGGCGAAAATTTAAGACTTGTCCAAATTCAAAGATGTTGCAGACAACAAACTCATGTGAGCGAATTTTACATTTCTTTGGTCTTTTTCGATAGAAAACATTGTTGGAAATGAAGAAATTGCTTGTCACGAGACCTCGGCTTTCTCCATGCATCTCTCGCCCTTTCCTTCACAGTTCAACATTATAACAAACGACAGAGAAAGACGTTTTGTGCAAGCATAATGTCCCACTTAAAGGCGCACATAAGAACAACACTGGGACAGTCGCAGTTTGCAATGTTGTGTAGTGCATCACATTATCTAGGGTCGAAAAGAAAGAAAATTTAGAGCTAGTGCCAAGTTTTTCATCTATCAAGGTCCAGTTCCTCCCATAAATGCATAGCCACGCCCAGTCTCCAATGAACCGCTAGCGAACACTAGGTCAGATAGATTCTGTACAGTAGATTCTACGCAATATAAATATTCAATGCGCTGCGCGCACTTGAATGTTATTTTCGCGTACAATCTACTAAACAGCCTCTATCTAATACAAAAAATTATGGTGTGTCAACTATATACAGACTTGGTTTAGAAACACTAATTGAACTTTATTTCAATTTCCTTGGACAGAAATAATCTAGCTATGCTAGTTGGCCATTCCATGCGATACTGCTTGGATATATACTCAAAAGAAAAAGTTTAGTCAGTATTTTTGATGGTCAATTATTCGGCCAAAAAACAACATATCAGTGTAGAATTTCACACAGTATTTGTTCAATCAACGATTAACAAAAACTTAAAAGTAATGTTGCTAAATTTAAGTTTTTAGGTTTGCGCTAAAAGAATTTCAAAAAGTGACAGATGCACTTGCTGCTGTAAAGGCGCAAGTATTTTTCCTGTATAAATGTATGCAAACCAAAGACAATAGCCCAGATACAAAAAATCCACAGTAAAATTGGTGCCAGCTTACATGATTTTAGCACCCTGGCTTAATCAATTTCGCCAAAAATGACAATGTTAGAAACCATCTACCTAGCCTACAAACTCTGGCGGTTTACTACAGTTTAAACTTGACAAGCGCTTCCAGTTTTAAGCATTGGAGTATTTGTTGTCAAAAATGGGCAAATGCGTGAGATTTTGGTCATTGATACCTCTGAAAACAGCGTACCTGGAATAAACGTTAATTGTGACGTCTTCAAGTTACTAGTAAGTCACGTCCAATCTTACGAAAAAATATTGACAATTGACTGCACTGTAACCCATTTGGTCAATAAAGACATTTTGTCAAAAAAATCTCTTTTACTTGCCTGACCATTTAGTCGAGAGTTGGCTTTTCGAGCATTGGCTCAGCCAGATCTCGGGCATTGTTTGACAAACGTTGAATGTCATGTATTTTTGCTAATTGTCTGTCTACAATAAAAAAAACTTTGTATCGTTGGTAAACCAGCTACAGGTCATGATAGAACGATTTCTTGAAAACGCAGTAAAATGCTAGGAGCAACAAGTTGGGTGCGTAAGTCACCATAATCTACTGTGACTTCCATTAAAAAAGAAGTTTCAGCACTCACAGTCAACAAAGAGACTTCTATTCTACCAAGAAATGATACAAAGATCGATTTTTGATGTCACTTACCAGGAATTTAGACTCTACAAAAAGTCACTCCTGAAGCTATAACTTTTCAATTTGACCCCTTTTGGATTGAAATGTCGAAAAGACGGTTACGTAAAACATGGATGCCAATTGAATTTCACCGACTTGTTCTAAATTGGTTGGAGATTGTTATGAGTAATAACTTTGGCATTGTGAAACGTTTTAGACAAAAATATTAACTTTATACTGACCAAACTTTTTCATCTCAGTATATTTACCTCTTTGTATGTCCGACAACCTGGCGTGAGTCCTTTTATAGGAATGGGATATGGAATTATCAACTTCGAAAGCAATCTGTGTTTGTCTCACAATATTTTCAAAATTGTTCTCTGATAGGAACGTCAAAAGCAGACATTGTTTATAAAAGACTTTGGGTGTAAATGTCATGGCCAATTATTATGAATCGACGCCACAATGGTTTCCAGAAATGGAAAACAAATATAAAATATCGCTGATTTTAAACGAAAACCTCGTAACTGCAGTTGTTTTAAGCTGCAGTTACAAGGTTTTCGTGTAAAAAGCATCGATATCTGACATACCTCACTAACACTGTGTCATTTGACACTAAAGTTTCCAAATGTCCTCAGTGAACTCCTGTTAATGAAATTTGGACTGTTTGCCCTACATAAATCCGGAAAAATTGCAAAATTCGGTCAATTATAAGTATTTTAAAATTAGACATTTCAAGGGGGTCCATAAGGCCGTTTTCCTGAGACCTAAATTTTCCAATCATATTTGTAGTACAAATAGATACATAAAGGGGACATGTTTTGCCGAAAAGTCTGAATCAAACGGGCCTTTGGTTTGGTGTATATTGTTTATTGAAAGTGGGTGAGGTAATTCTATTCTGTCGCTACCCAAGGTTCTTATTCATGAATTTTCTATCTAAATGTAAATAATTTACGAAAAATTTTAAAACATTATGCTTTGCATATTAGCCAATGCTAACATGATATGAGATCCATTGGCTTGCTTATGATTAATATTAGAATATTTGGCATTTTATGTAATTTTTCATTTTTTGTATATTTTCATATCCCAACTTTGGCGAAAACATCAACACGTTTTTATAAAGCAACATACTGGGATAATATTATAGACCTGTGAGTACTTGTTATTAATTTGTCATTGCAACATTATGAAGGAGTCGCGCTGTCGGTGCCAGTATAAAAGTGAGAAAAAGATAAAAGTGAGAAAGTGAAGTTTGAAAAAAGATAAAATAGTGTAAGTGCAAAGTAGGTGAAAGCTAAAAGATGTTTAAAATAGCGTATTTGCCTAAGATGCCTACTGGTCAATCTCAGAAACTCCTTTTGGAAGGAGTTGAGGTTGTCCTGTACTACAAATTCAGGGGGCAGTCTATTCCATATAGAACAATTGCCGCGGTGAAGAAGGAATTTTGGTAAAAGGTGTCAGAAGTATGGCAGAAGTTCTTATGTATGTACATGTAACATGATATCGAACTTATACATAATGTAGTTTATCATTCGAACTCATGCAAACAAACTTGTATTACGAATAGGAATGGTACATAGGTGCATAGGTATGAAATTTGTTACATGTAACATGTACCACAACATCGTTACGAAACTATAGTTCTAGCGCCAAAACTAATTCGAATTCTGACAGACAGAGTCCCTCTACTGAAAGTATTTAACCCATTATCAGACAGCAAATTGTTCAACATTCCAAATTAAAAAATGTTGCAGACGACAACTTCAAGTGCATAGAGTATTACATTTTTGTTGATTTTGTTCAGGAAACATTGTGGGAAATGAAGAAATTGCTTGTCACAAGCAATTTCTTCATTTTCCACAACGTTTTCCCAAGCCTTTTCTTGTGAGGGAATCAAAAGGCTTCACTGTGCAGTAGCGGGCTAAGACAACCGTGTTTCCTGATTAGCACGTGTCGGTATCACTGGTGGGGAACTCGGCCAAAGCGAGGGACGTTTTTTCGCGATCAATCTATTCCGTCGGTGTTGTTATAAATTATCGTATCGAAGCCGTAGTTACAAAATTTAATAACAACACTGACAGTTTGTCAATACAAAACGGAAAACCCGGTCTGTTTTTAGAACAAGTTCATTGTCATTAGAAAAAAAATCTATAAACTCACATTTAAACGCAAAATATCTTTACCTTGTTGTAGCGAAAATTGTTTTAGTTCACCACCAGTGTGTATGGAAGATCCATGCCCCTCTCTTACGGTTGCTACATGTAAGTCCCATGAAGTCCATCAAGTCGTGAAGAGTTCGATGGATAACAACAAAGATTCATATCAGACCACGTGTACACGTAGGCTGATCTAGATCTTTTTTGTAATAGGAGCCCTTTTTCCAGATCAACGATCAAATCCATCGATTATCGCATTCATAGACATCTACTTTTTTCTTCATACTCTCGAACAATTTCTAAACGTCTGGCAGTTGTCGTATATTCCATTTTCATGTCCTTCCACTGGAACAATTTAATTAAAGAACAGCTTCTAGAGTTTTCAGTGTCATTACCAAACAGGTATATTTGGGGTCTTCGAAAGCCACTGGGGACGAAAATAGGTTTTTAAACCCTTTCGGAAACAATAGAAGAGGCTTGGTTAAATATTGAGCCAAGGAAAAGGCTGAATATCAATAGTTTCTCCTTTTGTTTCAACATATTCTTGGCAATAATAAAAACAACTTACATTGGTATCAACACCCATTTTGTCCTTCAAAGGACAAAATTTTTAATAATGCATTTCATTCCTCGGTCATTCCTTCACGACTTTATTCCGTCGTTCGTTTGCATTCATTGGTTGATTTTTTTCGTGATAATGTTGCTTAAAATTGGCCTTTCTGTCATACGAGTCCGACGTTGATCCGGAGCAACCTATATATACGCACAGTCTGATCTAGACCAATGTTTATTCCTTGATGGTGTTTCAACATCAATGAATTTCAAAACTGCGCTGTATAGGAAAAGGTTTGAAAGTGGGCATCACAGTGATTACCTTTTTTACACTTACTTTGCAAAATTGATATGTGATGCAATTTAATATCCTTTCTGCACCAAGCTAACATTATGATGGTACAGATCGTGAATGTCAATGTCAATATACCAACCCATTAAAGTTCCACAAGGATTTTAGGTACGAAAATAGACTTATTAAATGTCTGAGACATCTATTATTTATACTACTTTTGGGAAATGATCCATTCGTATTTCGCATTAAAATGCGGTACCCGAGGCAGAATGAATTATCTAGGAAACACTTATGATGCATGAATTATATATAAAAAGTGATTACATAAGAGGGAAAATAACAAGAATTATTGGAAAGCTTTAATATTTGGTTTTGCATTTGGAATCGCCCTGGCATGAAGCAAGACTTTATTGGTATTGCGCCTATTTAAGAACGCACGTTGGCTTGCGGAGGGTAGCCATCTGGATTGAGATTTCATTTCATTCCACTAATTGGCATCACAAGTATGCTTCAAATGATGTAATGTCTAATTCATACCGAATGAATAAGTGTATCTCCAATATTTCAGTATAATAAACATTTTCTTAGAAGACCTAGCTGAAACTTGAAAAGACAAAGCTTTCGGAAATACATGTACTGAGAAACATAACTAATTTGTTACGGTCTGATATGGAAATGGTCCAATAATTTTAACTCGGTTCTGTTAAAAATAATAATAAAAAACCTTGTTGAAATTGAGAAATATTGGAAGATCATATGATTATATATTAAGTGTATATACACGGGATATGAACAAAGGGCCCTGGTAGCATTTCAGAATACCATAAGATCGAGTGTGATTGTCTCAAAGTGCAGTCTCCCGGGGACTCGGGTCACAAATTGGTTGTTTTCAGTTGCTACAGGTAACGCAGATGTAAAATAAGACCACGAAACTTGATTCGACTCTTATACACAGACCGATCTAGATCCGCGTTGTCTTCAAATCCAATTTAGTGTTCGACCTACTTTTTGAAGCAATGAAATTTCAGTATATTTTATAATTTCGCCGCTATATCTCGCATAAACGAGACTGTCGGCTAGTTTATGTGACGTCTATACATAGCCACGCCCCCATCTCAATTGAACTGCTAGCGAACACTAAGTCAGATAGAGTCTGTATAGTAGATTCTTCGCTATATAAACATTCAATATGCTGCGCTCATTTGAATGTTTATTTCGCGTAGAATCTTTTAAAATAACAACCTCTATCGAATACATGGGCCTTTTTTCCAGATCCCGACCGAATCTATTTCTGTCAAGGAAGTCTCTCCTCGCTTGACTTGCATTGTGAGTCATGTCTTGTTAATTAACTAATGAGGATGGGAAAGTGCATAGTTTAGGACAGAATAATGATGATAGCAATTTTTCTTTTGATAATAGTTTTGTCCACAAACATAATCATGTGTTCTCGATTTATGGGTTTCTCAATTTCAACAAGTTTTTTTATTATCTTTATCGTGTGTTACATAATCATTATAGAACAACGCATGACTTATAAGGTCATTGTCAATCAGACAAGAGAAGACTTCTAAAACAAAAATAGATTGAGTCGTTATCTGAAAAAGGGACCCATGTGGCATTTATTGTGGTTAAATCAGTATAAGAAAGGCGCATGCTTATATCTAACAGTTGCTATGTTGGTCTACACGTAGTAAAGAAGTATTAGAGATTAATATGCATCTTGATCGGTGTGTATATATGCTTTGCAACAAAAACCTCGTAACTGCAGCTTGTTTAAGCTGCAGTTACGAGGTTTTTGTTGAAAGCGACGATTTGCACAGGCTGATCTAAACCATGTTGGTCTCATGTTCAACAAGGGACCTTTATCCAGGACCCGGCTCATTGTATAGAAATTTCCGAGAAATCACGAAAGGTTTTATTGATCTTGCACTTTTCTGCGATGCACACAAAAGAAAAGTAAATACGGAATCAGATCTTTGTTACTTTGCATCCAAGTTTTAAAGTTAGTTTAATCATACTCAAGAAGATTAGAATTTTGCACACGAAAATCATATGGAAAAGTTCATAATACAGAATTTCAAGCTTGTAACTAAAGGGTATCAGAATTCTTAGATTTGAAAAAAATGATATTCATTTAATTGAAAGATGAATTAGTATACATATTTCACAACTGACACAGGTAGGTTATCATCGCTTTTTCAATAATGTCCCTTTTCACATACAAGCGTTTCACATTATGAAGTCATTATAACCTAACGTACCATATTGGCTAATAACTTATATTTATGATCTATTTATGACAACACCCGCCTTTTTTACTGTCATTATCAGCGGATTAATAACAGCTCTGTGGGTTTGATTAGGACGAAAACGGAACGGCAAACCTTGGTTTGTTTATCTAATGTCTTAAATAGAACTGACCAAGCCCTTGATGTTTACGAATTTCATAGCGAAGTTTTTAAAAGTATGGCAAGATCAGGTCGCGGAGAGTTCAATCAAAGCATTAGCTAATTCGGTGATTACATATGCAATTTATTTTAGAATGTTACGTAATAATGGCATGCGTTATGCTTTGTTTTTGTTCTTGTAATAGTAGAGATTCTGGGGACACAATTAAGGCAACAAAATACCGTTGACTCGTTTTGTAGCTACTTTCTCCGTTTAAAGTGACATTTCACATTTAGCCTATTTCATTTTTTAAAGTATGTCTTGATGCAAAGATTGTTTTTTCTAATGCGTAGAAATGCTATCAGTTTTTTGAAGTTGTTATTTATAAGCGAGAAATACGCCTTTAAAGTTGAGACAGAATTGACAAATTCTATATAAATCTGAACTGTTGTCCACAACAATTTGTTTAATTTTAGCACAAAAATATGAATTTCTCGTAAACGGATCAATATTTTGGCTTGAAATTTTCAGAATTTTCAAAAGAAAACATGCTCTTTCAGATAGAATAACAGTAGAATTTATGTAAAAATAATTGTGAAATGTCACTTTAACACCCATGATATGTTTCTCCTATCCTGTAGGTAGTTTGTGGGAATCAGCATATAGGCTACACAGCTACAGATAAGACAGGTTGTTTTGTTTTAAAATGCAATGTTTGTTCAATTGTTCATCAAACCCTATCATGACGGTTCTGTTGTTGGTTCGGATAAGAATCGTCTCATCGAGACAATTCAAAAGGGAACACACAACATACGAGAACTGAGTACTATTTTGATTTCTCGCTTGTATGGTTTGGGTTTGAAGTAATAAATAAAGAATGATTTAGTTCCTCTTATCATTTATTCTGATATAGACTTCTTGTTAATATAGCAAGCGTTAATTTACTTACCTGCTAACTATAAGCATTTTAATTCTGTCATCTTCTCATACTGACTATAACTCAGTCAAAAAGCTGGCTTTTCGGTCTGTACAGACCAAGACCAAGACCAACAAGTCAGCTGGTTCTGGATTTATATTACAAAACGATGTATAGGTACGTGTGAATTTGAGGTAGAAGACCCGTGATGTGGCCATTTTGAGAATTACAAAAAACATCGGCTTTTTTTTTTCGAAAGGTGTTATTACGTATCGGGAACTATTCGGGCGCGGTCGTAAATATTCGGCGGTGGATTATTCCACCGCCGAATATTTTTGACCGCGCCGGAATAATTCCGACGTCGCGCGAATCTCAATAGGGGCGGTCTACCTTAATGCAATATACAGTGTCAACTTTCTCTGAGCATGTACAATAACTACAGAAAGGAAAAATCCAAACAAAAATAAAATTTCGTGCTATTCCGAGAAAAAGCCTGAGTGGCATGGATTTCCATCATTCTCTTATTATTGGAAACAGCTTAGCTCCCGGCGTCGTTCTATATATGGAAACAAAAACTCAAGGTCAATGTTAGGAAATGTTACACAACAGACAAATTGAGTACTATTGGGATTTCCCGCTCATTTCATTGATAAATGATGCAATGGTGTTTCAGGAAGTTTTATTGTTTTAATTGCATTTCTTCTCTTTCGGCTACAAAAATAGCACGTGAGGCGTGATTTTGCATCCCTTGAGAACGAGACAACATGTTATTTGAGTCCTTAATGGTTTGAGTCTGTTTAAACACAAATAGAATTGAGACCGATTTATCTCAAGATAAACAATATATGCTCTAGAGAATTTAAAACTTTTAGAGAAGCGTTTGCTGTTGGGAAGATTAATGGCATCGGAGCACAGGACGATCGCGGACAAAATGTTCAGATAGTCTGAACAGAATCGCTACAAACTGCCAGCTTCCTACTACTTGCTCATTAGTCTGACTGAATAGAGAGGGTCTTTCAAATAGCCATCGATAGTAAGTTATCAACGACTAACCATTTTTGTTTCATTTGTCGTCAATAACTTTTTCACCTGGTGTTGTTTATAAGATCCATCGAATCTAGAAAATTACCAGTCCCCCTTAAATCAGCTACTCTGCTTCAAACTTTTTTCTTTCAAAATGAAATCGGTTTTGTATTACACGTAACAAAATTAATAAAGGTTTTCTGCAAGTGTTGTTGCTGTTGCTGCTTTTGTGTCATGGGATTCTCCGCCGTATTTATAACAGAGTTCTTTTTTTGTGCATTTCCAAGCATAGTATGTAAATTAAGTCTCTATTAATGCATGTACCAATTATGTCCAAACAAGTTAACTCGGAAAACGTGGTTATCAGCATTTTCTTGTGTGTTTTTTTTTTTTTTTTTTTTTTTTTTTTTTTTTTTTAATCTTTTCAAAGTATCCTCTTTTAAGGACTCTTTATTTAGGGAAGTCAAAGCCAGGCCTTGTGTGGTATTGGGAAAAAATGGATGTTTTGTTGGTTTTAATGAAGGCATATGGAATGCTCCAGACATCGTTGCCATAGGCCCTAACCTAGAATATCCGTGGCATTATTGACATAATTGTCGTGCCAAATTGTGATACATAAGAGAATAATTTCGAAAAAAACATGAGAAGTAGATGTTCTCAAAGCAAGGCCAGAACCAAGACCAGAAATGATGACTTAAATGTGTTAAATATGTTGGCCTAGCGTAATATTAACATTATAAAGTCAAAATTTAATTTTCAGCTAATGCAGGGGTGGGGTGGTACTGGTATTCCCTGAACTCTCCACTGCATTCGCCCTTGAAAATGTATAATTTTTTCCTTCCCAATCCCCCACAAAAATTATTTACTTATCTAAGTTAAAGGACCATTCTAAATTGTCCAACATACAAACGGGTAAAAAGGTCAAGAAGTATCACTTGGATTGGTCAACATGAATGGGTAGATTATTTCTGTACAAGGAGAATTCGAATGAAGTTCATTTAGCAACCCCAAAATCAAATCTGTATCTAACATTGCCTATCCACACTTTTCATTTAATCGTAACATTTCTGAGCAACTTGGACCTTGATAGATAGTGAAAAATATGAAACCAGTGCTAAAATTCCTTCTTTTTTCGGCCCTAGATAATGCAATGCACCACACAACTTTGCAAACTCTGACTGTCCCAATTTCGTTTCGATTCCTGAAATATCTAACATGGATCATTTTAAGGTAGAATACCCGTAATATAATAAGGCCATTTTGAGATTCATATAAAATCGGATTTTTCTCGAGCGTCGTCGTTACGTATCCGATCTTATTCGAGCGCGGTCGTAAACATTCGGTGGTGGAAAGTTCGAAAGCCCGAATAATACCGACGTCGCGCGAATCTCTTTAGGGGTAGACTACCTTAATTACTTTCATTTCGCGTATTTCTTAATGCAGATCTAATGAAGCTACGAAAAAAGTCTATTTTAAAAACGATGTTTTGTTGTTCTCGTATTGTCTTTGACGGTTGAACAATGAAGACTCACAATACTTGTTTGTGGGGTGACATTATAGCTAGGATTTGATAACCATTATCCATTTTGTCATAACTTTTGTACTGCTTCATTATTACAAGGAAATAAGTCGCCAATGTCAATGCCAAACGAACTAGGAAGGTTTCCAAAACAAATATAGATTCACGCTGAGATCTGCAAAAATGTCCCTTATGGTATCTGTGATCAACATGGACCTTGGCCAAACTACATGAAATGTACGTGCAGTATAATCAAAGATCTGCGCTGATTTCCTATAGGTTTCTTACCGGTATGTACACAGTATGGTAGGTACGCGGTTGTCTCCCTTTACCGTACACAGACATGCATTCCAAGATGGCGGCAGGAAACAGCACAGCACGTTAGGTGGTCGATTCACGAGACTATATCGTTTGTGTATCTGCATATAGGACGTTGAAGTGACGTTGTCCCAGTCACATACATGTTTGTCTTTCATCCGCCACATGTCGTCTGCTCGATCAGTGCCTGCATTTAATAAACTTTGGTGTCGAATCCAATGGTCACAACGACGAGCCATTTTCAAGCGAGACTCGACTCGATTTCGTTTGATTTCAAGCGTTTTCACTTTATGGTTTGCTAATTATTTGGCAGATTTGCAAAGTTTGAAGCACTAAATTTCGATATTTATCAACTTGTTTGTTGAAATTGAGTTTTTTCTGGCCAAATTTTGATGTTAAAATTTTCGCTACTGTACATAGACATGCAAGGCATGAAAACAACGCTGTACATAGAGATGTACGGTAAAAAGTGTACATAGAGATGCTCAGAATTTAAACCAAACACTGTACACAGAGATCATTAACAATTTGTACATAGTCTCAACCTCATTCTCAAAAGAAAGAAACTTAAGATATCTAAAAATGGGCAATTCTTCATGAAAGTTGCCTTGCCGTGTGATTACTTTTCATTCATTCAGCATATTTGATGTCCAGGTCCGTCGGCCATACAAATGTGAAAATTGTGACCAATGCTCAACATGGCCAAGTGAACGTAAAAACCGTCACGACTCTATGCACAGACAAGTTTTAAAATAAGTGTGCAGTAAATGTGGGACAGCTTACAAATGGCGCTCTTCTCTCAAACACCATAGGGAGAAGTGTGATTGGTACGGGTAAAAATTGTGTAAACGTCATTATATGACATCATTACTTTCTGCTGCTTTGAAACATTTATGAGTAAGAAAAACTTTTATTTTGTTAAACAAGAGCCATCAGCGACGGATTATGCTCCCCGATGAATGCTTGTCACAAACAGGCATTAAAAAAAATTCCAACGTCATATTCCCTCCAAGTTTGGTTCAAATTGGCACAATGGTTGATTTTTTAAAGAATTTTCTTTCGATTTCTCTATGTCGGAGCTAACGTAAAGCTAACAAACATTAAGCCCCTTTTTCCATGACATACACTAATATCTAATAGTTTATCCTCAAGGACATCTGGTTTGCTACTCAAATAAATATGATATTTTATTAAATACTGACCATTAGAGTAGGAGAAATTAGAGAAAAACTGTATTTTCCCCTAAGTCCCCTTTCCCGTGACCAGGCCTCAAATCCAAAAAACAGGAAAAGTCCATCCACATAATATCATAAGAGGTTCACATGGTAGGCTTCATTTAATTCGGTTCAAGGGTTATGGAAAATAGTTCCGGACGGACTGACGGAATGCCGGACGGTCAGACGGACGGACGGACGGACACACAAAGCGGCCGCTATATCCTCTCCCTTCGGGGAGCATAAAAAGTTGATTCCTGTATAGTAAGATCAACATATTCACATATTTAATACGAGTCCATAGTTGAATCAAGTGACATACTATCCTAGAACTAAACCCTTTATCCATTTTACCTGTAATGTCCTATGGAACAGAGTAGATCCAGATCTTACATTAACTAGAACATCATGCCAAAAATGATTAGAGTTACATCTTGAATATCATAGTATTATGTCATGTTGTAGGGAGAAAATTCCGTCTGAAAAAAAGTTTTATCTATTGGACAGCTTGCACGTACCCGTACCCGCACGCGTTAAAGATCGTAATCGCCCAATATATAGTGACACGCAAAACAAACTGTGCATTTGGTTATAAACATTTTTCCATATAAATGTAAGCAAACTATTGGCATATTTGGTATCAAAAATTACAAAAATGTACTGTAGTCAAACAAGGACACAAACATGTCTCTGAATTGCTCCCACGTACATGTATTACAATGCTCAAGTCACAAAACTTGGTTATTTCTGCATTAACGAGGCCAAGATAGTTTATCTTCGTAATTAACAGGGAGATATGTAGTCCATTTTCTATCACAGTCGTATCTTTCATCAAAACATAATGTGAAACGGAACATTTCTTCACGTAAATTTCCAAAGACAATTGGCTTTAAAATGCGACTATTGTCGTTTTACTATTATTAATTTACAAGTAGAAAAATACAGAAAGTATGCAGGGAATTTTTACAATATTGTGAAAATTCCATGCAAAGCAGCATTTATTTTCTTTCAAAACAAATACATTTTGATTTTATCTGCAAAGGTGAACGTTCATATTTAATGACTTGGTATGTATAAATAGCTCCTTACTAGTTATAATTTAAGATAATAAGAAATACGCCAATTAATAATCGCATGGGTTAATGTGAAGTCTATGTTATGTGAGCAAATTAACTAAAGTTTAGAGGTCATTGTTATACCATAAATATGCTGAATGAATCAAAAGTAATCACACGGCAAGGCAACTTTCATGAAGAATATATCTTATATCATTTAAAAACAAATGCTTTTGAATTGCCTATATTAAGAAAGTTTCTTTCTTTTGAGAATGAGGTTGAGACTATGTACATATTGTTAATGATCTCTGTGTACAGTGTTTGGTTTGAATTTTGAGCATCTCTATGTACACTTTTTACCGTACATCTCTATGTACAGTGTTGTTTTCATGCCTTGCATGTCTATGTACAGTAGCGAAACTTTCAACATCAAAATTTGGCCAGAAACAACTCAATTTCAACAAACATGTTGATAAATATTGAAATTCACTGCTTCAAACTCTGTAAATCTGCCAAATAATTAGCAAACCATGAAGTGAAAACGCTAGAAATCGAACGAAATCGAGCCGAGTCTCGCTTGAAATGGCTCGTCGTTGTGGCCATTGGATTCGACACCAAAGTTTATGAAATGTAGGAACTGGTCGAGGTGACGACATGTAGCGAATGAAAGACAAACATGTATGTGACTGGGACAACGTCACTTCAGCGTCCTACATGCAGATACAAAAACGATATAGTCTCGTGAATCGACCACCTACCGTGCTGTGCTGTTTCCTGCCGCCATCTTGGAATGCATGTCTGTGTACGGTAAAGGGAGGCAACCGCGTACCTACCATACTGTGATGTAACGTGTAGGGGCTTTGAGAGCGTAGCTAGCACAATTAGGGTAGTCAACCCCTAATAAGATTCACGCGACATGGGGTTTCTAAGTAATAGAGTGACGTCATAAACATTCGGCGATGGAACCTTCCACCGCCGAATGTTTTACGGCGTCACCCAAATAGGTTGGGATACGTAGTGAATGTTAACCCATTACCACACAGTCACTCTTTTTGACTCCCCACAAGAAAATGGTATTGGAAAACATTTGGGCAAATTAAGAAATTGCTTCTGACAAGCAATTTCTTTATTTCCCACAATATTTTTCATACAAAAAGACCAAAAGATGTACTATTTCATTCCTTTGAAATAGGCGTCTGCATCATCTTTGAATTTGGACCAGTCTAAAATTTCGACATTTGGTTATGGGTTAACGACGTCACACGACAAATTCCGACAGCGTGTGAATCTCACTAACCCATTACCAAACGACAAATTTTGGACTGATCCAAATTCAAAGATGTTGCAGACAACAATTTCAAGTTAAGGAAATTTAAAATCATTTGGTCTTTTTTGATAGAAAACAATGTGGGAAAAGAAGAAATTGCTTGTCACAAGCAATTTCTTCATTTTCCACGATGTTTTCCAAAGCCATTATCTTGTGGGAGTCAAAAGGAGTCACTGTGTGGAAATGGGTATGGTTGGATAATCTTATGTTTTGTCTATACTTTATGAAACATACAGTATTCTGTTGGTTAGAGTGCAAGGTAGCACCGCTTTTCTGTTCCGTAACGAATTGATAGACCTATAAAGATCGACACTGTTTGCTTATCCATAGAGCCCCCCTTTTTATATGGTGCGACATTATGATGAATTATGAATAAACGCAGCATATAAATTGAATGGGTTAAAAATATAATGTGGACATCAGGAAGTACGGATTTGGATCGTCACACCTAGTGTTGTTTGTTTGATGTCTCAGATATAATGGAATGGTACAATCACTTGGTTTTTTTTTTTTAACAGACTAAGAAATATTACAACACACTTTACAAACCAATCTGCTGATCGCAATATCATTTTCAAAGACTAATGGTAATTTACAGTCCATAGTGAATATTAACCAGGGAACACTATAATATCGACGGTAAAGTCCGTTTATTGATGGTCTTGAGAAAACATTGGCCGTAATTGGCCGTTTGAGTTCATCACAGAATATGAAGATGTCCTGGGTCAATTTATGCACATCTTTTAGTAATATTCTGTTAGAAAGTACAAATACATGTAGTTATATGTCAAGTATACCTCACGATAAATGACCTGGCAGAGCAGCCCATGCTAATTGAATGAGATGCTCTGTCAAGTAATTTATTGTGAGCATACACTTTCAACATTGTTTTGATTATCAAATGTTTTACAGATCGAAACAATTTATCCTTCGATATGACTATAAATGTCATGTGGAAAGATTGTCTCTTGACTTAGCATTTTTAAATCATTGATATTGAATTCCTTATTAGACCTACATGTAACAGCTAGCAGCTACGAAGAGCAACCAAGGAGATAGGAAAATCCATGCAATTCGGTTAAAGGGTGATGGTAACAGATGGTCTAATTGCAAAAAATGAATTTTTTTTTAAAAAATATGCAAAACTTTTGTGTTGGCCACCTCAGAATGGGTTAAAAATATGCGATTCAGACAGAGATTGAGCCGAAATTATAAGAGAGATAGCCGAATTTAGGGAGAATCCAAACCAAAATTCAACCCCGTCTCAGATGCGATTGAATTTATTTTTCAACTGTCACGCATGCGTATACAGCGCGGACCAAGATTCAAATGAGATTCATGCTTGAATTTCAATATGACGTCATCATGTATGTTGTGACGTCATTTAAGAAAGTCGCAGGTCCTACTGTTTTTGACCTACTTTCGACATCGCTTCATGAATTCGGTATCAAATTGCGAAAAAATGAGTCGTTGCTTCAATAGTTTGTCCTAATCATTTAATCAGGTCATATAAAGCTTAAAAAGTGTACATTTCGTTTGTTTTTGACAAATTTTTGTTCAAAATCTGGGAAATAGAAGCTTTAATAAAGCCCTTTTCTGTCTAACAAGAAGTGACCTTGTCAAGCTGACTTTAAAGTTGTTTTTTTTTTCAAAAAAAAAATCAATTCCAGATCAATTACAATAGGTTTATATTTAGTTTTTGCCACAATAGTTGAGAAGAAAGCAGATAGTATAGGCTAAGATCGGACTGCACCTCTGTGCAGGCTGATCTAAATCTTAATGCTACTGCCGGCCGAAGCTTTCGTCACAACAGTAAATTGACGTGTACAGCATGAGAAGGGTTAATCATCTCTTATAACTATAATGGCACAGTCTATTAATGGAAACATCTAAGCTTCCGGCGTCGTTTTATATTTGGAAACAAAAACTCAAGGTCAATGTTAGGAAATGTTGCACAGCAGACAAATTAAGTTATGTTGGGATTTCCCGCTCATTTCATTGATAAACGATTCGGCGTTTTGGGAAATTGTGTTGTTTAATTACATTTTGTAATTTTCGCCCACACTGATTGAACACGAGGCGCCAAATATTGCCCCAAGAGTACTTTTTGCACTTTTATTAGTTTAAATCTGTTTTTAAATAGATTTCTGCGAAAGAAATTTATTCTTTGATCTACAAAACAATTTCAACGCTGACAAGTAAAGTGACATTTCAGAATTTTTTGTCATAAAATTTACTTTTATTTTTATCTGAAAGAGCATATTTCCTTATGAATATTCTGAAAATTTCAAGCCAAAATATTGCGCCGTTTACGACAAATTTATGTTTTTGTGTTAAAACTGAACAAATTGTTGTGGACAACAGTTCGGATTTATATGCAATTTATCGATTATGTCTCAACTTTAAATGCGTGTTTCTCGATTATTGGCAACAACTTAAAAAAAAAACTAATAGTATTTATACTCATAAGAATAACCAATCTTGGCATCAAGACATACTTTAAAAAATTGAAATTGGAATGAAATGTCCCTTTAATGGGAACTTTCAAAATGAATGACAAATTTTGTCTTTGGCGTTTCATCACATAATTATTGTAAGCCATCATGGTAAAATTGGACTATCTTGGAAGTATGAGAAGCGTCGATCCTAGACGATTTTGCGCGAAAGGAGCATGCTGACAACGATCAAAACGTTTATAGTATGCCTTTAAGGTAATTTTCTTAAACCAGAATGGTCTCCTAACATAGTACATATTAATTTTCCAAATGCGACGTCTGCCTTGCGTTCAGTTGAATTTAACGTTAGCCGCTCACAGGTTTTTAGGTAACAGCCTTGCTTCAAACTGTCTGCAGATTTGCCGTACGTTTTTCACCATTCGTGAGAAATCGGGTCTTTCCGTTACCCTCAGGGATTTGCCGAACGCAATTTCCTAAGGCGATATTTTACATAACATAGTTAAATTTTCATTTACAAAAAAAAAAAAACAACATGTTTTCTGGTTACTGAAAGGTAATACATAATCTATTTACAAATGAAGCAAAAATTAGATTCGTAAATCGGACCTGTCCGCCAATTTTGTTTGCTCGGCACACCACCTTTAAATATATGAGCCATGTGTTGCTCACTCAAAAAAGTTGACAGGTCGTTCAGTAGGAAAACGTTACGATACGTGTTTACTTTTGAGCTAACGTGTTGCCTTATTGAACGCAGGGCTGGATAACATCTGACGAGTCCATTCAGTTTCTAACAGTGATATTTGTCCTATGGACTTCGCGGATGGTACATTTTTTAGCGTGATTGGTCACATAGTTAACCCTTTTGGAAGCCATGCCTGGTGTTGACGTTCCCTGATACAAATGGCATAGGAAACATATTGAAACAAACGAAGAAATTGCTTATAATCCGCAATTTCTACCTTTGTCTCAATATTTTCTGTGCTATAATTTACACAAATCCTACCTCTATCAACATATCTTTTTCGGTAGCAACTGCTTCCAAGTTGGACGGCCCTATAATTTCGGCGTTTGGAAAAGGGTTAAATAGTAAATGAGATGGTGGCTATCGGAATATTCAATTCACACGTTAGTTCGTGAATGTAATTCTAAAAAAAGCTAGTAAAATCTGCTTCAGTTTCAAAGTTTTTTACTATATAGCCTAGCGAGGTGCGTTTTCGCTAAATATCATAATGCTCAACTCAACTAAAAAACTTTATTGAGAGGCATTCGGCAAAATGTATATGCCATTGGCCATTTAAAATAGTAGTATGGATATATTGCAATGACAAAATATCCATGTATATACTCTCTTACGAAGAGAGAGCATTCTCCCTACATTCCATTTCGATAGAATACTCTCTGTTACCGCGGGGTCGTTTCACGTCTAATCTCGGGGCCTTGGCGGGATTTCGGTATCCAATCGTCGCCAATATACTCATAAACAATCGAAATTTCTGATACAAGAAATGATTGGCTAACGCTTCAAATTACCAGCTTCCGCCAAAAATAGAAACGACGTAATGTAAACGTAATCAAACAAGATCAAACTGAATGATTTTGATTCGATAATTCAAATGTTACCGGCTTCAGCCAAAAATAGAAGCGACGTAATGTATACGTAATGATCATGCAAGATAAAGCTGATTGATTTTGATTCGATAATTCAAATGATGAGCTATAATTAGATTATGACGACCAAATAGGCTGTTGGCGTACCGAAAACTGCAGAGGTCATATTTGATGGTTTAATCAATATAGAACTCGGCTTTGGAGAGTACCATGTATACAACATACAAGTGTTTTACAAACAATAACACCATATAGGCCTATACTTAGTATACTAACGGAAAAGAGTAACTGTACACATTTCTTTTCTATATAAAAGCTTAAGTACATAAGATAAACAAATCAAATTTTACAATTTGGAAACAAACATTTAACCTTTCATTTTCAATGATTAACCGTTTGCAACCCCACTTGTTATCACTGTAACAGACTCGGAAAGCAGGGAAGCGTAAAATTCGAGTTTACAAGCCATTTTCGAGTGTGAACACTATTGGTATCGATAATGCTCTGCGGCAATGAGACAACTAAACAGTCAAAAGCGGCTCGTTAAATGTCCTCCCTAAGATATCCACAAAAACCAGAGCCAACTATTCAAGCGCTGACGTCGAATAAAGCATCTATCAATATGACGTTACCCATCGTTGTTATGGATGCGAGCTCAACCATCGGACTGTACAGGTGTATACGAGGCGCGCCAATTAGCAATACCTTGCTCCAATCGATCTAATGAAAGTGTAGATGTTGTCTATGCCATTGAGACGATGTTGTCGACGACGTCGTAGCAAGGCTAGACGTATCGCATGTAGGGCCCCATTAACCGTTCATTAACCCATATAAGCCGAGAGTCCTGTTTTCAGGACAGTACCATATGCCCAAATATTTTTCCACTAATTAGTAATAAGTGTTTATTTTTATAGTATAAATCATCAGATAATCCCGGATTAGACCCATTAGAACGTTGGAAATGATAACTTTCCCACATTTCTGTATTTGCTGCAACAAAATATACCCGTTTTTGATGAAAATAGTTATTGGAAATGCTACAATTCAAAGGTATGTGTATAATTTTTAATCTATCAATATTTCAATAGAACATCATGGATATAAAATGTCTCTAAGTGAATGCTTTCTTAGATGTGCTTGGAAAAATTATTCATTTGTAAATTTTTCCATGGCAATTTCGACATTTTTGAAGTGTCCTGAAAACAGGACTGTAGGCGTAAATGGTTGCGGGAGGCAATTTTTGTCCATGTTATACATTATATATAATTCCGAATCTTTTTGCTGAAGATCTTATATGGACGACGTTCTAACAATGGTAGAGGATGAAGAAGCTTTCAAAAGGGCTGATATCCATATAGAACACCCACCTGTATGTGATATAACAGATGAGGACTGTGGGGATGAGATGTTGAGATAAACAACATTCCCGGTCAACAAAAACCACAACCAGCCTCTGAGACAGACATCCATGAAGAAGGGAGTACAGTATTCGATGATAAATGTATTCAAACAAGAACACCGGGACTTTTGAACAAACTTCTCTGGAGCGCGAAGACAGTTGACAGTAGACACATATTGTTGAAGTACCACTTGCTCAGAGAATATCATGCAGTGCTGTTGGTTGACCAAAAGGGCGCACTTCTATTTACCACAAACATGTTCCAGGATATATTCAATGCAACTACAAATGTCATTATTTAGCAGTGTCTTAATGCATTGTGCAAAATGCTTTGCAAACCATTTTACAAAGCGTTCTGTTCGACTTCATTGAAAATGTTTTAACACTATCAGAGTGTTTGAAAACTTTGCATTTTTGTAGTCTATACCAATAGATTGAAAATGAATAATATCGACTTTCTTCAAAAACATAGTAACTATCTTATTTATAATTTGCAGTGATTAGGCTTTTGAAAAAAAGAGGAAATGTAAAATATAATTATGATTTTAGATACGCTCTGAGAAAAGGGTGCTTATTGCATTCGATTCAGTGGTGCATGAAGCCCCCTTTTCACAAAGCATTTTTTCATGTGTGTTTATGACATTTTGGAACGGAAAAGTGATTTAAAACTATCTGGTATTATTCTATCAATGAGGATTTATTTTGAAATTTTGATTACTCTAATACCTAGAGTCCTGTTTTCAGGACACATACAAAATGTACGATTTTAGCCAAATAAAGTACTGTACATCGTAAAAAATGTTCAATTCTATTTAGTATTTGTATTCCTTTCACGAATAAATCAATTATATAGAAATAAAAAATTCAGGCATATATGGGTTAACAGGCCTTCTGCTGATAGAACTCAATTCAGGCATCTACCTACCTGTAACTATTGCCGCTTAAAATCGATTTCACTGGTGGTTGTTCCGCTTATGGTTGACTTGTCGGAATGACGTCATGCCTCGACATCTCGAACGCCGCAAGACGCATGTGTTTCTAAATTGCTGGAATCGTCCAAAAAGTTCCTATATCATGTTTCTATGCACACCAAAACGCTTGGCGACCGCTTTCTTAGGCGTTAGAGGGTTACTGTCTAATAAACCCTTTCCCAAACAAGACCTGGTTTTGACGTCCCAAATATAAAAGGCTTGGTAAAGCATTGAAACAAAAGAAGAAACTGCTGATAATCAGCAGTTTCTCCTTTTGTCTCAATATTTTCTTTGCCATATTTTACACAAATCATATCTTTAATACCATCCATTTTGTCATTTGTGGCAGTTTTTGAAGTAGATCACCCTAAATTTCATCGTTTGGGAAAGGGTTAATGCATTAGCGTACATCTTTTGATAAACATATCACATTGTTTCCTGTTCAATGAATCAAGTTTACACGTTCTTCTTCACAGCAAGAAAGTTTACAACAGTTTCGCCAAAAAAAATTCTACCCCGCTTCTAAAGGAATAACGCAGTGCAACAAAACACTCAAACGTAAAGTGCGTTAACGTCGTGTATGTGCAGTTGGTGACATTCGATATTTTGTCAACAAAAGTATTTCAAGGACACATTCAATAAATATTTCTTGTAAATATATCATTGAATATGCGAGCATTTTAACTCGAACACGAATGTGCTTATTATCATTGCCATGCTGTTCACGTCATGTTCCTGTTGTGAACAAAGCTTTGGTAGGAAGCGTAGCCTATACATGCGTTCAGTCTGATTTTCTTACACTGTCTGCATTCTATATGGAGATTGCACTAGCAATAGGTGAGGCGATCAAATGTTTAGTGTTAAATTATCAGAAGGCCCATGGTTAACAAGTCAGATTGTGTTTTATTTAAAAACGATTGTGCTTGTAAACCCTCCTAGTCTACCTACCAATTCTGAAAAAGTGGCTAGAAAACATTTTCGTAGGCATTTTTTGAACATGGAGTTTTGATGTATTATTTGCAAAGTATAAGGCTTGCCTGATTTGCTTAGACCGGTAGTCGCCTCCAGTCGGCCGTATTAAGGTCACAAAACAAGGTCAAAGGTCATTGGGTGCAAAATTCACATAAGCCCCCTTTAAATGCGTATAACTCTGTCAATTATATGTCTAAATGCACGGAAACGGTTTTAAATGAAAGCCCAATAAATTGTCTTGCATATACAATATAGTTAATGATAATTTTCTCATTTGCACATTCATTAATACTTGGCAAAATGTAAAAAATGGCAAAACATGTGCAAAATTTGAACGCTGTGTAAATGGAAATCATGCTGCATGTGAAAAATTATTGCGATTTCAATTACACAAACACGTTCAAAAATGTCTATAAACCCTAAGCAAAAATTTAAAATCAAGTTTGGTGGTAAAAAGTCACCATTTCTATATGCAGGTACAGCTCAAAGTCAGTTGGGGTCAAGATTTGTAACGATCATTGCTTTTACACAGTGTACACGGCATTTCAACAGTATTGATGGTACTTAAATGATATCATTTCTTTTGTCTGGATATTGACTCTAAATAGATCATATTAGTATCCACCTGCAAAAATAACATTTAAAACAATGACTTTCACGGTGTAAATGTTAAAAAAGTGAGTAAGAGTTACCCCACCCACTCAAATAACCTAGGAATTTGGTACAATTTACTTTGGCGACCAAAACATTACAAGTAACGTAATGAACAAACATTTAACAATCTAGAACAATTTGTTTTTTGTATAAAAAAGAAAAAAAACTCACTTGTTCGGAAATGGTTGACATTGTTTCACGAAGAACACATAGGCCTAGGCCTACTACGCCTCGCCACCTATAAATCCTGATGGGTTACTGTACACTAAAAAGCCTCAGATTGGAAAGACTTGATGCATAACTACAATCCATTAGACAAAGAAAAGCTTATTCAATAAAAAAGATGATTGGCATAGTAACTTGTACGTTCAGGCCCGTAGGAACAGGGGGCTCGGAGGCTTTGCCCCCCCCCCCCCAAATAGCCAAAAATGCAGATTTTTCCTTATTTTACGCGAAATTTTAGAGAAAATCAAATTTAGACCCCCCCCCCCCCCAAATATTCTGACACAAGGGCTTCAGCCCTCCAATATAAGATTGCTTCCTACGGGCCTGACATGTACATGTATGCAGAAGTGGCAAAAATGGCATTTTCTTTTTATTGAAAATCGACTTTTGGTCAAACTAAAAGATATTTTTTTGTTTTCATGGGAACTGAAAAAGTTAAGTCAATTTCATCGATGCGATATGCCATTAACTTGTACCTTCATATTTTTTGCTTAACTTCAGAGCATGTTTATAGATTTAAAGAACAGAGTGGGCACCAAAATTACAAAATATGCAAGAGAGATCTTCAATATTTTAGGCAGGTTTCAGCTAAAAGCAGTAGAAAAAGGATATATTTTATGAAATCAGTATTGTTAATGATGCATTAAAGCAACATCCGGCATGCAATTCTTTCTAGCAATGTGCGATCTTGAAACAGTAGAATCGGGCACAGGGGAGAAAAAATTAGAAACTGATGGATTTTTCTCAATGAGTGTTTTTTAACAAAATTAATTTTGATTGCCTGGTCAAAATATAGATTCAAAACAGCTTTAAAGCTTTAAAACCCAAGACAATTCTTGTACTAGAAAGTCCCACAATTCAATGACCTAGTTTGATAAGATTCGAGTGGCTAGAACCTTCGTTCAATCATCCTTCCATAGGCCTACACATTTCACAAAACTTTTAAGGGCAAGCCAGACAATCGTTCTTTTATGATCCAGGCACATTCGACAGCTGTATCCACTATGAACCATTCTTTTAAAAGCAATATAGTCTGTTTCTACGGACAATTGACAGAAAGTGCGTCCACAAGAACCATTGGAATTATTTCCAAAATGTGTTGAAGAGCAATTGTCTGTAGTTTATGGCGAGTCCTCTTCTTTTTGCTACCATCAAACTCTGGCTAAGACATCCAGAGATGCAGGAATGCGGGAAGTGGGGGTGGCTGAGATGAGAATTGTTTAATGACTGCTACCGTAGAGGACTTCTATAGATCAAGTATTATCGATTGGCAAAGTAGATGGAAAAATAGTATTGTATGGAGTTCGAAGACGTATAAGTGGAAAAACAAAAACGTTTTAATACATATATCTGGTCTGTCTGCGCGAGGATCAAAACGTTTTGATCCCCCATTAACACACAATGGCAGAATCACGGTACAGATTGGAGACTAGGCTCCCCAACTAGCACCTTCACGGTGCTCTGTGTTATCAGTCCCACATCTCAGTCAGTATCAGTCAAATGTAGCCTAGTCCATGGACTAGGTATAAATTGTAGGTTAAAGTGCATACCCACTTTTTACATGTTTTTTTGAAAGCTATTGATAACATTGTTTGAATATTTCTATAATACTATAAACGTGATACTGTATCATAAAAACGAGAAAGCAGGAATGCTTTTACTGGACCACCCGTTCTCGAAGTGTGACGAAAATGATTCTTCAGCTAAGTTTGATAAGCCTGGGTCTAGTCATCGGTATACAATGTGAAGAATATGATTCAAAGACATTGATATATGTAAAATTGTGGTACCTGTGAACAGAAATAGAGAAACAGCAAGACATTGTTATACTAGAATCCTGGCTAAGTTGCATGGTGCACAGCATTATCTCGAGAGAATACCCAGAGTCAACTTTAAAGATTTTAGAGATCACGAAACAAAACTGCCATGCGATTCTAGACTTTTATCGTATTCCAACCCTTTCAAAAAAAAAGAGGTCTCCCTGAAAGCGCTGTCAAATCTGGCAGATGATTAAGGTATTCCACCCGTTATTAGATACCAAACACTTTGTGTTATTTTTCCTCCATCTTCAGCATGTCCCGTTACAGTGCAAGTCAATACCTTGTCAATTACCGTTGCCACTGATGACGCCGAAGTATGATATATTTCGCAAATATTGACGTATAAAATATAATCATAATAGTTATGCGACGTAAATACGAGTTATCCAAGAATAAATGATATGATCAATCCTTCATCTTTTTGACCTTCTGAAACAATACCTGTTGTTGAGTCCAGCAGTTAATGGAATAGAAGAGCACGCCCACTTCTTAAGTTCTTTCCCATGGGTGCATTCTCAGAAATATTTGTAATAACGTCTCTGATCCTACGAAAATACGTCCAGGTTTTTGTGCCCTTAAACTTCACAAATGGATGTGTATGCTGAGAATCTCTTGTATCGTCGAATGTTAAGATTTCCAAGCAAATGGACTTCGAGTTGTGGTCATAATATAGGATTAAGGTATAATTTTTATATGAAAGAACTCGATTTCTGCACAATTGAAATACAAAAGCCATTTTATTTTACTTTTATTTATTTCGGCATTCACAAATACTGACCAATCAAGTAAACAACAACACGACCCTGTTTGATTTTCTGAATTAAATCGCGTGATCTGAGTTATGATCCAAAAAAAAATGTCTGAGGTTTTTAACATACGGATTCACTTTTTTCGTGTGTTTTATGATAAGACACAACAATACTCGTATACAAATGAAAGATACACATTAATTTTGATTACAACGAAAATTATAATTGAATGAAGAGTTTTTAGTTACGTTATAAGTTAGTCAATGCCCAGAGGCTTGTCAGGTATATTCTCGTCAGCATACTAAAAAGCAATCCCAGGTTCATAGATTTTCCTTATTTATGTACAAAGAGTTCCTTTGTGCCAACTCCACAACCCATAAGTTGTTAATTAAAATGGTAAGGATTGTGCAGGATGGATTAGCTGGCGATCGTTGTGTCTTTATATTTTAATATTAACCAGTAACATAATGTAACGTTTTTATTAAAGATCGAATGATTTGCATAATTAGAGATACATACAGAATCATATTTAGTTCAATTTCTAAAACAATTCAAAGAGTATTGGTAACAAAATCATATAGACCCAAAGACTGAATCTCCTGTTGTCCCTAATGGAAGCATGCACATATCTAAGTATATACATGTATATATACCTTCATGGGCACTTAAGATCTTCATATCGCATACCATAATCGCATATCAGAACTGCAGTCAGACTTATGATTGTGATTAAAAAAATCCATAGAATGGAATGATCCGTTCCTAATTATATTTTATGTACATGTTCGAATGTTCTCGTAAGGCTACCAGATGTAATCATCCAAATTGCAATAATGAAATTAAACGCTCGGTTTACAAAGTCAAACTACACAATTAATGAACAAAACATGTTGAAACATAAATACTTACCTTCAATGTCGTATGATCGTATACCTCACGATAAATGACCTGGCAGAGCATCCCAGCCTTTTGGCTAGGGCTGCTCTGCCAGGTCTATTATCGCGAGCTATAAGATAGTGAAATGACTACTTTCAGCTGCTGATTATGCTTAATTTCTGTTTTATTTTGAGTCTTTATTTATTTAATTGCACTTTTAATGACTATGTATTCGTCAAAAGAGACAAAGATTTGACTAAGTGATGTTGATATAAGCTATATATGGTTCTAATGTTGTTTTATTAGAGCAATGTTTTTCGCCCCTAAAATTCTTATTATGTTTTAGGAAAATGCATCGAAAGCTATAAAAATTCATGAAAATATTATTTTCAAACAAGAATTTCCAATAAAACATCGTAAAAATATCGTAGAATATCATTTATGTGAAGTTCGTATTGCTACACCAATGTTTGGGTTTTTTGTATTTTTTTGGGAAATTTACCCCACCCACTTTTAGCTATGGCTACAGGGGTAAGTTAAACACTAATTCTGTAAGCAAATATATTTCAGTAAACAACGGGTGTCTAGGCAATTTTTAAGAATAATGTCATTCATCCAAACATACCGTTGGTATTTTTTAGGAATTTTTTTACTTTTCGAAAAAAACTTATTTTTGTGATTTTTTTGCCATTTTTTGTTATATTTATCAAAAATTACAAAAACGCAAATTCGTAAAGTTGCATATTGATATTTAAAGTGACAGTACAAATCGTCAGCTTTATTTAGGTACCAAGATAATTGTTTTAGCTTAATAAATGTGTAAGTTATGGGGTATTTTAGGGGACATGAGTGAAAAATGTACCGAATGACCTTTGACCTAGTTTATTTTAACCAATATCGCCTGCTAGAGGCGACTACCGGGCAAGCCGTACGTACCATGCCTTGAAGATATCATTGGGCATGGTAGTCGCCCATGTTCAGAGAATTCCTACGAAAGTCACATTTTTGGACTTTGTAGGCAGACTATCCAGTAGGACAAGTAATTCTACCTCTGACATTTTACACTTTGCTGTCATTAACTTAACGGAAAAGATATCTTAATGGAAGCAGGGATTTTCCCAAGGCGGCTCTGGGATTACATTTC
Organism: Fragum sueziense; assembly: GCA_963680895.1. NCBI lineage: Eukaryota > Metazoa > Mollusca > Bivalvia > Cardiida > Cardiidae > Fragum > Fragum sueziense. The sequence continues at coordinate 65,698,742 of OY804592.1, forward strand.
TAAATTTGGAAACCAAAATCAAGGTTAATGTCAAGGAATGACGCGTTAGTTTTTGTACTTCTAAACGGGGAATGCCATAATATGTTTCCCAATATAATTCATAAAAAGGCACTCCTAATTCTTCAAAGAAACCCTACATCTTAATAAACCTTGATATTACACTTTTCCAGACTTACAAACTTTAATATGTCATTTGTCTAAATTTGGGAGAAGTTTTACAATCAACTATACAAAGGGGATAAAAAGCATAAAAGCTCGTTTTAATTTGCATATAAACCACCGAGTGTAAATGGGAGAACCCTGAACGTCAGTATTTTATTATATTAGATACCAATGCTCTTTCCAAATTCATTTAAGGGGGGATGCCCCAGATTTTCGGAACACTATGTCATATCTGTAGAAAATTAAATGTTTCGTACCATATATGTGTATGCAGTTACCACTGTTCCTAGGCGTAGGAAGAGGGGGGGCCAGGGGGGCCTGGCCCCCCAATAATTCAAAAAAGGGGCCTGGCCCCCCTATGGCCCCCCATAATACACCCATATTTCCATTTACTTTAACATTTGCCCCCCCCCCCCCCCCAATATTACAAACCTTCCTACTATACGCTACTGCTGTTTTGCGTCATTTTATTCATGTGTAGCTGATAAAAATTGCTGTGATTCACTAATAAGTGCGCTGACCTATACATTTTCTTTTTGAATTATTACCAGGACATGTTGCTTGATACAATGATGGAGTTTTATCAAATTATATCATGTAGAACTTGAAATATTTCCAAAAATATACAAATTTTGGCATAAAACACTTCAGTTTTGTTGATAGGCCTATAACTGAACACGTAAGCATGTTGTTTTATACAATTATGCGTTTATAATAGCACATATTTTGGGTTTTCTGTTCTTATTAAATGTAAGATGTTACTTTAAACCCGTTTCCGGGACTAAACGATGATTATGCTGCATTTTCTTATCACTTTAGTGACCTTGGGCGGGTGCGAGAAATTGTGCATTTTTTCGCTGACCGTCCAGTTTCATTTTATTTTTCAATTGGTAATAACATGTTATTTTAACATACAAAATATAAATAAATTCTATTCTTGGGAAAAAAATATAAGAAATTGGAGCATTCCCCTTATTATAAAGATATTTTTGCCAGTTCAATTATCGTGAGCTTTACCTTTATCAAATTTACGTATATAATTTTATGTTTATTTTTTGGGAATAGAGAACGAATTTAAGGTAGTCTACCCGTAATGAGATTCGCGTGGAGTCGTAATTATTCGGGCGACGTCATTAGTCAAGGCTTTACTAAAATCTAGATATATCACATCTAAAGGCTTCCCTTCGTCAACTGATTTAGTAATTACCATCATCGAGAAAAAGTAGCAAGTTAGTTAAACAAGATTTACCTTTTGTAAATCCATGTTGTAACTGTAACAGTAATGTGTGTTTGTTGAGATGGTTCACAATATTGTCACGTATAATTGATTCAAGATCTGTGAAGTCAAGCTTATCGGACGATAATTTCCAGGATCGCATTTGTCTCCTTTTTTTAAAAAAAATGGGTGTCACGTTGGCGTACTTTCAATCGTTGGGAACTTGCTTGCTCTGTACAAGCTTAGTGTAAACATTCGGCAAAGCGGCTCTGTGATATAGTCGCATATATAAGTCTAATAAAAGTGATGATCCAATGTTGTCAATTCCGGGCGATTTATTTCGTTTTAATTTAAGCAGGTGTTTTCGGACTAGTTCTTCTATGATAATGGCAAACGTTCTTACAAACATTATGGCCATGCGTGGGGGTTAGAAACGTGTAGATGACAAGTTTCCCGAGCTACTATAATTCCAACCAGGAAAATCTCGTCATTGTGATAAAAAATAGTGCAAAAACCTTTAAAAACCTTACAACCTTAATCTGTATTGTAATCATCTACATGTAAACTAATGTGAAGAAAGTAAGAATGTTAGTTGGGTTAAAAAGATAAAAGCAGATTTACAAATTAACTATGGGTGGAACATATATGAAGCAAGTGCTGACTTAAACCCTAGGGTTGTGTCAGCACTTACTACATGTGTTGGCAGCTTGTTCCACTGTACTACAGTTCCGGGAAAATATAAACATTTAATATAGTCAACTGTAGTTGGGGGAATTTGGAAGGCCAAGTGGTGGTGGTGTCTTGATTGTCTGTTATATGGTGTTAAATAATGTCGAGGATGTATATCGACATGTTGATTGCCATTTTGTGGAACAGTGAAAGTCTGCTAAACTGCCTTCGAGACTGTAGTGAATTCCATTTTAGTTCATTGATGGTGTTTGTAATTGTACCCGGTACTCTACTATAATTATTGGTCACAAAACGAGCTGCTTGCTTCTGAATGTTTTCAATCTTATCGATATCTTTTTGATGGAATGGATCCCAGACACTCGAACAGTACTCTAAAGTAGGTCGTAAAATAGCTTTATATGCTGCTGCTTTGGTTTGGCTCTTAGATGAGTGCAGGTTACGCTTAAGGAATCCTAAACTTTTGCATGCTTTACCAGAAATTTTGTTAATATCGTGGGACCAAAAGAGATTTGACGATATTTCAACCCCAAGATATGTCGCTTGGTTAACAACAGTTTAAGTGGTTGGTTATGCAGGGTGTAAGAAAAAGTGATAGGATTTTTATTCTTCGTTATATCCATAATGTGATACTTGGCTACGTTGAAGGACATCTTCCACTTTGCTCCCACAATGACAGACTGTCTAGATCCTGCTGTAGATGAGCTGTGTCTGCAGCCGACTTTATTGGCCTAGATCATACAGTAATCCGCAAACAGGCGCACATTTGATTTCCCAGTGTCCGGCAGATCATTTATGAAGAGCAGAAATAAAAGAGGTCCAAACACTGACCCTTGGGGAACACCTGATAGGACAGGAGCTGTACACGACTCTGCGCCATCAACAATGACTTTCTGTTGTCTCACCCATTCTCATTTTTTGGGCCGAAAACGTGTCACAAGCATTCTCACCATTGGAAAGGGACATTGTTAATGTAAAATATACTTGTTCTGCATGCCATATTTTTGCTTAACCATATCGTCCCTTGATTGCCAGAAGGGGCTATCAGCACTTTTGGGCGAAAATGACATTTTAACATATTTTAGGCAGTCGAGTGGTTTCTACCTATGGAAAAAATTTGGTACTGATATTCCAATGATACTCCTCACAAAAAGTTAAGCAACAAAAGTAATTTTCTCAATATTCTTTTTATACACGCGGAAATTTTTGCACAGATTTGTTATTCGGACAGCCATATCTATGCTTAAACACACTTTAAATAATACTGAATGTTATCGTCTCCAATAACAGCTATCACGTGATTAGAACACACTCACCCCCAAAACATGCATGCAAAATGTGTCGCATATGCGGATTTCAAACTTGGCATTAGCTCCGTATGTGCTTAAAACGCGTCAATTTGACAACTTTGATGTCATCAACATTTGAATCATACCAATACGTCACTTGACTCCAATTAAAGTGGCTCAAATTGTTGGAATGCTACAGGGTGGGGCAACCAAGACTGCTGCTGCCATTCACTCTAAATTTCATCGCAGTATTGACTGAAGAGCAATAACCCGATACAATCAAACTGAACAGATGTCAGAGAGACCACGTTAAGGTCGTCTAAGAGTAACAACATCTTGTGAAGACCGTTATCTTGCAACCTTAGTCCGTAGGAACTGGCTTACAACGGCCAGATCGCTGGAAAATGACCTTCAGAGGATGTCAAGAAACAGACTTTCCATCCAAACCATGGGGAACATGTTTCACACAGAAGGTCTAAGGTCCAGGATACCACTTCAACGGATCCAACTTCCCCCAAAACATCGACGGCAAAGATTAATATTGGAACATCAACATCAAAACTGAGGGTCACTCGTTGGCGTCACAAACTCTTAACTGACTCGTCAAGATTCTGCCTTGATTCTAATGATGGCATGAGACGTGTGTGGAGAAACGGTAATGAACGGTTTGCCGACTGTAACATCGCTAAACATGACCAATATGGACGTGGGAGTTTGATGGTCTGGAGAGGTATCAGTGTTTGCCACAGAACAGAGCTGTTTGCCATCAGACGAGGTTCAATGACTGGTTAAGGTGCATTTACGAGATCATCACGCCTGTTATCATCCTTCTGGCACAGTAAACAGATCCAACTGTTATGTTAATGGATGGTAATGCCCGTCCCTATCGTTCTGGAATAGTGACTGAAGTTCTGTCAAGGTGGCTAATCACGTGATACACATGTGGTAATCTCACACTGTTTGTTTACATATTCCTTACGATAGAGGGTATGTTTTGTTCTTTTCCCGTGGTGTTTGGCCGAGTTTAGAAATGACATATAGTGCAGAGTACCCGCAATTTAGTGCGCTTCAGTCTCTGTTTTAAATTATTGATAAAATATGCATAGTTTTCGTGAAAAATCCTTCAAACGTGTATTTGAGTTCTATGGTAGGAATCACACTTTTGGCTTTTGATATTCAAAGGGAAGCTTTCCAGTGAATTTACTGAGTCTAAGTCTGAGTTTTGCAGTATAATGAATGCATTTTGTTAAAAGAAGGCAGTTTTTCACACAAAGAGATCGGTCAAGTTTCGTTTTCGAGAGAAAAAAGATCTCGAAGACAAATGATAAGAATCACACTGTATGATAGTAGTCACACTGGAAACTGAGATTTGAACCAGTTACCTGTAATAAGTTTTTATATTTTACAACTCGTGGTTAATAGATCTATTATAAAATATTTCAACACTAAAGTATGTACAGGTATTTGAAACAATAAATACATTACACAAATAAACTAGAAATATTTGGCAAGATAATGAATAAATCTATCTTTGAATGAATGAACAATAAAAACACAAGTCTTGTTAGAAACACCATAAGTTCAATATTTTTGGCAAAGGATGAGTGTCAATTAGGCTTTGTCCGAAGACCAGCTCAATTTTTTTCATTTTCGCCACTAACATATTGACCTTATGCAGGTAAAGTATACTCCGCGTCATAAGGAAGTAGCCACGTGTCTAATGCAAAGGGTCGGCAATTTTAGGATTATTCATAAACGTACCGAAATAATTACAAAATATTGAAGCATGGCCAGTAAAAATGCTTCCCTGAAAGTATCGAAAACAGTCGAATTACCCCATTAGCTATGGTAGCTTGGTGGTAGTTCCAGGAAATCCGTAACTGATACGGAACAAATTACCGAAATTCACAGCCATATATAGGGCCGGAAACGGGCCAAAAATAAGTAAGGATATTGTTTAGATACTGTTTTATTCGAAATGATTAGATACTGATAAGTAATTTTAATTACACCCAAGACCCTTGCAAAATGGCAGTTTCCAGTTTTAGCCAAACCAACCCCCAAATTCCTCTCAAATGCTCTATTCGCTGAATGTTTGTTTCTATTTGGTCTTTAGAAAATTCCAAATAAAGAAATTTTTTCCTTCACTTTACCAACCAACCACTTCCGGTTATTATCAAACATTTAATATTGAGACATTCTACACTGATATTGCTAAATTTTCATAGACCTCTATCATTTCAATGGAATAATTGACTGTAAAATTTAAATAGGACTTTTGTTTGTGTTTCAACAGCATCAACTTATGCAGAAAATGACAGCTGTAAGTAAACTAAATTGAACTTAATATCCTAAAATACTGTTTTGAACCCATATTACAACTTGACATGTTTCCGGGCATGTTTAAATCATTTAACTATTGATGTGTGAAAAAGAATCATTGGGAATGCATATGCATGTGTCAAATTAGAAGACATTAAGAACTGTCAAAATTATGGTTAATAAAAAAGAGGCTACTTTTTTATGACAGTGAGTATATCAACTTGAACAGAGCCTTGGTTTTGAAGATATATTAAATCAAAGTGGGTGGGGTAACTCACCCGATACGTCATCATGTGTTAATCGATCTCTTATACAGTTTTACTAACAATTCATAATTTCAAAACTAGCGATGCAGAAAATAGGGGCCTACATATTGTACACACTTCGAATACATGTTAGCGTTTATTCAATTGGAGGCCATGTATAGAAGAAAAGGCAAATAAACAGGGTTATGATTTTTAGAAGGACTAAATTTACGAAAAAACAGAACATGCTCTTATTTCTCATTTCATTTAATTCATCTTTTTTGTGGTGAATGAAAATTTATAAATTACCACAATTTGTAATATCATAATTTTCAAAATGGCTTCTATAGATTCTGGATTACTTGCCCTGGGTTCTTGATAAAAATTTCAAAAGATACAAAAGATGAAAGTCTTGAATTACCAATATCTGCCCTTGAACTTCAAAAACAGCTTGACATTGTTTATACACTCTAGCATCTACATTTATTCATCAATCATGATAAAAAATACACAAAATGTTGGTTACCATAAGTTTTCGGATGACTTACTTTTTCAGTGGATGCTATATAGTGCAAACGTCTAATTGTGAACAGACAGACGGACGGACGATGGACAAAAAGCAACCACAATAGCTCACCTTGAGTACTTCATGCTAAGGTGCACATATAAAAGCGTAACCATTCATTGATCTTTCTATACTGCTATTTGGTATTTCCATGTCGTTTATAGTATTTTTATTGTTTCCGGCATTTTATGTTTTCAGGTATTTTATTAACTGACGCGTATTACTCGAATAGCCATCTCAAAAATGACCATTGTAACAAAATTTAATGTATAATCTCCCTTATCAAGATATTCTTTCATAAACCAACCGGAATTGAAATAAAATTTTGGTCATTATTTAGTAATTATACCATCTAACACATCCATGTCAGACGACTCTTCCTGTTTCTAATATCAGCAGTATACATAGGTTGGTGTTGATAAGGTGTTTGCGTAATGAGGCCAGTCCATTACTTAAACAAGTGTGATTCCTATCAGTGTTGGTCATACCGTGTGACGCCTATCCCTGGCTTTTTTCTCCAGTTTTTCTACCAATCTCAACTCCGCCGCATTTAATATATAACCATCATGATACCTGTATTATTTTTGACAAATTATTACTATTATACGCATGCTTTAGAATGTTTTGAAACAATGAAATGACTCAAAACCAGCTTGGATACATAAAAGTGTGACTCCAACCATACAACAAATGAAAACTCTTTTGCGAATTTCAAGAAAATTGCACACCCCAACCTTGAAAGTGCAGTGTTAAAATGAAGAGATTTGTCACCTGGGTACTCTGCACTATACGTCATTTCTAAACTCGGCCAAACACCACAGGAAAAGAACAAAACATAACCTCTATCGTAAGGAATATGTAAACAAACAGTGTGAGATTACCACATGTGTATCACGTGATTAGCCACCCTGTCTGTGGACCAACAACATCAGACATTTAGACCGGCCTGCTACGTCTCTAGACCTTTTATTCGATAGAACATACATAGGACATTCTTTGAGGGCGTGTCTATGGTCAGCATGTTCGCCAACAGACTCTGGATGAACTGCAACAGGTCTTGCAGGAAGAATGGAGGATCAATCCACAACGAACATTATCTAGACAGACAAATCTGCTTGATGCCAAGGTGTGTTCGGGCGTGTGTTGAACATCGAAGGGGTCATACCAGTTACTTGATGCTCGATCATGGCCTGAAGTGGCCGGAAAACAACTTTTTACACATTCTGAACTGCTGGCGAGTGACGTTTTGCACCATTGTTTCGTCGGGACGGTTTTCGAGGATCTGTAACTTTGTTATTGTTTGATGATTTTCTCAATCATTTAACGTAATTTGTGTAATAAGACCCCAACTTTGTATTGTATAAAACATAGATCATTAGATGTGATAAAACACATTTGAGAAAGAAAATCATCTTTGTTGCTTAACTTTTTGTGAGGAGTATAGAAATGATAAAAAATTGCATAACATGATTGGGGTCTATCAGCAACTAGCCAGATTGTTTCCGACCAGAAGGGGCTATCAACACCTACTGGGCTGCCAGAAGGGTCTATCAGCATAGCCCCCTCACTGATAAACGGGACTCAGGTTAACAATTAACCGGTCATTTTATATGCTAAATTGTCCCATAACCCTTTCCTAAACAAGACCCGGTTTTGAGGTTCCTCATAGAAAAGGCCTTTGAAACATTGAGGAAAAGAAGAATATGCCAATAAGCGACATTTTATTCATTTGTCTGAACATTTTCTAGGCTATAATGTTGTCAAGTTTTGATTCATTAATATTTATTTTGTCGTCTACTTTGAATTCGAACCACCCTAAATTTTGCTTTTGGATAATGTAAGCAAAGAAGAACATTGTGTGAATTTATCATGAAAATTGACTTAATTGGTGGAATGATCCCAGTAAACTTAAATAGATCTACAGTGCGACATAAATGTTCAACAAATCGGAATACTCTAAAGCTATTATTATGTGAAAAGATAAGTGGATTTTATTGTTATCTGTGTTGTTAATCAGCACTTTCTATCAATGTGTATCTGCAGTCTTCAATTTATTCATCAAGACAATAATCAGAGAAATGAAACAAAATAGTCATTAGCGAAGTTCGTTGATAGCCCCTTCTGGCTGCCGAGATATCAAATTTTGATAAAAGCATTTTTACAGTCTGTGTACATGATACATTTATATTGCATGAACGAAAAGTAATATATATTAAACTAAAAATATAAAATTTTGTCTCATCACAATGCTTAGAATTGAAAGAATTGAGTTTCAATTTTCTGATAGCCCCTTCTGGCGGCCTGATTTTTGCTCATTTCGGATTGAAACTTCAGAATGGTCAAGGAACATATTTCAGAGAGGAATAAGCAAGAATCGAAAAAAACTCTCTATGTAGCGACCTTTGACCTACTGGATGTTAGAACTGCAAAACGCTATGCTCCAACTTGTCACAAACATATTACAAACGAAAGTTGAACCGCTACGCTGTATTTACTGACACACAAAAAGGGACCTGAATGAGGTTCATGGCCAGCGTGGATCATCAGAAATGTTTATTTACATAATGACACGAACATCATGACACGAACATGAAAATCTTATTTTCCGCCATTAATTATTAAGCACATTATACTCTATTCCGACTGCTGTTCCGGACAGAACAAAACCTTATCTAGCCTCAGGTTTGCTGAAAGTTGTATCGACACATCCTAATATATAAGTGATTGAGCAGTAACATTTGGAGACCGTTCTCGTTTGTATTACATAACTAGTTGCTACAGAGCATGTCCCACCAAAAACAGACATCATTATATACGTTCCGCAACAACGGGACACACATTGACTAAGTAGCCAGTCTACAATTTCCAGTCTATTTTTTTTAATTTTCGGACTGACTAATTTGACCACTCTCTTGCACACGGTTCATTCATTACATTCACCTCTGTAGTTGGCTCAGAGAGTATTGCGTCATCATCTGCTAGATTACGTCACTTTCTATCACATCAAAATGTCAATAAAAAATAATTTTTCTTTTCCGAAGTCCAAAATATATCATACTTCACGTTGCATAAGATTTAATATCATTTTCCAACGATAATAATTTAATTTTTTTTAAATTGATGTCATTCATTCAAATTTTCTGTACGTTTCATTCTGATAGGAAACGATTTTATCCAGCTAACCGTGACGTATTTCGGACAAACAATTGTATTTCGTAAGTGTTGTTATAAAATCTCGCAACTACGACTTGATTCAAGCCGTAGACACGATATCATATAACAACACCGACGATTTATGAAAACAAAACCCAAAACCTAGTCTATTTTTAGCACAAAATTCCTGCCATTGGTAAAGAGGCTTCAGAAAATAGTTCCATTGTATATGGGTTAATTCATCAGTTAAAGTGCCTTTCAAATGTAACCGGAATCATCATTTCTTTGTCTACGTTGTTATGTTACACATGAAACATTTTAACAGTAATAATACACGTTTTCCTCGGTTTGACAAGATTCTTGTCATTCAGCCGCCCAGCCCGTTGCAGAGATGTATGGTGAGTGTAACGAACGACAACTCTGCTCGGAGATTGTAATTTGACGCATCACTTTATCCATTTTTGGATAAATCACTACGCGGTGCGCATAACTCCAAAATCCTGTCGCCAAAAAGTAGCAAGCAGAAAATTGAAATAAAAACAACATTTGCTTCAAAATAAAGTTTAATTTTCGTCTCAATTTTATCGAATAAAATAATTAATTCAAATCGGATTATTCATTTTACTTTATACAAGCATGGGAAGCAAATGTGCCGCGTGACAGGAAGTACCACGTGTATGCACTTTACGGGCGCTGACATCTTGAAAGTAGTTAACCCAGAATGCCCACCATAGATAGATGATAATCGACGAGTGGCGACATCTACTGGTAGATATTGACGGGACATAATATTTCAAATGGTCAGACGTTATAACCCTCAGTGTGTCAGGGTTTTCCGCGCAATAGTTCGAAGCTGCATTAGCAAATTGTTAAGTCTCGGTAAACCTTGAAGTTTACACAATATCTATGCAAAGGAAAACTGAATAAAAAACAAAACGAGAAAAGAAGAAATTGCTCATTTTGAGTATTTTTCTTTTCCAATTTTGTTTTTGTAACCAATTATCATAATTGCAAAAATGCATTTTTAGCCTATTAGTTTTTGAAACGAAATACATAAATAGCTCTTTATTTGGTGACCATTTTGAAGAAAATAAGCTTTGTGTGTGCTGTAGGGACACAACACTGATTTACATGAAGCTGTGTAGTGGGGTCGATGCATCCTTATGGAATGGGGATCGCACTATGTGTGATACGACATTTTATTTATTTGAAAGCATATGTGTCATTCTAAAATTTTAAAACGTGCGCTGATGGCAGTAGAATAAACTAGCACAAGGTCAAAGTGTTGAAAGAGAAAAGAAGCCACCCAGATGAAATATTTCATTATACATGTATTTGCTAGATACAAAAACAGTAATCCATTATTCATTTGTACTGAGGTGAAAAAGACTATACAGAAGACCCTTTGAAATTCCACCAATGAAATATAAGGAAAAACTCTCAATATCAGTTGCTAAAAAGAAGGAAATGTATCAAGGTTTTTTACAGAACGCATAAATAAACAGTAAAATGAGCAAAAATATATCATTTATGCGAATAAATTATTTTTTACGATACATGCCTTGCTCGTGACTCCTTCTGTCTGAAACATATCCTCTGTATTTTGGTATTTTTTCCGGCAGCCAGAAGGGGCTATCAGTGTTTTTTGACCAAAAAAGGCGTAAATCATTGGAAATGAAGTTTGATAATATGTACGTGCGTAGTGGCTATCATGTTCTACTCATGTGCCAAACATGGTATCTGACCATTAAAAACCTGATTTTTGACAAGCATTTAAAACCTTTAAACGTGTTTTTCTCAAAACTATGAAAAGTGCTGATAGCCCCTTCTGGCAATCAAGGGACGATATATCTGATTAATTCATATCAAACAACGGCGATTTAAACTTCCGTTTGATCTTAACCAGCGATTATATAACACGACCCCCCGTAAAAATCAGTGTCACAACCCAATTTTCCGAATTTCAAAAGGTTGGTGAATCTCTGTCCAGAAAGCGATATACGCAGAATATGTTTCATTCGACACGTGGTGTATAAGAATATGATAAAATCACCTGGAATCATAAAATAAATTTGCTGTTTTGAAAAAAATGTCTTTTCTTGCTCTGTCACAACTCAGGCGAATTCTACGTGACTATGTTTTTTGTATGCGCACTAAATTAACAACAGAAGCAAATTCATACCACTTACCGCTTTTTTAAATCAATTATCCATATAGCTATTGCCTCAGAACATGTGTATCCAAATAATGGAAGTATTTACTTCGCCATTTGAAATAGCTCCACCAAGTGACGGACTTTTTTGCTTGAATATGTACGTGACAGCGATCTTTCATTTATGGTAAAGACCATGTCTAAATCTTTTTAAGTATATCAAAGCCTTTAGTATATACACACTATTGACACACAGTACGACAATATATTTTGAAACCACGTTAAGTCATCCGGATTTAAAAGTAAGTTTTAATTTTAAGTGACTGAATACAACGTGACACTGGAAAACAAAAGTGACCATAACCTCATTTGACAACAACCTAATTATTATTCATGACCTGTATTTGTACTATGGCATCAAGTTTAAGGTTTTTTCCATTCATTTTGAAATTCAACGACAGTAATCCGAATACGAAGGAAGGTTTTGCTGGATTTACAGCCATGTACATTACTGGTTCAATATCATAATCTCCTGACAGGTGTGATATTTAAAGTTTGCATTAAGACTCAAAAATAGTATTTCTCTGATACACTTGCGTGTTCTGAATGTTTATCCCTTTAAACAGGCCTTTAGCTGCAATCAGGATCGTCACGTAATATTCACTGTCTCGTCAAGTTAAATTACACATCCGCTTCTAAACCTTTCAGACATTGAAACAATTTTCACTATTCTTTCAATGAATTCCTTGACATATCTGTAGAAAATAAGAATTTGGACAGCTTTAAAGAAAGAAATGAGACACAAGAAGCACCAGAGACGGGCAGTATACCCCCATACCGTATGTGCTTGTCGCAAAACTACATTTCTATTAGCAGTGACCTGTGATAGAGCCAGCGGTCCACGCTACATGCAAAATTTAAATACATTAACCCAAATGCAGATAGAAGATTCCTGAAGGATCTATATCTTAAAAATTCGAATAGTGATAGACAGTGAATATTACAATAGTAACGCGGGTAGCAGACAAAATATCTTTATCTTTATATCTTGGTATCTATGCCTTTGTTTCTATTTAAAAACCGAGAACCCGTATCATTATGTAAGTTTTCATTGCATAGTGATAATTTGAAATATTATTGTAGGAAGAGGCGATATCGCACACTGAAATCCAAATGGCTTAATGCTTTAGGAGAAGATTGAATTGGATTTCTTTCTTAACTTCTATGTAAATATCAATAACCCACAATGTAGGGGTAATTTTCATTTCATGTAAATAGTATGTATTTCAAATCAAACAAATGTTTGCCTTTTAATTTTTAACTAATTTTACTTTCAAATAATACTACTCGATTAGAAAAAACAGGACTTGATTCTAACGCAGTTACTTTCACTGAATATTACGTTACAAAGGATCAAATTTAGTTAGGTCGAAATATTTTTTTGTTTTTACCAAATACATGCTAATTTGTTTTGAGTTTGATAGAACATATATTGCTTAAAGAAATAATTAGTCTTATAAACTAATTTGTTGCCATCATAAGTTACGAGAGGAATTAGAAGCAAGTGTTTTAAATATTGACTGTTTCTGCACATTAGTTCTAATAAATCCCATACTCGCGGTGCTTCTTGTTCTTACAGGTCTCGAGTTTATGCAAGTCACTTTACTTTCTAATATACAGCTATATATTGCCTGTTGAATTACCAAAACATTACGCCCTTTGTAACTTAATTTAATGTTTTTTTTACCAGATTTGGTATAATACAGTCGTGTCACGTAAAATTAAATGGAAGTTTTGGGGGTTCTTCAAATCATTGATGCAGGTAAAGACAGACACCTTTAAAGGAGTAGCCATTATTTATTTTTACCGTATAGATGTTATACTATCATATTGTAATAAAAATAATGCAATTCTGTAAAGTCGGAATTTTGGAATTTTGCTGGTGGTTTTCGGCCGAAAAAATGAGAATGGGTGGTCTATGACTTAAGAAGGATTTTATCCAAGCATTTGTGTTGCCCCTTATGTCATAATGTGCTAGTTTCAGTAAAAGCCTACCATGGTTGACAACATCAAATGCTTTGCTAAAATCCATGGCAACATCCACTTGGCCACGATCGTCGATGTATAGACGATGTTTGATCATGAATGAAGCCAATAAGTTGAGTTTCACATGACCGTCTGGCACGGAAACAATGTTGATTGTCGACTAGAATGTTGAACTCATCTAGGTGGTCCAGGATGTTACTGACCACTATGTGCTCAAGTACTTTGCAAGTAGACTAACCTGTCTATAATTGGGGGCTTTAAACTTTTTACCATTTTTAATTGGACGTCCGAAAGGACGTACAATTCTTATAACCACTTTTGGACAGGCGAAATGGGTTTTCATTACCAAAAAACCCTTTCTCAGACTCAATTGCCAGTTGACCAAAATTCAAAATAGATTTTGCGACCATACAGGAAAACTGTCGTATCTTTTCCTACTTTCTGTGTTCTCTAACAAATACTATAAGATTCATTGGCCGATTCAATTCATGCCACGTCTTAACCGACTTTACGATCTTTTTTCGATTTAATCATTTTCTTGTAGTTTTTTGACTTTCGTAATATTTATTGTGTAAAGGGTAAGATCTTTAGAAAGCGATACATGCATACACTATGGTTATAATGTAAACAGACACCCTATATCATCAGCAGCAGCGATAGCTCAAACGGGAAAGGATTAACCTCGCAACCTTTTTTCAGTTTGAAATTTGGAACGCCGTTGGTTCAAAACCAGTTCGGATTATTTCTTCTGTAAAACGTTTGTTTTTAATTGGACGTCCGAAAGGACGTACAATTCTTATAACCACTTTTGAACAGGCGAAATGAATTTTCATTACCAAAAAACCCTTTCTCAGACTCAATTGCCAGTTGACCAAAATTCAAAACAGATTTTGCTACCATACAGGAAAACTGTCGTATCTTTTCCTGCTTTCTATGTGTTCGCTAACAAACACTATTAAGATTCATCGGCCGATTCAATTCATGTCACGTCTTAACCAACTTTACGATCTTTTTTGATTTAACCATTTTCTTGTAGTGATTTGACTTTCGTAATATTGTGTAAAGGGTAAGATCTTAAGAAAGCGATACATGTATACTATACCATCAGCAGCAGCGATAGCTCAAACGGGAAAGGATTAACCTCGCAACCTTTTTTCAGTATGAAATTTGGAACGCCGTTGGTTCGAAACCAGTTCGGATTAATTCTTCCGTATAACGTTTGTTATTTAAACGTTTGTTTTTCTTGAAGTGTTTACTGAAAACAGACATTTTAGGATGATTACTCAATTTAATGCACGTATTGTGTATGATAAATTCTTTTTCTTTGATCATTGTTGTCAAAGTCTTTGACATGTTTAAAGGAACGGGGCTTCGACGAGACGTATTTTGGAAACAGTATTTTAAAATTGTTTATCGGGGAGTGAGTTCATTTCGCAACTCGGGTTCGATTCGATGACAACTCGGGGTTCCATCTGAACAGCCTCAGATGAGACGCTAGTGATATCGACCTATTATGAAAAATAGTTGCTCTTACGAGTTTTATTTTTTTTCTCCAGCATCTGTATCCCTGATATTCGACAGTATCATGACCTATTTACATAATGATCAATGATCATGACAACAATAATTATACTAGTCTATGATCGAGTGACAGCGATCTGTATTTATTACGTTTAATTGAACCGTTTACGTGTATTGAGCTAAGAAGATGAAGCAATGGATCTGCAACAACAATGGTACCCGGATGATCGGGTGAATATGTGTACAGATAGGGACACTGCTATTCTCTAATGTTCGTTGATAATGATATTAAGATTTAAATTACGTATTGTAATCCAATGCCATTTTCCCGACGACACGTTCCCAATTTCTTCTTTGTATGCACATCTGTAGATGTAAGGATGTTGCGGTGCAGCGGTAGTGCTGGTGTGAGGAATCCACGGTTAGGTGCTCCAAATCATCTTGTATTTTGTTTCAGGAAAAGTATGTATTGAATTTGTTTTGTAACCACAACCAGGGAAAACTGCTGCCGTGTTTTTTGTTTCTTTTTTACTCTTAACACGAATAAAAATCAAAGAGCTTGGAGCACTATATTTAGACGTCTCTAATTGATTGAGCGGAATTGTATGTAAATGATCGGCCTTTCATTACTTTATGTCGCTGAATTTGTGTTTAGATCGATTCTAAATCACTGCGGTCGTTTTTCCCTAACGATGGTGGAGATAAAATTCGAAAAAAAAAATATGATGAAAACGAACAATGTCTGAGTAGATTTCGAACCCAGGACCTTCCAGATATAGACATGTGTAAAGAGTACAAGGTGAGTGCTCTGCCAAGTGAGCTATCGCGGCTTTCATTTATGTATTGCGTTGGCTTACATTTTGAATAAATTGCTTTTCTTTGTATCGTCCTTTATAAAATCAACGAAAGGTGTAACTGACGACAACACTCATAGTTAACCGAAACAGAAGACCAAAGTGCTAATCACATGGCCTTAATTGAATTGGGTAATCAAATTAATAGTGATTATTCATAGAGACAAATCAGTTGTCTTGAAACGGCAATTAAATCAAATTGAAGCCTGAGACGGGTTTTCTGGTAATAAAGCCGATTTCGTATGTCCGAAACCGAGCTTATAGAATTAAACACAGAAGAATGAATAAAATATCTTTCGTTCATGTACAATCCCGCTCAATCAATCAGAGACGTCCAATTACAGTGCTCTCGGCACTTTGATTAAATATTGGGCTTACATAAGCTAGTGACCAGTCAGAGGGAATAGATCCACAAGTAATGTGTTTGTTAAAAAGGGTAGTAAAGATTGGCGCTATTTCTTCCGCACATTCTTTAAGGACTCTTGGTTTAATCTGGTCCGGGCCAGCAGCCTTGTGACAGTTTAAATTAGTAAGGAGGGTTTTTTACTCCTGATTCAGTTACAGCCATTGGTCTCATGTCCTCATATGGACGAATCCCAAGATTGGGTTAACTTGGATCTGGATCATTTGTATGCCTAAATAGGCATACAGAAGAAAACTGATTATTCAAAATATTAGCCATCTCCTTTGGTGTGGATTCTCTCCTAATTTTTGTTCTAAACGCTGAACCGAGTCTTTTATGAGTTGTTTCGCGTGTGCTTCCACTTCCTTATATATCTATGCCCTATTATTAGTCTGGTTTTCTCTTGTTAGTCTATAGTTCCTATAAAGCCTTAAGGTGCTTTTTCTTTCTAACTTGCCTGATCATTTCTTTAGTTATGATATCCACACCTTTTTTGTTGATTTTGTTCTTCAACATTGTCATAAATGCTATTATGATTGAAGTAGATTCTTAAATACGTTCCAGCAATCTTGTGTTATTGTCCAACAAGGTTAACCCGGGACAACTTAATTTTCGTGCGCAAAGTCCGTTAGTGGAGCGTCTTAACAAAACAAAGCCGAAGTGGGGTCATTACATATGCAGATGTCCCGGGTTAATCTTGCTGGACAATAAATGGTCACATTCAATAAATAGCCAATTTGAATAGCGTCTGCTGCGAGTGCGATATGATAAACTTTTGTTAGATCTAGTTCTGTCTTGTTTAAAGTTTGAACATACTGTATTATTATTACAGTATAAAAGTCTGATTTCTGGTAAGATAGATGGTCAAAGTTCGATAACCCAAATAAAGCATTCATGTTTTTTTTATGTTTCGAAACCAATAGGGGACGAATGACTTTTGCAGAACAACAACAACAAAATGGCCAGTGCACTGGAACAGTACGTAAATACTGTTCAAACGCTCTCAACACAAGGTAAATTGACATTTTCTGTATTTATTCTTCATTAGGGATACACATTGAATGAATTGTTTTGTGTGAATAAGCAAAGAAAGGCATGAAAACCAAGTTCAATGGTACAGTACCTTTGCTCGGATGGTATAAATTTCGGATACAACAAATTTCTCGCCGTATCTTGGAGTTGTGTCAGGGCATTTTTTCGTTCTGTAGCAGAGGCTTATAACGGGCTACTGCACAATTGAATAACAGGGGTCGATTTAACCGCTGGTCCGCCATCCCGTGGCCAGTTGAATTTACCTCGGGCCAGTTGAACGAGCCAGAAGCTAGTCCGTTTGGCCAGTTGCAAATTTACTACATAGTCATAAAATTGGAGAGATAAATAGATTTAAATCCAATTTGAAAATTACTTGTTACGCTGAATATCTTCGCAAATAAATCATAATGGTTAATTTTGCTTCGTTTGCATGCACTCCGTTATCGAGAGACGTCTACAAGCTGGAATTTCACAAATCGCACGCGACCGATGTTTACAGGGGTACATAGAAATACCGAAAAGCACTGTTAAACACTGAAAATCATTAATGATTACCAAAAAAACGTGCTTAGAATATGGAATTTTCACATAGTTTGTAGGAATTATGTACTGAAACGCATATTAAATACATGTATGTTTTCATCGATCTTCCGTAAAGTCCAACCTGCACTAACCTTTTACAAAGAGCGCATTTCGGTATTTACTTTGCCGTTTCAGTGTTTGGTTTTGGGTATTTCTACGGACCCGGTGTTACTGTCTATTTCCACCGATACGTTTCGAAAAACAAAATTTGATTGGTCGACTAACACTGAACAGTCCAATCACATATCGCGTTTTAATCTTGACTCCACAAGGCTTACAATGTGACGTACCTATGACGTTATCACTGTTTGGAGGTTGGTATTTTATTTGACATTTGATAGCGTCAATATGGAGCGTTTCTTGACAAATTTTTCCCCAAAGGCACCCGCACCAAAAAAAGCGAAAAACTGACGATGAAAAGAATCAGACATAAAAAGTTTATGAACTACAGCGTATCCGTAAGTTCCTACCAAAATGGAACCAGGAATTTTCCTGGTTGAAACACGACGAAAAAAATGGCATGACATGTAACATTTGCGTTAAATATGATGGCAATGGCACCTTCGTTTTAGGCTGTAAGCACATTCTCTGCTGCATAAACTTCTAGCAGCTGAGTTTAGGTTGTAAGCAGACTTTGTTACAATGATATTGTTCTCTGTTGATGACTAGTACTTAGTGTTAATTTAAACCTATAACATGCTAATTTTGTCATGCTCTTTTCACCATATTTCCATCTAAAAATTTCGGACCAGTGACAAATTGGTTGGGCCAGTTACTTTCCATCTTAAATGGCCCTGCTGGCTAGTTACAAATTCATCCTTAAGTCGACCCCTGGAATAAAGGACCATTTTTTTCACATTGATGGCAGAAAAAAATAAAAAAAAACTTGTGCTTAATTGCATTGTTTCCTTTTTAACAGGTTGGTGAAATTTCCCGATCAGGCAAAATTGCCCAATCGGCAGGGGTCGATTTAACCGCTGGTCCGCCATCCCGTGGCCAGTTGAATTTACCTCGGGCCAGTTGAACGAGCCAGAAGCTAGTCCGTTTGGCCAGTTGCAAATTTACTACATAGTCATAAAATTGGAGAGATAAATAGATTTAAATCCAATTTGAAAATTACTTGTTACGCTGAATATCTTCGCAAATAAATCATAATGGTTAATTTTGCTTCGTTTGCATGCACTCCGTTATCGAGAGACGTCTACAAGCTGGAATTTCACAAATCGCACGCGACCGATGTTTACAGGGGTACATAGAAATACCGAAAAGCACTGTTAAACACTGAAAATCATTAATGATTACCAAAAAAACGTGCTTAGAATATGGAATTTTCACATAGTTTGTAGGAATTATGTACTGAAACGCATATTAAATACATGTATGTTTTCATCGATCTTCCGTAAAGTCCAACCTGCACTAACCTTTTACAAAGAGCGCATTTCGGTATTTACTTTGCCGTTTCAGTGTTTGGTTTTGGGTATTTCTACGGACCCGGTGTTACTGTCTATTTCCACCGATACGTTTCGAAAAACAAAATTTGATTGGTCGACTAACACTGAACAGTCCAATCACATATCGCGTTTTAATCTTGACTCCACAAGGCTTACAATGTGACGTACCTATGACGTTATCACTGTTTGGAGGTTGGTATTTTATTTGACATTTGATAGCGTCAATATGGAGCGTTTCTTGACAAATTTTTCCCCAAAGGCACCCGCACCAAAAAAAGCGAAAAACTGACGATGAAAAGAATCAGACATAAAAAGTTTTATGAACTACAGCGTATCCGTAAGTTCCTACCAAAATGGAACCAGGAATTTTCCTGGTTGAAACACGACGAAAAAAATGGCATGACATGTAACATTTGCGTTAAATATGATGGCAATGGCACCTTCGTTTTAGGCTGTAAGCACATTCTCTGCTGCATAAACTTCTAGCAGCTGAGTTTAGGTTGTAAGCAGACTTTGTTACAATGATATTGTTCTCTGTTGATGACTAGTACTTAGTGTTAATTTAAACCTATAACATGCTAATTTTGTCATGCTCTTTTCACCATATTTCCATCTAAAAATATCGGACCAGTGACAAATTGGTTGGGCCAGTTACTTTCCATCTTAAATGGCCCTGCTGGCTAGTTACAAATTCATCCTTAAGTCGACCCCTGCCAATCGGGCAATCTTGCCCGATCGGGCAATAGCGTAATTGAACGGAAAGAACAAAAAGTCAAATTGTGAAATGTTTCGGTGTCGAGTAGCCAAAGTTTTTGTGCATATTGGTTACACTTCCCGTCACACATTCCCAAAGAAATTTCCAATCAAAGTCGTCTATCTTCATGCGCCCAGACTGGGGAGGTGAAGATAACATTACAGTGTACACCAAAAGTCATGTTCGTATTTTTTAACTTTGGGTATACACTGTGCTTTTATTGTCACCTCTTCATAGAGAAGAATATGTCGTACTTTGGGGTTTTTTACCCGTCTAGAAATAATCAAAACAGTGGACACTCAGGTTGGTGAAAAAAGTTTATAGTTATAAATACTGGGAAATGCAAGGGTTTGTTCATTTAGTTAATTTCCTATTCATTCCAATGTAACCATAAAGAGACTGGGCGCATGAAGATAGACGACTTTCAAGGGAAATTTCTTTGGGAATGTGTGACGGAATGTCTAACCAATTCGCCCAAAAACTTTGGTTACTCGACTCCAAGACATTTCACTGCATTTTGACTTTTTGCTCTTTTCTTTCAATTTCGCTATTGCCCGATTGGGCAAGATTGCCCGATTGGGCAATATTGCCTGATCGGGAAATTTCACCAACCTGTTTAAGATTAGTTCTATATAATTATCAGCTAGTTTTTATCATTGATATGATCTGCAAATAGTTATTCATTAGTAAAGCACTGTATTTTATGCTTAAATAATATTTAATCCTTACCCTGGTGTGATTCACTAACAAGGGCCTACTTGTGCTGCTGTATTATGCCATTTTCTCCTTTCTCCGTTTGCCTAAGCCTTAATCTGTTCAATGTATCTTTAATTTAATTTTCGGAAGTCATTTAATGTTATTTGTTATTGAATTAACATCTGATGGACATGATCATCACAAAATATTAAATTTAACATAGGGTAACAATCATTTTAGAACAATGTTTACTGACCTACCCTAACATGTGAGCGTCATGGCTGGTTTCTCGCTAATCCGTTCATTTTATTTGTTGATTTAAAATTTCGGGTTTGGCTACGAAATTTTATTTGTAACTGTTTTGATTGGTTATTCCAATCAATTTTTGTGATTAATGAAATGATTTCAACTCATGGTGTGTGATAACTATTGTTTATCGTGTTTTCAAAATGACCCCTCATTGAAAAGTCCGATTTTACCCAAAATTTAGGAATCCAATTACAAAACAAAATTATAAATTCCTTTCATAAATATTGGGACCTTTCTCGTCTTGTTTGACTTAAAAGAATCAATTCTTCAAAATAGAATAGAATTCAGATGTGAAAAAATCTCATATGCAAAAAATCGGAGATGAACGGATGAATGAGAAAGAACATGAGAAGTGAGAAAGGGGGATAATGATCAGTATGATGTATCCTCATTAAATTTAATGTAAACATAATCCAGGGGTTCCAGGGCTTTTCTTCCAGAAATTGGGAAGGGGCCCTGGTCAGTCATTTTGGGAAATTTTAGCGCGATTTTGGTCAAATTGGGAAAAAGAAAACAAAGGAGAATAAATGTTCAAATCAAAATAAATCTTCTTCAACAACAGTTTATAACCAGAATAACTGAATTATAGAACACACACTGCTTTTTTGTGACTATAATTGCCAGTAGGTAATTAATCATTATTTATTTTCAAATTTTTGGGAATTTTAGTTTGGAAAATTGGGAAATTCTTACTTTGAAATTGGGAAAAAAGGAGCCATTTTCCAATTGGGAAGCCACCGAATTTAGGCCTCTGTTATAAAAGGAAGAAAAGCCCTGGGTTCTTTTTATGGATAGGGGAAGGGGCCGGGGGCCCTTGATTTGGGGAAAATTTGTCGAATGAGCTGTTAATGGGGAAAAATATATAATTGGTAGTGTATTTTGCTTGAATATTGAAATTGAAAATAGTTCGATAAACACAGGGAAATGAATTGTAGAGGCAGTTTAAAAGATGTTAATTAAAAATCTTTGATTGTAAACATGAATACTCCCATGGGGGTACCTTGCATTTGGTTGGAATATTGATTTATGAGGGGAAAATTGCAATTTTAGGGGAAAATCCCTAGAGGGGAAGGGGCCGATATTCGGCCCCACTTTCTTAGTAAAAAAAACCCTTGTAATCACTAGAGAATTCACTCTGTCTATTCTTATAAATCTGATTTGGAATTCAGATTCCTTCTGTTATGAAGTTTTTAACAATTTCACTATTTTTCCAGGAAATTTCTCTCAGCTTTGTGATTTTATCAGTAAAAGTGCAGATGTTCTCAGCAAGAATATAGGACACCTGGACAATGTGCTGGCTACCCTCGACATACAACAACATTCATTAGGAATACTGGGCATTCTGTAAGTTAACCCTTTCCCAAATAAGACCTGGTTTTGACGCAGCGTTTTTTCTCATATTTTTGGGAACGGGTCCGAAACCAGGCAAATTGGGAAAAATGTGTTGTTTTGTCAAAAATTGGGAAAACATTTTCATCACAGACTCCAACAAAAATTGAGTCCTGTGTATAGTTAACTATATGAAATCAACTGAAAGGACTTTCAGATTGTCTCTGGATACTTTTTCCTCAACATATGAAAGGGAATGATTGAATTTTCATTAAAAAAGAAGGAATAACTTTTGCATTGGGAATTTTCTTTCCAGATTTTGGGAAAAATTACCCTATTTGGCGTTGGGAACGGGTCCTTTTTACGGACCCGTCCAAAGAAGGAGAAAAAACCCTGTGACGTCCCTTAGAAAAAAGGCTTGGGAAAACATTGAGTCAAAAGAAGAAAATGCTGATAATCAGCATTTTCTCCTTTTGTCTCAATATTTTCTGTGCCATATTTTACACTAATCTTATCTTTAGTAACATCCATTTTGTCATTTGTGGCAGTTTTTGAAGTGGATCATCCTAAAATATTGTTGTTTGGTAAAGGGTTAATCATTTAATCCTTTCCTAAACCATGACTGAGAGTGACAGACCAGTTAAACTTCTTCAATCTTGCCAACTTTTCTGAGACAGAATCAATCTATTACAAGTTGACAAGTTCAGATAGTATTTCTTGCGTATATTTTTCCTCTGTTTGCATTTTCAAATAATTAGCCTGAGTCTATTTAAACCCTTTCCCAAACGGCAAAATTTTAGTGCGGTTCAATTTGAAAGCTGCTGCAGACAACATATGGGATGTTGTTAAAGATAGAATTTATGTATAAGATAGTACAAGAAATATTGAGACACAAGGAGAAACTGCTGGTTATCAGCAATTTCTTCTTTTGTTTCAATGTCTTCCTAAGCTTTTTTTTCTAGGGACGTCGAAATAAGGCCTTGTATGGGAAAGGGTTAAACCGTACCCAAACAAGATGGGCTTTTGACAAACCCAGTAGAAAAAATGTGGAAATTAAGAATGTGTGCAACAGGGCGTGCAATTTCTCCTTTTCCCATGACTTTTTCTGTGAATTGTCAATCAAGTTGTCTGATCTTCGTGACATTAACTTTATGGTTTGCATTACCTTTAACAATTTTTTCTGAATGGCAAATTTGTAGGATGGTCCAGACAATAGAATTGATGTTTGAAAATATTTGATAAGTTTTAAGATAAAGCACAGAAAATATTGAGGTCAAAGGAGAAAATGGCGATCATTTTCTTCTTTGTCTCAATAATTTTTGAAGCCTTTTTATCAGGGCATAACATACAGGTCTTTCTGTGGAAAGGGTTAATTTGAACCACCCATAAAATTTGTCGTTTTTGAAAGAGATTAACCCTTTCCCAAACAAGTCCTGGTTTTGACGTCACAGGATGAAATGGTTTGGGAAAACATTGAGACAAAAGAAGAAACTGCTGATAATCAGCAGTTTCTCCTTTTGTCTCAATATTTTCTTAGATATATATTGTACACAAATCCAACCTTAATTAGCATTCATTTTGTCGTCTGTAGTAGCTTTTGAATTTGAACACCTTCAAATTTCGTTTTTGAAAGAGCTTAAATTGTATGATTGATTCATTATCTGTTTCAACTTTCATCACCAGGTGTGTAAAGTACAGCATGCCCAATATACCAGACTTTGAGACCCTGTATGTACAGACACAAGAGTTTCTGTTGTCATGTAATGGTGAACATGTGAGATATGCTACTGACAGCTGTGAGTACACATGTTTGATTTTTGCATGTTTAATTGAACCCTTTCCCAAATAAGACTGGGTTTTGACGTCCCCAATAGAAAAGGCTTCGGAAAACATTGAGGCAAAAGAAGAAAATGCTGATAACCAGCATTTTCTCCTTTTGCCTCAATGTTTTCTCTGCTAATTTGAACACAAATTCTTTGTGTATCAAAATCCATTTAGTCGTCTGCAGCAGCTTTGAATTTAGATCACCCTAAAATTTTACTGTTTGGTAAAGGTTTAATCTTCTCTAAAACATTGAGACAGGTCACAGTTTAAATTTAAAGCTGCTACAACAGTGCAACATGGTATAGAAAAACCCCCTAAGTGGGTCTTTACCCCAAAACTGAACCTTGAAGATCTCCTCCCTGTTTTTGCTTGAAGCCATATGTCTTCATAGAAAGGGTACAATTATGCTGTAAAAATGGTTTGTATCCTCAGATTTAAGAATCAATGGAAACAATACATGCAAAAAATCAATAAAATTGATGTTGATAAATGTGGATTTCTTGCTGAAATTTTGAGTTTGATTATGCCTTAAATGAGATTGCTCTTTATGAACATCTCTTTCTGATATTTCATTCCAGATGCTGAACTCTGCCACAAACTTACACATCACTTGGTTGACAGAAAACAGGTAGGCCGGAGGTTCACAGGCTGTATAAACACATTCCTAAACAGTAAAAATTTGAGCTCTTTCCATTTGGAAGGAGTTGCAGACGACAATTTCGAGTTTTAAAAATCTGTACATTTTAAATGAGAAAACATTATGGATAATGAAGGAATTGCTTGTGACAAATATTATCATGCCACATTCAAGCACATAGCTGTAGCTACCATTACACTTCACCTTGTATGCAGCTTAATCCTTATTAATCCATAAAGACCAAAACATTTGATTTTTTTACCCTCCACGCACAAAGTTTCTGTTTTCTAAGTCAAGAATCAGTTGACCTAGGATCATGAAACTTTATACAGTTGTTGCTTCAATATGTCTTCATAGAAAGGGTACAATTATGCTGTAAAAATGGTTTGTATCCTCAGATTTAAGAATCAATGGAAACAATACCCAAGGAGGTGCCTTATAGTTTTTTGGTCATGAAAGTCAAAGGTCAAGGTCAAAGTCTGACTTTGTTTAAAATCCATTTTCCTGTTCTAAGTCAAGAACCGGTTGACCTAGGATAATGAAACTAGGTCTTATTGTTTTTTGGTCACAAAGGTCAAAGGTCAAGGTCACAATTAGACTTTATTTAAAACTGTGCTCTAATTAAAGAACCTTTTAACCTACAGCACTTTTTAAGTGACAACGCTAGTGGGGGTATTTGTCCGCTTTGTGACAGTTCTAGGTCAACCAGGTTTGCCAGATTATCTAAACAAATTCTGCAGTTTAGACATGCTGTAGACTATAATTGGAAGATTTGAATTATGATAATGAAAAAAAGGCTAGAAATCTCAATTGGTTAAGTGCAAAAAATGTATTTTGTTGGTTTAATAAGCTCACAAGGGACACTGAAATACACTATTTTTGGGGTAGGTTTTCAAAAGCTTCATTTCGATCTGTATTTAGTTTATGTCATAACCAAGGATTATTTAAATGGGATCAAAGGATGGGTTGCAATAAGGGGTCAAAAAATAGATTTTCTTTAAATTTTGTGGATTGATAGGGTTACATAATATCTTTAATTTGTCTGTGTAAAAAATCTGGTTTCGGTTTATTTTTCGAGATATGGGTAAATAAAGTGGGTGGGGTAAGATGGACTGAAACACAGTAGAGGTCATTCTAAGTCGTTTATCTTTCTTATTTTTAGCCCCAGATGCGTGAAAATTTGTATGCGTGTCTTGTAATATATGCGTTCGCCATTTATGGGCTTATATTTGATATTCCATGTATATCTTTTCCGTAATACCCATTCTTCTTTCTTTCAAAGAACTTCGCTATTTTTTAACGACCAACTTTACCAAACTATCTCCACACGTTTTATTTAAAACCCGATTTCTATGAAACTTTACAGATGTGTTGTCAAGATATTAATATAACTTTGTGTGAAATTTGAAAGAAAAGCGTTGGCTCGTTGTTGAGATATTTGACCTTGACCTTCAAAATAACATCAAATTCGAGAAAGTTCGTTAAAACTACGCATTGTTGGGAAAATGGTTAGGGTTGAATGGCATTTGACAGCCCATTCATAAAAGAATGCATTTCACATATGATTGGGTTTTTTATTGTATGATTTTACAGTAAAAATTGATATACTCAATATAATAAACTTGGTCACCTCTCAGAGTTACCCGGTTATTTCATCTAATGAAATCATTGTTAGACAGATATTTGTTTAAGGCCTGTCTATACATTTAACATTATTTTCTTTTTGTTGATATTATATGACGTTATATAAATATTTAGCTTAAGTTAACTAATTGTAAGCACATTTGGTCATTTAGTAAAATCATTCACAATGCGTCTTCATTATAACCATATAAGAAATACAATCTGAAAATGATTAGTTTTCTCCTAGCAAATTGATAATTCTTGTCCATCATGAGATGAGTGAATTTTAAACTCTTAGACAATTCAAGTTACATATAAAGCTTTGGTAGTTCTAGCAATCTTAACATAACGCTAATATTTAATTTCACTCACCTGTGGTAGTAATATTAATCACAGCGCTTTCCGCGTAGACATGTTTCATGTGCAATATTTAGTTTGATAAGAAAACTGAGAAGTAAAAAGAATTTCTTTTCTTTCCCATTCTTCCGAATGGGTTGTACGACACAAACAATTAAATATTGCTACGAAACTCATTAGGAACAATAAAAAGAAACCATTCTTCCAATCCTTATGAATAGAATTGGCGCTTTAAATATCACATTTTGGCATTTTCCGAGTTTTGAAGTCATTTTCAAGGTCAAATATCTCAAAAACGGACCTACGCTTTTCTTTCAAATTTCACACAAAGTTATATTTATATCTTGACAACACATCTGTAAAGTTTCATAGAAATCGAGTTTCAAATAAAACGTGTGGAGATAGTTTGGTAAAGTTGGTCGTTAAAAAATAGCAAAATTCTTCGAAAGAAAGAAGAATGGGTATTACAGAAAAGATATACATGGTATATCAAATATAAGCCCATAAATGGCGAACGCATATATCACAAGACACGCATATAAATTTTCACGCATCTTGGGCTAAAAATAAGAAAGATAAGCGACTTAGAATGACCCCCTACTGTGTTTCAGTCCATCTTACCCCACCCACTTTATTTACCCATATCTCAAAAAATAAGCCGAAACCAGATTTTTTACTCATACAAATTAAAGATATTATGTAACCCTATCAATTCACGAAATTTAAAGAAAATCTATTTTTTGACCCCTTATTGCAACCCATCCTTTGAACATATTGCACATGTTGTTTGTAACTTTCATGTTTCCTTGCAGCCAATTAGAGGCATATCATTACTAGTGACAGCAATTAATAAGATACAGTTGTTTCCAGCCCAGCTAACATCAGTACATGCAGATTTGTGTCAGGTGAGCATTGTCCTATTCTCCGAATTGATTAAAGAATTTGTATATAACTTGATAAAATATTGCTTAATTATACCCCCTTTCGAAGAAAAAGGGGGTTGATAAAATATGTATAAATATTGCTTAATTATACCCCCTTTCAAAGAAAAAGGGCTATATTGTTTTGCAAGTGTTGGTCCGTCGGAGGTTGGTCCTTAGCCCATTACCAAACAACACAATTTAGGCTGCTCCAAATTCAAAGATACTGCAGACGACAATTTCAAGTGAATAAGATTTAAAATTTTGTTGTGTCTTTGTGTAGAAAACATTGTGGGAAATGAAGAAATTGCTTGTCACAAGCAATTTCTTCATTTTCCACGATGTTTTCCTAAGCCATTATCTTTTAGGGAGTCAAAAAGAGTCACTGTTTGGTAATGGGTTAAACCAAACCTTGTCCTGAGCATAACTCCAAAAAGTATTAAAAGTAGAATTATGAAATTTCATAGGTTGATAGATCTCATTACGGAGAGATGCAATGCACAAGAACTATTACACTGCCAATCATATTTGGAGTTATTGCCCTTTGTTTATTAAGATTGTCACACTTGATAACATACTTAAGTTTGACTGCTTTAATTGTTAAAGGTAAGTCCTTGAGGGGGAATATATGTTTTACAAACATCTCTTGTTTACTTAACTTTACAAATCATATCAGATGAACTTAATCCTTTTGTATAAAGAGATGTGTGTTTCCTATCAATTTATTGATCCCTAATGCTATTTGTTTATGTGAATAATTTTTAGACTTTGATGAATTTTTTGGTGAATGCCAAATAACTTTTAATGGAGCTAAGACCAGTTACTGAGGAATTTAGTTCTCATCTACAACATCAATCTATTTGGTTCCTGTTCTCACATTTTTTGCTGTGAATAGAATGGTATGTTCTAACCATATAATGTTATTGATGTTCGAAAAGGCAGTATTTTCATATCAAATACACTATTTTATTTTCTTTCAGCTTTGCTTATTATCAAAGAATATGAAACCTGCTTTACCATTTTTAGATGTCGATATTACAGAAATTAGCAAAGAGGTATGCAAATATTTTCTATGAGCAATGACACTGCAAAAAAATGCCCAATTTCACTTACATGCCCCTCTGGGGCATAAAGTATGTGCAGCTTAGCAAAGCTCTTCTTTTTTCAATGTTTTCTTTCCTGTTACATGAATTGTTCAAATTATGATTCATATTTATTTTGTAATATCTTTGAATTTGCAATTTCCATAAATAAGTGGTTGCAAAAGAGGTTAAACTGAGGCTTTGTCCTTAGGCATACTAATCAATTAATTCACTAATCAATCAATTATTTATGACTTATTTTAAAAGAGTATTCACTTTGTTGCAAAAGTTATTGAAAAATTTGTATGTTACTAAGAAACACAAAAAAGTAAACAAACTTTACTGTGATGTGATGAGCAATACAACACGGTGTATAATCACATGACTTATAATTTCTGTAAATCTTCAATAACTTTGTCAATACTTGATCAATTTGAATTCAGTTTGAAGCAGAAAATGTGGACAGACGTCACGCATTAGATGGACATGTTGGATTTTTGAAAAATCAACTGATAAAAAAGTTATTGAAGATAAACCAAAATTTTGGTTTATCTTCAATAACTTTTTTATCAGTTGATTTTTCAAAAATCCAACACGTCCAGCTTATTCCTGGCAGTTTCCCACCTTCTCTGCTTCAAACCGAATTCAAATCGGTTAAGTATTAAAAAAAGATATTGAAGATTATCGGAAATTCTGAGTCACATGATTATACACCGTGTACAAACAAAGAAATGAGCCACAATTGTGAAAACGGATCATTTGTTAACAACAAAGATAAGATGTTGTTCTCTAAAATCTTTATCCTGTAGCGACTATAAGAGATCATCCTTGCCCCTGATCATACTGCACTTTCGCACAGACTAATGTGGGAATTTGGAAACACAGTTGTCTCAGATATCATGATAGCCCTTTTTCCAGATCCCAGCTTGGTCAAAAGCTTATTTATGTTTACAGGGTGGTCACTATGATGCTAAAGACTTTTTGTTGTATTATTACTATGGAGGTATGATCTACACTGCACTCAAGAATTATGACAGGGCCCTCTTCTTCTTGGAAATTGTAAGTAAACATTCTTTATAATACAACAAGGAAATGGGAATAATGCAATGGTACATATATTTGTGTTCTTGCAAATCAAATTCATTTGACTAAGGAATTATAAAAAAGTATATTCATACTGTAAGAATCAAATTATTATTACAACTTGTCTTATCATAGAACGGTTTGGAGATTGAGGCATTGCTAATAACGAGTATTTTCTCATTTCTTTTCAAGATTTTCAACCTTGAATAGTAAAAAATGTCAGGGCATTAATATAAAGAGAATAACAATTTCAAATTCTCATTTGTGAAAGTGTGAATTGTCAGCATCATTTAAAGTGAGATGCATACAAGGTCCTCAGACAGATAGAGAATAGAAATTCTGAAAAGCATGACACTGATACAGGTAAAACATTGTATTTTCAATTAGATTTATTTTAACCCATTACCACTTATTGACGCTTTTTGACGCCCTACAAGATAAAGGCTTTGGAAAACATTGTGGAAAATGAAGAAATTGCTTGTGACAAGCAATTTCTTCATTTACCATAATGTTTTCTAACCCAAAATTAAATTTTAAAAGTTTCATCAACTTGAAATTGTCGTCTGAAACATCTTTGAATTTGGACCACCCTAAAATTTGTCATTTGGGAAAGGGTAAATATTTTGCTTATTTTTACAGGCGATCACCACCCCTAGTATGGCAGTTAGTCACATAATGTTGGAAGCTTACAAAAAATATATACTTGTAGGTCTTATTTTACATGGAAAGGTAAGAAAAGTCATCTTGAATCTTTGATAATATTTGTCTCCCTTGATATAATGCTGGTAGATTGCAATTGACGCTAGTGAAGTATGAAAAGATAAAAGAATTGGAAAAAGTTACTTGTTCTTCTTGTTAAAGCCGGGATTAGAATACAGACATTTCTGTTTGATATTTCTTGTATGCTGTTGAATTGTGTACTTGTAACAAAAAAGAAGGGAACAACAGCTGTAATTGGCAACTAAAAATATTAAATTAAACATGTGGTTAAGGATTCGAATGCCTATTTTTAACAATAAGAGCTTCCAATGGCAGCCAATGACATTCAAATTAAATTTAGAAACAGACTTTTATCTTCTCCTTCTTTGATATTGTTCACTATTTCTCCGATTGTTTGAAAACAGTTTAACCTACTTATTTTATCAACAAGGACTTAATAATAAGACTTTTTATGCTTACAGATGCCAACCCTACCCAAATACACATCACAGGTTGTTGCTAGGTATATAAAGGTAAGCTTTGTTGTAGCTTTGTTGTAAAGTAAGTAAAGTAAAGTAAAGGTGGTTTATAGTCTCAAATTTACGAACTAGGTCCATATTCGCGCGACTTTCACACTTAACTCCATGATCATCGAGCTTCAAGTCGGCTGTTTACTGTCAGCTGTTTGTAGACACAGTCTTGAATGCACTTTTGGCTGTTTTTCTTCACATAAGGATGGACCACATGCAAACTTAATACAGCCTACATTAGATGAATTTAACCCTTTCCCAAACAGCAAAATTTGAAGGTGGTCAACTTTAAAAACTACTACAAATGACAAAATGGAAGATATTAAAGACAGAATTTTTGTAAAATATTGCATAGAAAATATTGAGACAAAAGGAGAAACTGCTGGTTATCAGCAGTTTCTTCTTTTGTCTCAATGTTTTCACAAGCCATTTCTATAAGGGAAGTCAAAACCAGGTCTTGTTTGGGAAAGGGTTAAAAAAGGATATTTTTGATGTCATGTACAGAAAGCATTCTGTGAACTCAGTTATTATCTTCATAAGAGGTGTCAGTGGCCGATCCAGAGGGGGGTTTGGGGGATTCAAAAGAACCTCCCTCTGCAGCCTGATTATTTCATTTTCATCCAGAAATTTAGTCAAGATTGTTTAATTCTAGGAAAAAGAACACCCTCCTATTTACATATTCAAACCCCCCTCACAGAAATCCTGGATCCGCCACTGGTTGTACAGTAATAACCACCTATTATTGAAATTTATAATATATGAAGTGTCACTGATCTAATGATTATGCATCACTGGTGGTGAACTCGGCCAAAGTGAGGGACGTTTTTCGCTACAACAAGGTATAGATATTTTGTGTTTAAAGATCAGTTTTTCTAATGACTATGAATTTGTTCTAAAAATAGACCTGGTTTACCGTTTGTATTGACAAACCGTCAGTGTTGTTGTAAAATCTAGTAACTACGGCTTTACCGTAAAATCTAGTAACTACGGCTTTACCGAAGCCGTAGTTAAGAGATTTTAAAACAACACCAATGGAATACATTGTTCGCGAAAAAACGTCCCTCGCTTTGGCCGAGTTCACCACCAGTGTGCATGTATTGTTGAAATATGCTATGTATTTCAGCCGTTATGTCAGCCGTACCATGATTTAGTAACAGCATATGCTACAAACAATCCAGAAGAATTACAGAAGGCTGTGGATAAACACCAGGAAACATTTAACAGGGTAACTGTCTTGTTAGTCCGTGGGCCAGGAGGGGTCTGCACGCACCCCCCTATGGGCAGTCTGGGAGTGGTATAGAAATGTTCATTGAAACCCCTGAGTAAGAATCAAGATGTTAACAGTCGATATCCTGGGATGCACTCGCCATTTCCGGTGGTTTTCAAGATGGCCGCCATGAAAAAAGACAATTTGACTTGGTATCTAACATCAGCAGCCTAAAATTTGTTTTGCGTTGTAAGATCATATTTTAAGGATAATTGAGTCTGGAAAAGGTCAGAGATGTGTTCTCATGTTAAAAAGTGGCTCATTAGCCATCTCGTATGCCAGATTTTTTTCAAAATGGCTGCCAAAATCGCAAAAAATCAATAAAAACGTCAAATAATTCTCGTTTTTGGACATATTTTGGTATAAATACTGTGAATTTTATGTTTTAAGACTAGATAAACATTTCAAGAAGTAAATGGTAGCATTACGGAAAAGATCTTTGAAATCATTACCGTATAAATGGCAATAAAACACAATTAAGCACAAATCATCAAGTATATAATAGCGATATAAATTATCATTATTATTAGTTCTTGGTGAAAAACAGCTCTTATTTTTAGCATTATTTTGACAAAGCTATGCTTTCCGAGTAAATTATTAAATTCACATTGATAACGATTCGCTTTTTGATTACATTGACAATAAATATGCTTTCAAAATGGCCGCTCAAATCGCAAAAATATAAAAAAAAAATATAAAAAATCTTCGTTTTTGGACATGTTCTGGTCTAAACGTTGTAAATATTATGTTTAAAGACTTTGACAAACAGTTCATAAGATAAATGGTTGCATTGCGAAAAACACATTTTAAACCATTACCGTATAAATGGCAATAAATTACAATTTGGCAGAAATCGTCATGTATTATTATTTTCATAAATATTGTTATTATATTTGGTCTTGTTGAAAAGCAGTTCTTTTAGATTGCATCTTTTGACAAAGCTTAGTCTTCAGAGTATTTTGTAAAATTGAAATTGATTATGATTCCGTTTTTGATTACATATGCTATAAATCGGCTTTCAAAATGGCCACAAAAGTATATTAAAAGATAAAAATGTAAGTAATTCTCGTTTTTGGACATCTCCTGGTCTAAATAATGAAAGTATTATCTTCTAAGACTCAGATAAGCAGTTCATGAATTGAATGGAATCATAACAGATAACAAAAAAAAAGCTTTGAAAGGGTTCCCATATCAATGGCAATAAAATACGACAAAGCACACATTTTATAAAATAGTATATAATTTTGATATACATTGTCATTATATTTTGTTCTTGCTGAAAAAAACGACTCTTATATAGCACTATTTTGACTAAGCTAAGCTTTAAGATAATTCTTTAAAATGAAATTGCTTATGAACCCACTTGTGAGTATAGATCCAGTTAATATGTGTCTTTTTATGGGACAAAACTCGAATATCAAGCAGACTCTGGTAACTTTGCATCTAATTTCACATCTTTTAAAATGACAAGTTTAACCGTCATAAAATGAAATTTGAATTGTGGAGGAATATACTCCCTTGAAATGCATATTAATTATCACCAAAGAATATAAAATGTCCCAAACATTTAGATAAAGTCCTCAACGTATTCATGCTAAAAACAATAGTTGAATGCGGCTTATTCTTTTTTGTACTCTAACACGTACCATTAATCCAAAATTGCCCCAGAGAATAATTGAAATTGCTTAATATGTATCAAAACAGTTTTAATGTATAATGTTAGATATTTGTAGAATGGTAAAAATTGAGAATTTAAATATATCCATGTTATCCAATTGAACAACATAAATGAATTTTTGTATAAACCTGTGTGATGGTTAAATTGATAGCGACTTACTTTTATATATGTGACCCGTCGCGCTAAAAGGGACCTTATCGGGTGTGTGAAAAATATCGACCCTAGCCTGTCTGCGCCGTCCGCGCAGCCAGACTAGGGCCGACATTTTTCACTTCAATGTAATTTTCTAAATCCGGAATGTTTTTCCTATCTTACAATATGTTCATTTTTTGCATACAGGATCTGGTTGACCTGTGGTGAGTCTGACAAGTTTGTCAAAATTTGGATTTTTTTAGTTCCGATAAGGTCCCTTTTAGCATGACGGGTCACATATTATAATATTATAATAATTTTAGAATATAATAAACTCTTTATGTTTCTCAAAATGACTTGTATTGAGTCATGGTCATAATAATGACAATGCTAAAATCATCATCTTTATGCGTCGCATATTCCATCATGATTTCATTTTCAAATTAAGTGAAATGTGGGGAAACATTAAAGACTCCATGTAGGGTGGGGTAATTAAATAAAGGGTTTGTAATGTCGATTTCTTTTTTTTTTCTTCTTCTTTTTTTTCAGATAATCGGTTTAACTGAATTAGCAGTTGAAATGAACTGTATTTTGAGTGCAAAAGACCAGAAGTGATTCCTATAAAGCACTGACACATCATGCAATAGCTTCATTTTTACTTTCAAAGGACAAATTTGCAATTTTACTTAGTTTACAGATAAAGAATACTTTATCTGAAGCTCATATTAAAATTTAAATTTTCAAATTTCTTCGGCTGTTTTATCTTAATTCTATTAGGTCGCACATGGAAAAATATTTAGGTTAAGGACAATGCTCACTATATACTAGGTTTATTGAATAAGATCTTTTACACATTTAGATATAACTGCATTTATTCTTAATCTTTCTGGATTTCTTTTATCTTTTCTGACTTGTTTCTTACTTGTTGAGTGGTACGTCGTGGACTTCTATGGGTCCTTCTGTTTCTATCTTCGTTGTTGTATGTGGTTGCGGCTGTGGTTTGTTAATTTTGCTAATGTTTATCCTTGGATATTTTTTTCGAAAACCAACAGTATGTACATAATACTTATAGAAACCTTATATTTATACATACTTTTATATCTTTATAGAAGTCGCCTTCTCACACATGCAGTCTACATAAATCATCAGACTTTCGGTGGCCATGTAACTCAAACTTTTGCCAAGTTTGTCGAGTTCTTTTTTGTTGCTCTTGAGATTATTTATTATTGCAGCAGGTGTCCCTAAAGAATAGGGGTATGCATCAGGCGACCGAATAGTCTCGTTCCAAATTCTATGCTCGTTTGTTTGTTGATCTATGGCATTCAGATGGCACTCACTGATATCACACCTCACACAGTCAATTCAGGTAATCATTGGTCTTTCATGGTCTTTAGCTCTGGTGCGTCCATTTCCAAATGTAGAATTAATGCAAGAAGTTATACCCCGGACATACCCATACCAATTGATACCAAAAATCTCATACAAATACATGTGACTAAGTTGTGGAATTTCATGCCATTGTACCCGTTATATTGCACATAAAGCAAATCAAAATATACTTAAAACATTACAAATTAACATAAAGCGAATCATTGCAGTATCACAATGACATCAAACATAAATACTGCTTACAACCACATATGAAGAACTTAAATGACCATTTCCTTCTTTCATCTTTTGCAACAAATTCCGCAAAAGTGATAGCGGCTTCCAATAAAAACAAAAAGTGTCATTGTAAATTTTTATCATGGATACATGTCGGGGGTTTACCGCAACACGGTTCTAACTCACTTTTTCATTATTTTACAGGAGAGGCAAAAAACTATTTTATTTTTTCACAAGGAAAAATTTTGTTCAATAAGAAACATTTCTGAAATTGTTTTTCTATAGCAGATGATATGTTATAAATGAAATCTATGTGAAGTTTGTTCAAAATTTTGTATTTGAAAAACTTTGAGTTAGAACCGTGTTGCAGAAAAAAAAATGATAAAATTGACAAAAATGTTACCCGCAAAACAGTTCTAACTCATAAAAAATCATATAGCACTATCAATTTGGCAGGTATTTATGTAGGAAATCATGCCTATATCTTATCCAAATAGTTTTAAATGTTAATTCTGTGTTTTTGTTTGATGACACAAGAAAAATCGTTGCCAAAATCTATGAAAAGAGCTTCAATAGGTATCAAAGTGCTGATTTATGCATAACACTAAAATGAAATTGTCTTTCATAATAAAATATTTAAAAAAATGTAAGCTTTTTTCAAGTCTAATATACTTATAAACATATGTAAATGAGATTATTTAGTCTAGAATGTTATAGAGCAATATTTGAGAAGTATAAAGAAGTTCAAAAGCTAGATTAAATCGCCTCGGTAGAATTTGCAGGGCGGAAAAATCCCCTCAATCGAATTTCTAGGGTGGACAAAATCACCTCAATGAAATACTATGGAGGACAAAATCCCCTCAGTAATATTGCAATGGCTAACAAAATCTCCTTGGTGGGTGGAGTTGAATTTTGTTGGTAGAATTGATGCATGTTCATAGAGCTAAGCAAATGTAGGTCACACATATTTTCTTCTTTTGCCTCAATGTTTTCTTGATCAAATACTACTATGGATGTAAAGACCATTATTGCTTGTGTTAATGGAAAACTGTAATGGGACATGTGTATAATATATCACAGAAATATAAAGACAACAGAAGAAAATATCTCTATAATCATTTTCTTCTTTTGCCTCAATGTTTTCTCGATTAATTATTACTATGGACGTCATGACCAGAAAACGAATAGTTCAGAAATATGTTAAACACCTTTAAAAAGTGATCAAGGGATTTCGTCCGCCCTTGCATTTACATATTGAGGGGATAATGTCCGCCGCAGAAATTATATCAAGGGGATTTTGTCCACCCCAGAAATTATACCAAGGGGATTTTGTCCACCCCAGAAATTATACTAAGGGGATTTTGTCCACCCCAGAAATTATACCAAGGGCATTTTGTCAACCCCAGAAATTATACCAAGGGGATTTTGTCCACCCCAAAAATTATACCAAGGGGATTTTGTCCACCCCAGAAATTATACCAATGGGATTTTGTCAACCCCAGAAATTATACCAAGGTGATTTTGTCCACCCAAGAAATTATACCAAGGGCATTTTGTCCACCCCAAAAATTATACCAAGGGGATTTTGTCCACCCCAGAAATTATACCAAGGGGATTTTTGTCAACCCCTGAAATTATACCAAGGGGATTTTGTCCACCCCAGAAATTATACCAAGGGGATTTTGTCCATCCCTGAAATTATATCAAGGGGATTTTGTCCACCCCAGAAATTATACCAAGGAGATTTTGTCCACCCCAAAAATTATACCAAGGGGATTTTGTCCACCCCAGAAATTATACAAAGGGGATTTTGTCCACCCCTGAAATTATATCAAGGGGATTTTGTCAACCCCAAAAATTATACCAAGGGGATTTTGTCCACCCCTGAAATTATACCAAGGGGATTTTGTCCACCCCAGAATTAATACAAAGGGGATTTTGTCCACCCCAGAAATTATACCAAGGGGATTTTGTCCACCCCAGGAAATATACAAAGGAAATTTTGTCCACCCCAGAAATTATAACAAAGGGGATTTGGTCCACCCCAGAAATTATACCAAGAGGATTTTGTCCACCCCAGAAATAATACCAAAGGGAATTTGTACACCCCAGAAATTATACCAAGGGGATTATGTCCGCCCCAAAAATTATACCAAGGGGATTTTGTCCACCCCAGAAATTATACCAAGGGGATTATGTCCGCCTATACCAATCTATCTATCTATGTAGACTAAGAATTAAGCAGAAATATAGTCTATCGGTTATAAGTGTAGACTTGTATACAAACACTAAAATACAAATACACAGTTTCAACAATTATCAAACCATTTATCGTGAGCTATATTGGCGAATTAATGTCCTAACTCGTTTATTCTTGAAAAAGAAAGGGTTTTGTGTCGGGTCATTTTCAACAACATGTAGTATTTTGTTTGTATACAAGTCTACAGTTATAACCGTTGAGTTATAATCATATCTAAGACAATGTAAACATTGAAATGTTTTTCAATGCTATAATAATGATGTGGTTCGTCTTATCATAATTCCAAATATGAAGCGGAAGCAATTCAAACAATCATTTTTAGTTTTAAATGCAAATTGCATCATGGATCTTGAAATGTAGATTAAACAGTGAGACTTCAATCAAATATGTAGGAAAATTATTAATTTTATAGACCATATTACTATAATGGAATGAATCCAAAGAAAGCTTCTTATAAATCCACCAAATCAAACTACTCTTGCAAAAAACAATACCTCTAATTTACACTGAATTCATTGGAATTTAGAGTCCAAGTCATATCTTTCTCTTCCAAAATTTTCAGAATATTGGCTAATAGACAAAGATCATACTGTTAAGTCTGATTTTTACTATAAACTAAATGTGTGTCACTTGCAAGCTAAGTTTATTCAAAGAATTTATTGCCGAAAGAGTTATATACATACAAAGAACTATTAAAGTTATTGTTATTTACCGAAAATTTATGTTGACTTTATAAGGATTATATTTAGCAGGAAAAGGGTTAGAAAACAAGAAAATCAATTGAAAACCATTATTATATGTTTCTTTAACCTGCAATTTTATTTACTGGTGTCATTGATGAAATGATACATAAAAGAAGTTCTAACTCCGATTTTTTTCTGCAACACGGTTCTAACTGGGCCAGTTAGAACCGTGTTGCAGGAACACAAAATACCACTTTGAGTTAGAACCTTTTAAACAAATTCAATTTTCTCAATTAATATGGGGAATTTTGGAAAAATATTTTAAGGGATAATGTATTGACATTAGTTCCAAAAATGTAAAAAAGTGATTTTTGATAAAAAGTGGAGTTAGAACCGTATTGCGGAAACCCCGCGATGTGTTCTTAATGTTCTAAGTGTTTTCAACAATATCTATACACCTGTTGGATTAAGTAATTAATGCAGCCTAATATAATTAAAGTAAAACGTGCGAAGAAAGCACACATTTTAAACTTTGAATTCTAAGATATAAAGCATTGCTGCCTATAGTATGTTATAATCAAACCATTTAATGGCGTTTCAGTGCATTTCATTTGGAAAAGCACTTTAGGTGATTTGCATGCATAATACATCTTCTTATAACTACTAATCCAGTTAAAATGAGTATCCTGAAAAATATAGAAATCGGGGTTACATAACTTTTATGTTATTACGTCACTCAACACGGAGTATCTTATAGTTTCCTCATATCTTGTTTCGTTTTAAACAGATGTAAATGGCCTTTGAATACATGGTAATGTGAAACTGGGAAATCGTGATAGAGTATGTGACTTATTGGGATGAATTGTGCATTGTAATTATCATAACTATTACTTTAAAAAGGCACAATTTGAGAAATACGAAGTTTGTATCACATGTTTGACAGATATTACCAAGTGTATGTCAATATCAATGAAACGATAAATTTAAGACTGGTCTTATTTCATTAATCTTCATTTCTATTCTCAAATTGTTAAAATCTTTAAGTATAAAATATAACAAATAAAAAGCATATTGATACTAGTAAATCAATTTAAATATTTTTTTCATTCTCTGTGACAATTTTGGATGAATAGTATGTATAAGAGTGAAAAAGGAAATACGTCCATACAACTTTTGTTCGTAAGAATAATTACGGTAAAACTCTTTTCCGTAATATTGAGGACATTACATATTGTTTGATAGAAATGGATGTGAATTCAAAGGGAGTAATTTTCTCTCCAGAAAGGGATATCGATAGTTTTAGCTTGTCATTTGAAACGATGTGACATTGGTGCAAAGGTAGTCTTGAATTGCCTAATAAAATATCACATATTAATGATATTTGTATTCAAAAGTGGGTTCATAAGCAATTTCATTTTAAAGAATTCTCTGAAAGCTTAGTTTTGTCAAAATAATGCTACCAATAAGAACCGTTTTTCAGCAAGAACAAGACATAATGACAATGTACACTGCCCTCCAAAAGTTCCTTCACACTCAAGTTTAATTTTACTGAAATCAATGTAATACCTCACTTGTAAAGAAGCAAATCCTCGTGTCACGTAAAATAATTTTGCAAAAACGGGTTTTCCCTGTCTATGGAGAATATGTCTGAGGTCTAGTTTTCAATGGTACCCAGACTACTAAAAGATGAAATCGCAGAATAGGTCACATTTTCCGAACTTTGAAAATATGTGAAAAACACCCACTGAACGCAGTGTCATGGGAAAGTCCCATCACCAAGCAATTTTGTTTCAATTTTTGCAGATATCTGTTCAAAAATGTATTATCTAAAATGTATCAACAAAAATACAAAATAAATTTTATTTTAGTAAAGTTTATGACTGGTATGCAAAGGGAGCATTTTTGACGAATTTTCAATTTTCAGATTCTGAAGCCTCTATCAAGTTTCGGACATCCATCACAATAATTTTCAATGGATAACATAATTATGAAATTTTCTTTACAAGGACAAAGCAAAGTTTTGAAAAAATACTACATTTCAACTTAGACAACTTTTTCTGAAGAAGATAGGTATTTACATGGATTATAGAACAAGAAAATATCAGTGTGAAGGAACTTTTGGAGGGCAGTGTATATCAAAACTATATACTACGAGGGACGGTCGGAAAGTAGTTGGACTTTTCGTGCTGCTGTCTCTCCATTTGCAACTGTATAAACATATTATATATTGATGGAATCTACATCCATTTGCCAATAATGTGGCCAGTTTATTTTCAAAGATAATTGTATATGTATGTTATTCTGTCCACTTATATGTGATAGGGGTTTTATGTACCATAGACTATTTGTTAGAGGAACAACAAGGGTAACCAAAACAAAAGAACATTCTAGTCATTTTAATCGCGAAGAAGTTAAGTTTTTTAACTAAATTATCACTGAAGATTAAATAAGGGTCCATAATTCCGAACTTGGGATAAAAAAAATAGTCAAAGCAGTCATGGAAACGAGCTGGTTCCCCGCCCATGAAAAGATTAAGCTGTTTCCTTCGGCTGGTTGTCATGTTTGTTGCTTTTAGGGATTCACGAGGATTGATAGTTACTCATTTCATGTCAAACGGTAAAAACTGTCATTGCCAAGTACAATTCTGAAGTAATTCAGAAAAACCAAAGAATAAATGCTGAAGTAAACGCCTCCCAGATTAGCAAAGAAAAATTTGTTCTACTTTACGATTACGCACGGTCCCATACCACCGCATATACAGTGGAGATTATCAACTATTACACATGACAAAAGTTATTTTGCTCTTCTTATAGCCCTGAACTCGCCCCACGTGACTTTTATTTGTGTCAAGGACTGATGAAAATGCTTGATGGGAAGAAGTTTGAGACCAGGGCGCCTTTGA
Organism: Fragum sueziense; assembly: GCA_963680895.1. Classification (NCBI taxonomy): domain Eukaryota; kingdom Metazoa; phylum Mollusca; class Bivalvia; order Cardiida; family Cardiidae; genus Fragum; species Fragum sueziense. The sequence goes on from OY804592.1 coordinate 65,740,792, forward strand.
TAACGGTGGTTACACAGTACCTAATACAGTGGGTCTACGTCATGGTTAATAGTGGGAATAGTAAAGCTCCTACAAAGATGGCAAAAATGCATAGGCATAGATGGACAATTTGTTTAAACAGTGCAAAAAGAATTTTGTTAAAAAATTAAATGGTTTTAGAGAACTAGTCAAAAGTCCAACTACTTTCCGACCGTCCCTCGTATTATATAAGATTTGTGCTTAATTGTATTTTATTGCCATTGATTCGGTAATCCTTTCAAATCTCTATTCTTTTTTGTCACCCGGATTCCATTTACTTCATGAATTGCTAATCTAAGTCTTAAAAGATAATGTTTACATTATTTAAACCAGAAGATGTCCAAAAAACGAGAATTACTTTCATTTTTATTGATTTTTAGCTCACCTGAGCACGAATGTGCTCATGGTGAGCTATTGTGATACCGCTGTGTCCGGCGTCCGTCGTCCGGCGTCCGGTGTCCGTCGTCCGTCGTCCGTCGTCCGTCGTCCGTCGTCCGTCAAACTTTGCCTTGTGTGCACTCTAGAGGCCACATTTTTTGCCCAATCAACCTGAAATTTGCTCAGAATGATTGTCTTGATGAAATCTCGGACAAGTTCGAAATTGGGTCATCTGGGGTCAAAAACTAGGTCACGGGGTCAAATCTTAGAAAAACCTTGTGTGCACTCTGGAGGCCACATTTTTTGCCCAATCAACCTGAAATTTGCTCAGAATGATTGTCCTGATAAAATCTCGGACAAGTTTGAAATTGGGTCATCTGGGGTCAAAAACTAGGTCACGGGGTCAAATCTTAGAAAAACCTTGTGTGCACTATAGAGGTCACATTTTTTGCCCAATCAACCTGAAATTTGCTCAGAATGATTGTCTTGATAAAATCTCGGACAAGTTCGAAATTGGGTCATCTGGGGTCAAAAACTAGGTCACGGGGTCAAATCTTAGAAAAACCTTGTGTGCACTCTAGAGGCCACATTTTTTGCCCAATCAACTTAAAATTTGCTCAGAATAATTGTCTTGATAAAATCTCGGACAAGTTTGAAATTGGGTCATCTTGGGTCAAAAACTAGGTCACGGGGTCAAATCTTAGAAAAACCTTGTGTGCACTCTAGAGGCCACATTTTTTGCCCAATCAACTTAAAATTTGCTCAGAATAATTGTCTTGATGAAAGCTCAGACAAGTTTGAAATTGGGTCATTTTGGGTCAAAAACTAGGTCACTGGGTCAAATCTTAGAAAAACCTTGTGTGCACTATAGAGGTCACATTTTTTGCCCAATCAACCTGAAATTTGCTCAGAATGATTGTTTTGGTGAAATCTTGTACAACTTTGAAATTGGGTCATCTGGGGTCAAAAACTAGGTCACGGGGTCAAATCTTAGAAAAACCTTGTGTGCACTCTAGAGGCCACATTTTTTGCCCAATCAACCTGAAAATTGATCAGAATTATTGTCTGGATAAAATCTCGGACAAGTTTGAAATTGGGTCATCTGGGGTCAAAAACTAGGTCACGGGGTCAAATCTTAGAAAAACCTTGTGTGCACTCTAGAGGCCCCATCTTTTGCCCATTCAACCTGAAATTTGCTCAGAATGATTGTCTTGATGAAAGCTCGGACAAGTTTGAAATTGGGTCATCTGGGGTCAAAAACTAGGTCACGGAGTCAAATCTTAGAAAAACCTTGTGTGCACTCTAGAGGCCACATTTTTTGCCCAATCAACCTGAAAATTGCTGAGAATGATTGACTTGATAAAATCTCGCACAAGTTTGATATAGGGTCATCTGGGGTCTAAAACTAGGTCACAGGGTCAAATCTTAGAAAAACCTTGTGTGCACTCTAGAGGCCACATTTTTTGCCCAATCAACCTGAAAATTGCTCAGAATGATTGGCTTGATAAAATCTCGCACAATTTTGAAATTGGGTCATACGGGGTCAAAAACTAGGTCTTGGGGTCAAATCTTAGAAAAACCTTGTGTGCACTCTAGAGGCCACATTTGTTGCCCAATCAACCTGAAAATTGATCAGAATGATTATCTTGGTAAAATCTCGGACAAGTTTGAAATTGGGTCATCTGGAGTCAAAAACTAGGTCACGGGGTCAAATCTTAGAAAAACCTTGTGTGCACTCTAGAGGCCACATTTTTTACCCAATCACCCTGAAAATTGATCAGAATGATTGTCTTGATCAATTTTCAGATTGAAATTGGGTCATCTTGGGTCATAAACTAGGTCATGAGGTAAAATCTTTGTAAAACCTTGTGTGAACTCTAGAGGCCACATTTTTTGCCCAATCAACCTGAAAATTGATCAGAATGATTGTCGTGATCAATTCTAGGTCACGAGGTCAAATCTTAGATAAACCTTGTGTGCACCCTAGAGGTCACATTCTTTGTCCAATCAACCTGAAAATTGGTTTACAAAAAAAAGTTATTATATCAGGTGAGCGCTTCAGGGCCAATGGCCCTCTTGTTTTACATTTTTTGGCCATTTTGAAAGCCGATTTATAGCATCTGTAATCAAAAACAGAATCATAACCAATTTCAATTTTACAAAATACTCTGAAGACTAAGCTTTGTCAAAAGATGCAATCTAAAAGAACTGCTTTTCACCAAGACCAAATATAATAACAATATTTATGAAAATAATAATACATGACGATTTCTGCCAAATTGTAATTTATTGCCTATTATACAGTAATGGTTTAAAATGTGTTTTTCGTAATGCAACCATTTATCTTATGAACTGTTTACCAAAGTCTTTAAACATAATAATAACAACATTTAGACCAGAACATGTCCAAAAACGAAGATTTTTTATATATTTTTTTTTATTTTTTTGCGATTTTGGCGGCCATTTTGAAAGCAAATTTATTGTCAATGTAATAAAAAATCAAATCGTTATCAATGTGAATTTAACAATTTACTCGGAAAGCATAGCTTTATCAAAATAATGCTATAAATAAGAGCTGTTTTTCACCAAGAACTAATAATAGTGATAATTTATATCGCTATTATATACTTGATGATTTGTGCTTAATTGTGTTTTATTGCCATTTATACGGTAATGTTTCAAAAATCTTTTCCGTAATGCTACCATTTACTTCTTGAAATGTTTATCTAAGTCTTATAACATAAAATTCACAGTATTTATACCAAAATATGTCCAAAAACGAGAATTATTTGACGTTTTTATTGATTTTTGCGATTTTGGCGGCCATTTTGAAAAAAATCTAGCATACGAGATGGCTAATGAGCCACTTTTTAACATGAGAACACATCTCTGACCTTTTCCAGACTCAATTATCCTTAAAATATGATCTTACAACCCAAAACAAATGTTAAGCTGCTGATGTTAGATACCAAGTCAAATTGTCTTTTTTCATGGCGGCCATCTTGAAAACCACCGGAAATGGCGAGTGCATCCCAGGATATCGACTGTTAACATCTTGATTCTTACTCAGGAGGTTCCAATGAACATTTCTATACCACTCCCAGACTGCCCTTAGGGGGGTGCGTGCAGACCCCTCCTAGCCCACGGACTATGTGTTATCTTTTACAAAATTGGATTACCATTTGAACAAAATGGTGCCCAACAAGATAAAGGCTTCAAAAAACATTATGTAAAATGAAGAAATTGCTTCGACAAGCAATTTGTTGATAAATGTCCTACAATGACTCTAACCAGAAAGACAAAGACGTGAAAATTAATCGATCTGAAATTGTCATCTGCAACATATTTGAATTTGGATCAGTCTTAATTTTTGCCAACTGGGAATGGGTTGATTAATGTAGTATATCTTGATTTTTAGCTCGACTTTTCGAAGAAAATGAGAGCTTATACTGTCACCCGGGCGTCGGCGTTGGCGTTGCAACAAAGGTTAAAGTTTTTTCAAACATCAATAACTGAACAATACTATCAAAGGGATTCAACCCAAACTTGGAATACTTATTCACTATCACACCCTCTACCTTACTATCAGGGCCCATGACCCTGGCTCCACTATATTTGGAGTTATGCCCCCTTTATACTAAGCAACTTAGAAAGTCGAGCGCGCTGTCTTCGGACAGCTCTTGTTTTCAATTGTTAGCATGGTCAAATTCAGTTTACAGAAATTACTTGGTCACACAACAAAATATTTTTTGATGCTTAGAAATGATAAGAAATTTATGTCATGGGGAACCAAGACGAAAATTAGGTCAAAAGGAAATACAAGTATGGAGTTTTAGTGTAATGTAAATTAATAAGGGAAAGCACAAAACTTCTGTAAGTGGAGATTATGATTAACACTTCTAATATCTTTGTGCTAAGATTTGGAAATGATGTTACTTTTTGTCTCTCTTTGTCTCCATTAGATTTGTCAAGTTAGCACTTTTTACTAGCTATAAAATATAGCCCGTTTAAATGTCTTTTGATTTTTATGCTCCCCGAAGGGAGAGCATATAGTCGCCGCTTCGTCCGTCCGTCCGTCCGTCCGTCATTCCGTCCGTCCGAAGCGATTTCTCCATAACCCTTGGGCCAAATCAAATGAAACTTACCATGTGAACTCCCTATGACAAAATGCCGATGTACTTTTCCCGGTTTTTTGATTTGAGGCCTCGTCATGGGAAAAGGGGACTTAAGGTTAAATACAGTTTTTCTCTAATAACTCCTAGTCTAATGGTCAGAATTTGATGAAATTTCATATTTGAGTAGCAAATGAGATGCCCTTGACAATAAATTATTTAAAATTTGCGTATACAAAATATGTCATGGAAAAAGGGGGCTTAACATTTGTTAGCTTTATATTAGCTCTGCATGGCATATATTTATTGTGACAATGCCTTATTCGGGGAGCATTGTCCGTCTCTGACGGCTCTTGTTATTTTCAGGAAAACAATATGGGTCTTGTGAAGCAGTGCATCACATCATTATACAAGAAGAATATACAACGATTAACAAAGGTAAAAATTATACTTATCAAAGACATTCCCCTGTAAAATACATTTCACAACCATTTTGTCTGTGTGCAAAATTATTCTCTGTCCTTCTCTTATGAAACACAATTTTCAATCCTAAAAAGATTGCTTTCAGAAAATTTAAATAATGAAGTTTTACAGAAAATACCAGATATTAGTATAAGATGAAATTGTTCACAGTTAGAGCTTTTGAATCTGATAAGCTTGGGTAGATTTGTATTGTTGTTGCTGTTTTTTATGTACTTGTGAATTTCCTGGAAACAGAATTTAAATCAACAACATTGCATTGAACACTGCCAACAGAAGCAATTTGATATAAACATGTTTATCTTCTTTTTCAGACATTTTTAACCTTGTCCTTAACAGACATGGCCAACAGAGTAAAGTTACCAAGTGCCAAGGAAGCTGAGAAATATGTTTTACATATGGTACAGACATTTGTTTCCCTTAACCCTTCCCAAACTATGAAAATTTAGACTTTTCCGATATAAAAACTGTTTCAGAGACAAAATTAGTATAAATTCATATGGAAATTGAGTATATTTTGGCGCAGAAAATATTGAGGCAAAAGGAGAAAATGCTGATTATCAGCATTTTCTTCTTTTGTCCCAATGTTTTCCCAAGCCTTTTCTAAAAGGGACGTAAAAATCTTGTCTTGTTTGGGAAAGGGTTAACACACATCCTCTTACTGCAGCTGTTGCACAGTTGGTAGCACATCAGACTCCCACTCCTGAGGTCTGGGGTTCGATCCCCGTTCATCACAAACATCCTTTCTGACAAAATTGTCATTCACCAATGGTTTGATAATTGTTAACCTATTACCAAACAACAAAATTTTAGACTGGTCCAAATTCAAAATATTGCAGAATACAATATCATGTGAATGAAACTTTTATTTTTTGTCTTTTTTCCTGCAGAAAACATTGTGGGAAATACAGAAATTGCTTGTCACAAGCAATTTCCTAATTTGCCACAATATTTTCCCCAGCCCTTTGCATAAGGGGAGTCAAAAGGAGTGACTGTGTGGTAATTGGTTAACCTATGTGGGAGAGCAGCTGGAGGCATGGTTGGGATGTTTTGGTAGTACTTGTATGAGAAAAACAAGAGTCCATGGTTAGGTGTTCCAGCCTCTGTAATATGACCTGTGCAGTTAAAAAAGACATTAACCTCGAATAGAGGTTTACCTCAAATTAACCTCAAACCTCAAATTATCCTCAATTTGGTTATTTAAGTATCCAAAATCAATTCTTTGCTTTGAAGCTGCTCTAAAGTTTAATTCATAGAAGCTGTAAAATTTCGATTCCTTGTAATTGCATATCATAAATATACCGAACATACATTTGTACTGTTATTTATCCTTTCCTAACCCTTTCCCAAATGACAAGGGTAATGTTACTGACAAGCCTGTTTGTGTGAATTTTGTCAGTCTGTGAAGCTGTTGTTGTTGTTAAAAATATTTTGACTTTTGAAGTTTAAACAAATATTTTATTGTAATTCTTTATAGATAGAGGATGGAGAGATATATGCCACATTGAATCAAAAAGATGGTATGGTGAGATTCCATGATAACCCAGAGAAATATAACAGTGCTAAAATGTTGCTACAACTAGATCAAGAGGTGTGTTTTCATTCTGTCTTATAAGAAAAAAGTGAGCTTGATCTATTTGTCTATTTTAATTTTTTGCCACCAACCACACTGTATAATATTGTTGCAGAAATTCATAGATCTATGCTGGTGGGATATTTATTCATTAATGATGCTTTGCAAAAAATAGGGATTTGCTTTACCTATACTACAAAGGGTTACAAATTATTGTTCATTATTGAAAGAAAATTGTTGTCTAAATTATTCTTTAAATAATCATACTAAAATTTAAGGTAGATAAAAGAGTAAAAATAAGAAGTTATTTTAGCCCTTTCCCACATTTTTAGTTTGCAAGCTGCTGTAGACAAAAAACTTTATTTTGAAAAAAATTGACATACAAATTAGCAGAAAGTGATGAGGTAAAAGGACAAAATGCTGTTGTCAGCTCTTTTCTTCTTTGCCTCTATCTTACCCCTAGCGTTTTCTGTCAGAGACATCAAAACCAGGTTTTGTTTAGGAAAGAATTGAGACCAGTATTGACTCTGGTTAACCCTTTTCCAAACAAGACCTGGTTTAGACATTCCCAACAGAAAAGTATTGGGAAAATTTGGAGACAAAAGAAATTATCAGCATTTTCTCCTTTTGACTGAACATTCTCTAAGCTATATATTATACACGAAGGCTTGCTTTATTAATATCCATTTTGTTGTCTTCAGCAGCTTTCAAAGTGGAACAACCATAAATTTTGGTGTTTGGGAAAGGGTTAATACATGTACCATGTAATGATTGTGTTACAGATGCAGAAATGTGTACAACTGGACTCCAAACTGAAGGAAATGGACAATGAGATTGCTGTAAATCCTACATATGTACAAAAGGTGTGTATCACATCTTCTTTTACTTTATTGTATTATGTAAGTGTCTGGTCGGCAGTCTGACTGTCAACAAACCTGTATTTCTTTGGCTTTGTGTAGCACATTCATATCGCCTGAACTGCAGTTTCGGTAAGATTATTAATATTAATATTAACCTCTTTTAACCCTTTCCTGAACAACAGAAATTTAGGGTGCTTCAATTCTAAAGCTGCAGCAAACGACCAAATGGTTTTTAAAAAAGATCAGATGAATGTAAAATATAGCATAGAAAATATTCAAAGGAGAAAATGCTGATCATTAGCATTTTCTTCTTTTGTCTCTATGCCTTTCCAAACCTGTTCTGTTGGGGACGTCAAAACCAGGCCCCGGTTTCTCTAAAAAACTTATGTACATTGTCTGACTCAAATCTGAGCACCATGCTCAAATCACACGAAATCCATGTGAACTTCAATAGAATACCCTTCAACGTTGGAGAGTATTTGTTTGAAGCTGAGCATGTTCTCATGAGTATGGACTTAAGTTTTTTCGAGAAAGTGGGGCCTGGTCTTGTTTGGGAAAGAGCTGAAGAGTCTCTGTAATTATACCCCCCAAATTCAATTTGGGGGGTATATAGGAGTCAGGTTGTCGGTCTGTTGGTCTGTCTGTTGGTCTGTCTGTTGGTCCGTCTGTTGGTTTTTAGCTCACCTGAGCAACATGCTCAAGGTGAGCTTTTGTGATCACCCTGTGTCCGGCGTGCGTCGTGCGTTGGAAGTCGTCAACAATTTCTTTAAACATCTTCTCCTTAACCACTGGGCCAATCCTAACCAAACTTGGCAGGAATGTTCCCTGGGTGACCCTTTTCAAAACTTGTTTTCAAATTTTTGGTTCGTCAAAAAATGTGGGCGTGGCAGGGCGGGGCTTATCAGACTTAGAGAAATTGTTAAATAATTCTTCAAAAATCTTCTCCTCCTTAACCATTGAGTCAATTTCTACCAAAATTGGCAGAAATCTTCCTTGGGTGACCCTTTTCAAAACTTGTTTTCAACTTTTTGATTTGTCAAAAAATGTGGGCGTGGCAGGGCGGGGCTTATCAGACTTAGAGAAATTGTTAAATAATTCTTCAAAAATCTTCTTCTCCTTAACCATTGAGTCATTTTCTACCAAAGTTGGTAGAAATGTTCCTTGGGCAACCCTTTTCAAAACATGTTTTCAAATTTTTGATTCGTGAGAAAATGTGGGTGTGGCAGGGCGGGGCTTATCAGACTTAGAGAAATAATTCTTCAAAAATCTTCTTTTCCTTAACCATCAAGTCAATTTTTACCAAAGTTGGCAGAAATGTTCCTTGGGTGACCCATTTCAAAACTTGTTTTCAAATTTTTGATTCCTCAAAAAATGTTGGCGTGGCAGGGTGGGGCTTATAAGACTTAGAGAAATTGTTAAATAATTCTTCAAAAATCTTCTTCTCCTTAACCATTCAGTCAATTTTTACCAAAATTGACAGAAATGTTCCTTGGGCAACCCTTTTCAAAAGTTGTTTTCAAATTTTTGATTCGTCAAAAAATGTGGGCGTGGCAGGGTGGGGCTTATCAGAATTTGAGAAATTGTTAAATAATTCTTTAAAAATCAAATGTTGATCCAATTTGTACCAATATTGGCTGGAATGTTTCTTTAGTGACTGTCTTCACTGTGTGTTGAGAAAATTTTGATTCGTCAAAAAATGAGGGCATGGCAGGGCGGGGCTTATCAGACTTAGAGAAATTGTTAAGTAATTCTTCAAAAACCTTGTTTCCTTGACCAATGAGTCAATGTTTACTAAACTTGGCGGAAATGTTCCTTGGGTGACCCTTTGCAAAACATGTTTTCAAATTTTTGATTCATCAAAAAATGTTGGCGTGGCAGGGCGGGGCTTATCATACTTAGAGAAATCATGAAAAAAATCTTTAAAAACCAACCATTGGTCAAATTTGAACCAAACTTGGCAGATCTGTTTCTTGAGTGACTACTTTCAATGTGTGTTCATGAATTTTTTTATTTTTCAAAAAATGTAGGCGTGGCAGGGCGGGGCTTATCAGACTTGGAGAAATCATTAAACAATTCTTCTCCTTAAATTTTCTTCTCCTTAACTGTTGGACCAAATTATACCAAATTATCCAGGAATGTTCCTTAAGTACCCCTTTTTATTTTTTTTTTTACAAATTTCTGATTGGTAAAAAAATGTGGACATGGTAGGGTGGGACTTATTCGACTAGGAGAAATGATAAGAAAAATCAACTGTTTGGCCAATTTGTATTTTAACAATAGTATTGTTTGTGAATTTTTGATTAGTTAAAAAAATTGAGTGTGGCAGGGTAGGGCTTATCAGACTTCAAAAAATCATAAAGAAATTCTTCAAAAATCAATTATGAGGCCAATTTAAACCAAGTATAGCAAAATGCTCATTGAGTTACTCTTTTCAAACACTTGGTTGTAATTTTTTGATAGGTTAATAAATGTTGATGAGGCAAGGAGGGGCTTATCATATTAAGCATATTAATGCTTGTAATGTATCATTCTGATGATTCAAAATTTAATTGTAAAAGTTAAATCTTGGTTATAAAAATCAAACTGGAACAGCACATGATATTCAATATTAAACATGTTACTACATGCAATATGATTGAATACTAATGTGACTTCATTGCATTCATTGGAAATTATGAAACTTTATTAACAATAATTTGATATGACTTATATATTTTGTATATCGTACACAATCAAATACAGGAAGAACTCAGGTGAGCGATATCAGTGCCTTTCAGGCACTCTTGTTTCTTTAAACATCTTCTCCTGCTCAACCACTCAGCCGATTCTTACCAAACTTGGCAGGAATGTTCCTTGGGTGACCCTTTTCAAAACTTGTTCGTGAATTTTTGATTCGTCAAAAATTGTGGGCGTGGCAGGGCGGGGTTTATTGGACTTAGAGAAATCATATGAAAAACCTTTAAAAATCAATTATCTGGCCAATTTGAAGCAAACTTGGCAGGAATGTCCCTTGAGTGACTGTATTCAACACATGTTCATGAATTTTTGATTGGGTGAAAAATGTGGGCGTGGCAGGGCAGGGCTTATCAGACTTCGCGAAATCATTCAATAATTCTTCAAAAATCTTCTCCTCCTCAACCACTCAACCGATTTTTACCAAACTTGGCAGGAATGTTCCTTGGGTGACCCTTTTCAAAACTTGTTCGTGAATTTTTGATTCGTCAAAAATTGTGGGCGTGGCAGGGCGGGGCTTATCAGACTTAGAGAAATAATTATAAAAATCTATAAAAATCAATTATCAGGCCAATTTGAAGCAAACTTGGCAGGAATGTCCCTTGAGTGACTGTATTCAACGCATGTTTATGATTTTTTGATTGGGTGAAAAATGTGAACGTGGCAGGGCAGGGCTTATCAGACTTCGCGAAATCATTTGATAATTCTTCAAAAATCTTCTCCTCCTCAATCACTCAGCCGATTCTTACCAAACTTGGCAGGAATGTTCCTTGGGTGACCCTTTTTAAAACTTGTTCGTGAATTTTTGATTCGTCAAAAATTGTGGGCGTTGCAGTGCGGGGCTAATCGAACTTAGAGAAATAATTTGAAAAATCTTTAAAAACCAATTATCTGGCCAATTTGAACCAAACCTGGCAGGAATGTCCCTAGAGTGACTGTATTCAACCAGGGTGTCCACAGTTTGAGCAAAGCAAAATTCCCTGACCTTTCCCTGACTTTTCCCTGACTAAAATCAAATTTCCCTGACTTATGTTTACCGTATTTTGCATGTTAATTCATGAAAATGTTGGCCTCCTCCTCCACGCTAGTCCCTTCAGTTTCTTCTCAAAGAACAATTTGGAATAATGAATACTTCTTATCACATTATTATCAATGTTATTGTTATTGTCAGTATTATCATTGTAGCCAATCATGAAGAAACTGCCTTAGCCTTTATTTTTTTCATCTTTTTATCATTCATACACCAATTATTTCAAAATTCCCTGACTTTTCCCTGACTTTTGCTTAAACTGTAAAATTCCCTGACCAATTCCAAAATTCCCTGACAATTCCCTGACCTTGAAAAAATATTTTTTTCCCTGACTTTTTCCCTGACCGTGGACACCCTGTCAACACATGTTCATGAATTTTTGATTGGGCGAAAAATGTGGGCGTGGCAGGGCGGGGCTTATCAGACTTCGCGAAATCATTCAATAATTCTTCAAAAATCTTCTCCTCCTCAACCACTCAGCTGATTCTTACCAAACTTGGCAAGAATGTTTCTTGGGTGACCCTTTTCAAAACTTGTTCGTGAATTTTTGATTCGTAAAAAATTGTGGGCGTGGCAGGTCGGGACGTATCAGACTTAGAAAAATCATGCAAAAAATCTTTAAAAATCAATTGTTTGGCCAATTCAAATCAAACTTGGCAAGAATGTTCATTGAGTGACTGTATTCAACACATGTTCATGAATTTTTGATTGGGTAAAAAATGTGGGCGCGGAAGGGCGGGCTTACCAGACTTAGATGATTCTTCAAAAATCTTCTCCTTAACCACTTGGCAAATGCACACCAAACTTGGCAGGAATGTTCCTTGGGTGATCCTTTTCAAAATTGTTTTTCAAAATTGTTCGTGAATTTTGATTCATAAAAAATTATGGGCTTTGATGGGCGGGGCTAATCGGACTTAATGAAATCATGTGAAAAATCTCTAAAAATCAATTATCTGGCTTATTTGAACCAAACTTGGCAGGAATGTGGGCATGGCAGGGTGTGGCTTATCTGACTTCGAGAAATCGTTAGACAATTCTTCAAAAATAGTCTCCTTAACCACTAGGCCAATTCTTACCAAACATGGCAGGAACGTTCCTTGGGTGACCCTTTTCAAAACTTGTTCGTGAATTTTTGATTTCTTAAAAATTGTTGGCGTGGCTGTGTGCAGGGCTTAACAGACTAAATTATGTGAAAAATCTATAAAAATCAATTATTAGGCAAATTTGAATCAAACTTGGCACGAATGTCCCTTGAGTGATTGTATTCAATGCATGTTCATGTCTGTTGAGTTTTTGTTAGCTGTATTTCTCAATTGATCATCTCACAGTTCAAATGAAATGCAGTTCGCAAAATGCACAAAAACAGCACTGTTGGGGGGTATGATCACTTTCAGTGATTTTCTAGTTGTGTCTCTTTCTTTGAATATTTTAATAAGGTTGATTGTTTCAGAAATAACTGATGTTGCTGATTATGGCATATATCAATGTATCAGTTTATCTTACCTGGCCAGGACATCTTGGCCCCCACAATTTGTTCAAAACACATTAGCCTACATTTTTCTTTTACATCTGACAATAGAGGTACCATTTACAGACATTTGTTTTGTATTTTGCGGAACTTATGTAATTTATAATTTCAGAGTTCTGGAACCCATGAAGATGATCTACCTGGATCCTCAAAGATGTGATCTAATGATGGATGCTGAACTTATAAACAATACTTTAACCCTTTCAAAAACATGACTTGATTTTGACGTCCGTAAGAAAATAGGCTTGGGAAAACATTGAGGCAAAAGTAGAAAATGCTGATAATCAGCATTTTCTTCTTTTGCCTAAATACTTTTGGAACTACATTGTACATAAATCCTATCTTTATCAACAGTCATTTTGTTATCTGCAACAGCTATTGAATGGGACCACCCTTAAATTTTGTCACCAGCGAAAGTTTTAAATATTTTGTTGTATGGAAGAGACTACAACTTGTGTTGTTTATTATTTCAGAGTTCTGGAACCCATGAAGATGATCTACCAGGATCCTCAAAGATGTGATCCAATGATGGATGCTGAACTTATAAACAATACTTCAACCCTTCCACAAACAAGACCTGGTGTTGACGTCCCTAAGAAAATAGGCTTCACATTGAGGCAAAAGAAGAAAATGCTGATAATCAGCATTTTCTTCTTTCGCCTTAATATTTCCGGAACTACATGGTACATAAATCCTATCTTTATCAACAGTCATTTTGTTATCTGCAACAGCTATTGAATGGGACCACCCTTAAATTTTGTCATCAGGGAAAGTTTTAAATATTTTGTTGTATGGAAGAGACTACAACTTGTGTTATTTACAATTTCAGAGTTCTGGAACCCATGAAGATGATCTACCAGGATCCTCAAAGATGTGATCTAATGATGGATGCTGAACTTATAAACAATACTTCAACCCTTTCAAAAACATGACTTGGTTTTGACGTCCCTACAAAAAAAGACTTGGGAAAACATTGAGGCAAATAAAGAAAATGCTGATAATCAGCATTTTCTTCTTTTGCCTCAATATTTGCGGAACTACATTGTACATAAAATCTATCTTTATCAACAGTCATTTTGTTATCTGCAACAGCTATTGAATGGGACCACCCTTAAATTTTGTCATCAGGGAAAGTTTTAAATATTTTGTTGTATGGCAGAGACTACAACTTGTGTTGTTTACAATTTCAGAGTTCTGGAACCCATGAAGATGATCTACCTGGATCCTCAAAGATGTGATCTACAGATGGAAATGGAACTTATGAACAATACTTCAACCCTTTCACAAACAAGGCCTGATTTTGATGTCCCTAAGAAAGAAGGCATGAGAAACATTGAGGCAAAAGAAGAAAATGCTGATCATCAGCATTTTCTTTTGTCTCAAAATTTTACTGAGGTATTCAGGGTTCTCCCCAGAATAATTGGAAGCTGTAGTGGCAGTATTGTTGAAGCTTACAGTACAGTGTTTATGCAAATAATTGTGAATAAAAACATAATGGGAAAAGAAGAAATTGCTCATCATGAGCAATTTCTTCTTTTCCCATAATGTTTTTTATGCAAGTTTATTGTACAAAATACCATAATTCATCAGTTTTTGACATGATATAACCAAAATTCATCTAGTTGGTGACCATTTTGAAGAAATTAACCTGTGGGGTGCTTTTGAAGCTGTAGGGGCATAACACTGATATAGATGAAGCTGTAGTGGGGCCGATACAGCTTATTGGACTGGGGAGAACACTGGTATTATGTACACAAATTTCATTGTCATCATTGTTTATTTTTTCATCTGCAGCAGCTTTTAAATCTGTATGGTCTAAAATTTAGCTGTTTGGGAAAAGGTTAAACATTTTTGCATAAACAGTTATGGTGGTCCAATTCTAAAGCTGCTAGTACGTCAATCGCACGCTATTCTGCATTTTTATGCCCCCGATAGGGAGGCATCATAAATTTGACTTGTCCGTCCGTCCGTCTGTCTGTCTGTCTGTCCGTCTGTCCGTCCGTCATTCCGTCCAAAAACTTTAACATTGGCCATAACTTCCTTATTACTTAACATATTCGCTTCATACTTTACCACAACATTCCTCGGTACATAACCTTTCTGTAGGCACATACTTTAGTGACCTTGACCCCTGGATGACCTTGACCTTGAACATAGATTGGCCATAATTTAAAATCAAAGCGGTGTCGGGGGCATTGTCATCTTACAGTGACAGCTCTTGTTTACATTTTTAACTAAATTCTCTTAAAATTGTCGATATACTTTAATTAAGTATATATATTAACAGAAGTTAATCATAGGAAATAATACCATTTCCCATCAATTTCAGCATATTATATGTGGTTTAATTTCATATGAAGAAAATGATAACTTACATTAACTCCTAAAATGCTTACATTTTCATGTAACGCGTAACGAAATTCAAATATAATTCAGGTCGGAATCCTTATATCGTGCATAAATGTGACATTTGCATGAGTGACCTCAGAAATGTTATTTGCGTCAAAACAAAGTAAACTACGCCAGCATGTACCCATGTAACGTTTCTCATCATACGTCGGCTACCGTTTGTAAAAATGAATTTTCATATATTTTTCGCTACACTACTGATGACAAAATTGGCACAGATAAAGATCATATAAATAAACATTATAGAGCAAAGTATTGAGGCAAAAGTAGATAATACTTGTTATCAGAATTTTCTTCTAATGATTCAATAGTTCCCAAACTTTTTGTATTTTGTGTAGAAAGGACAAATCCTTTACTAATATCACATTGAAATACTTGGACAGTTTTCAAAACAGCAAAAATATTGGTTTATGAATTGATTCTTTTGAAGGAGAAACATTTTTTTTTGTGAAATAAAAAAATCCTTTGACTTGATGTCTGACAATGCATTATTTTCAAAGGTAAAAGAAATGAATCATGATATGGAGAATCATTCATTTTCCATCCAAATTCGATGTTGAAATCCTCACAAGGTCAAACTAGAATCTTCTTCATACCAGAATTAAAACTACAGTAAGCATCAAATTTAAACACTGACTAAGAAATGATCATGCTATTGTAATATTGTTAAATTAAAGTGCTATCAAAGTGTCTGTAGTACCTTCTTTTTCTTATCCAAAGTATTTGCTGATGAAGTATAAAACTTTAACAAGCTTCAAGATTTCCCATCAAGAGTTATTTTTGTGACAATACAGGATATTGTAGTCAAAGAAGATAAGCTGTTACTTGAGGGAAAAGGAGGAAATGCTGGTTTTCAGAGTAGTATTTCTTGCAGTATTTTTTCTGTTTTAATCCATTACTGAACAACAAAATTTTACTTGTCCAAATTCAAAGATGTTGCAGACAACAATGTAAAGTGAACTAAATTTTACATTTTTCGACTTTCTTTGTTAGAAAACATTGTGGGAAATGAAGAAATTGCTAACAAGCAATTTCTTCATTTTCCACAATGTTTTCCAAAGCCACTATATCATGGGGAGTCAAAAAGAGTCATTGTGTGGTAATGGGTCAAACGTTCATAATCTTGAAAGCATGTATTGATTGTTTAGAGGTAAAGGTCTTTAAAGATAACTTCTAATAGGTGCCTGTCAGATGTTACTACAAAGCAGATTGTTATGGTCCTGGTCATCCGTCCATCCATCTGTATATCTTTTAGCAAGTTCTTGTGTGCGTAGTCTCAAACAGTTTCAATCAGTTTTTATACCCCCGCAAACGAAGTTTGGAGGGGGTATACTGGAATCAGCCTGTCTGTCCGGTGGTTTGTTGGATGGTTGGTGGGTTGGTTTGTTTGTTGGTCTGTCTCAAAAACTTTATCGGGACAACTCCTCCTACACTTGTGGACCGATTTAGTTCATACTTGGCACAAGTGTTCATTGTGACCTGAAGATGTGCAAGACGCAAATTTCACGGAAATCGGACCGATACTTTCTGAGTTATGGCCCCTGATTTGACCAAAAAATGCTTTTCCGGATAACTCCTTCTACAGTTACTGTCCGATTTGCTTCATTCTTGGCACAGGTGTGCATCAGGACCTGTAGATGTGCGAGACGCAAATTTCACGGAAATCCTACCATTACTTTCTGAGTTATGGCCCCTGATTTGACCAAAAAATGCTTGTCCGGATAACTCCTCCTACAGTTACTGTCCGATTTGCTTCATACTTGGCACAGGTGTGCATTAGGACCTGTAGATGTGCAAGACGCAAATTTCACGGAAATCCGACCATTACTTTCTGAGTTATGGCCCCTGATTTGACCAAAAAATGCTTTTTCCGGATAACTCCTTCTACAGTTACTGTCCGATTTGCTTCATTCTTGGCACAGGTGTGCATCAGGACCTGTAGATGTGCAAGACGCAAATTTCACGGAAATCCTACCATTACTTTCTGAGTTATGGCCCCTGATTTGACCAAAAAATGCTTGTCCGGATAACTCCTCCTACAGTTACTGTCCGATTTGCTTCATACTTGGCACAGGTGTGCATTAGGACCTGTAGATGTGCAAGACGCAAATTTCACGGAAATCCGACCATTACTTTCTGAGTTATGGCCCCTGATTTGACCAAAAAATGCTTTTCCGGATAACTCCTTCTACAGTTACTGTCCAATTTGCTTCATACTTGGCACAGGTGTGCATTAGGACCTCTAGATGTGCAAGACGCAAATTTCACGGAAATCTGACCATTACTTTCTGAGTTATGGCCCCTGATTTGACCAAAATATGCTTGTCTGGACAACTCCTCCTACAGTTACTGTCTGATTTGCTTCATACTTGGCACAGGTGTGCATTAGGACCTGTAGATGTGCAAGACGCAAATTTCACGGAAATCCGACCATTACTTTAATCTGAGATATGGCCCCTGATTTGACCAAAAAATGCTTGTCCGGACAACTTCTCCTACAGTTACTGTCCGATGTGCTTCATACTTGGCACAGGTGTGCATTAGGACCTGTAGATGTGCAAGACGCAAATTTCACGGAAATCCGACCATAACTTTATGAGTTATAGCCCCTGATTTGACCAAAATATGCTTGTCCGGATAACTCCTCCTACAGTGACTGTCTGATTTGCTTCATATTTGGCACAGGTGTGCATCAGGACCTGTAGATGTGCAAGACGCAGATTTCACGGAAATCCGACCATTACTTTCTGAGTTATGGCTCCTGATTTGACCAAAAAATGCTTGTCCGGATAACTCCTCCTACAGTTACTGTCCGATTTGCTTCATACTTGGCACAGGTGTGCATTAGAACCTGTAGATGTGCAAGACGCAAATTTCACGGAAATCCGACCATTACTTTCTGAGTTATGGCCCCTGATTTGACCAAAATATGCTTGTCCGGACAACTTTTCCTACAGTTACTGTCCGATTTGCTTCATTCTTGGCACAGGTGTGCATTAGGACCTCTAGATGTGTAAGATGCAAATTTCACGGAAATCTGACCATTACTTTCTGAGTTATGGCCCCTGATTTGACCAAAAAATGCTTGTCTGGACAACTTCTCCTACAGTTACTGTCTGATTTGCTTCATACTTGGCACAGGTGTGCATTAGGACCTTTAGATGTGCAAGACGCAAATTTCATGGAAATCAGACCATTACTTTCTGAGTAATGGCCCCTGTTTTGACAAAAATATGCTTGTCCGGATAACTCCTCCTACAGTTATTGTCCGATTCGCTTCATACTTGGCGCAGTTGTCCATTAGCACCTGTACATGGGCTAGACGCAAATTTCTTGAAAATCGGACCGATACTTTCTGAGTTATGGCCCCTGATTTGACCAAAATATACATGTCCAGACAACTCCTACAGTTACTGTCCGATTTGCTTCATACTTGGCACAGGTGTGCATTAGGACCTCTAGATGTGCAAGACGCAAATTTCACGGAAACCTGACCATTACTTTCTGAGTTATGGCCCCTGATTTGACCAAAATATGCTTGTCTGGACAACTCCTCCTACAGTTACTGTCTGATTTGCTTCATACTTGGCACAGGTGTGCATTAGGACCTATAGATGTGCAAGACGCAAATTTCACGGAAATCCGACCATTACTTTAATCTGAGTTATGGCCCCTGATTTGACCAAAAAATGCTTGTCCGGACAACTTCTCCTACAGTTACTGTCCGATGTGCTTCATACTTGGCACAGGTGTGCATTAGGACCTGTAGATGTGCAAGACGCAAATTTCACGGAAATCCGACCATAACTTTCTGAGTTATGGCCCCTGATTTGACCAAAATATGCTTGTCCGGATAACTCCTCCTACAGTGACTGTCTGATTTGCTTCATATTTGGCACAGGTGTGCATCAGGACCTGTAGATGTGCAAGACGCAAATTTCACGGAAATCCGACCATTACTTTCTGAGTTATGGCTCCTGATTTGACCAAAGAATGCTTGTCGGGATAACTCCTCCTACAGTTACTGTCCAATTTGCTTCATACTTGGCACAGGTGTGCATTAGCACCTGTAGATGTGCAAGACGCAAATTTCACGGAAATCCGACCATTACTTTTTGAGTTATGGCCCCTGATTTGACCAAAATATGCTTGTCCAGACAACTTTTCCTACAGTTACTGTCCGATTTGCTTCATACTTGGCACAGGTGTGCATTAGGACCTCTAGATGTGTAAGACGCAAATTTCACGGAAATCTGACCATTACTTTCTGAGTTATGGCCCCTGATTTGACCAAAAAATGCTTGTCTGGACAACTTCTCCTACAGTTACTGTCTGATTTGCTTCATACTTGGCACAGGTGTGCATTAGGACCTTTAGATGTGCAAGACGCAAATTTCACGGAAATCCGACCATTACTTTCTGAGTTATGGCCCCTGATTTGACAAAAATATGCTTGTCCGGATAACTCCTCCTACAGTTATTGTCTGATTCGCTTCATACTTGGCGCAGTTGTCCATTAGCACCTGTACATGTGCTAGACGCAAATTTCTTGAAAATCGGACTGATACTTTCTGAGTTATGGCCCCTGATTTGACCAAAATATACATGTCCGGACAACTCCTACAGTTACTGTCCGATTTGCTTCATACTTGGCACAGGTGCGCATTAGCACCTGTAGATGTGCAAGACGCACATTTCACGAAAATCGGACCTTTCCTTTCTGAGTTATGGCCCCTGATTTGACCAAAATATGCTTGTCCGGACAACTCCTCCTACAGTTACTGTCTGATTTGCTTCATACTTGGCACAGGTGTGCATTAGCACCTGTAGATGTGCAAGACACACTTTTCACGAAAATCGGACCTATACTTTCTGAGTTATGGCCCCTGATTTGACCAAATTTCAAAAAAAATCGGATTGACAATTTCTGAATATGGCTCCTGATTCAACAAAAACGTTTGTCCGAACAAAGGTGGTGGCGGGGGTATTTTTATCACCTTCAGTGATAGATTTCTACAATGACTCTTTGGTGTCTAGTTGTTCTTGTCATTATTAACATTACCATAACCTTTGGCATTCTTGAATTATCTTCCCTTAAATTGAAACAAGAGCTTCTCAAAGCGGCGCATATATGCCGGAGAGGGGCTTGTCAGTTCAATTGGCCATTTTTTTCAATTCAAGGGCAGATAATTCAAACATTAAATGTTATCAAAATTTTGTTTGCACAACCAGACACCATAAAGGTTCATTGTGGTTAGTTTGATTAAATTCCAATCAAAACTGTAGGAAGAGTTGCGCACACAAGAAATTGCTAACGGACAGACAGACAGACGACCAGGGCCTTAACATAATACAACCCTTCGGGCGAATCTTACTGACAAGCCCCTCTCAGCTGTATATGCGCTGCTCTTCCAAGCTCTTTTATATGATTCAATCGTTGTAGTCATCCATCGATAAGTGATATGTTAAATTTGTTCTTTTCATTTAAAAAATTTTGGGAAATAAAGAAATTGCTTGTCACAAGGGATTTCTTCATTTTCCACAAAATTTTCCCAAGCCTTAATATCCTCAGTTACTGTCCGAAACATTCTCAGTTACTGTCCCATTTGCTTCATACTTGGCACAAGTGTGCATTAGGACCTGTTCGATTTGCTTCATACTTGGCACAAGTGTGCATTATGACATGTAGAATGTGCAAGACACAAATTCAAATTTCAAGAAAATCCCATTGACAATAGAAAGGTTCTTGTCTTCAATATTTTCCAAAGCTTTTTCTTTACAAGGGTCCCCAAAATCGCTTACTATTTGGAAAAGGATTTAACTTGGCTTTATGATCCTGAGTCATGTTTGTTTTAGTTCTTTTAACCCTTTCGCAAACAACAACATTTTAGGGTGGTCAAATTCGAAAGCCGCTTCAAACGACGAAATGGATGTTGATACTGTTAAGATTTGCCTAGGATATTGGGCAGAAAATATTGAGGCAAAATGAGAAACGGCTGGTTACGTTTCTTCTTTTGTTTCAATGTTTTCCCAAACCTTTTGCCAGCCAAAGCTAAACCATATGGTTGATATTAATGCAATACCTTGTGACTCCAGCCTGATTAAAACTGGAGTTAAGAGGTTTTGCAATTACACTGATTATTTTACTTTGGACATCTCTTTAAACTTTTCCCCAATAACAGGATTCTAGGCTGGTCCAAATTCAAAGGTGTTCAAGTGCTATTGAAAACAGAAAATCTTCCATTTGTAGCTGACAATTCCGTGAGAAAAGGAGAAATTATAGTTACTAGCTTACCGGTACATTTAATTATTCTTTTTTTCCCACAACGTTTTCTGAACTACTAACATCAAACAAGAGCTGTCCGAAGACAGCGCGCTCGACTTTCTAAGTGCTGGAATTTCAAAGTTGCTAAGTATAAAGGGGGCATAACTCCAAATATAGTGGAGCCAGGGTCATGGGCCCTGATAGTAAGGTAGAGGGTGTGATGGTGAATAAGTATTCCAAGTTTGGGTTGAATCCCTTTGATAGTATGGAAGTTATTGATGTTTGAAAAAACTTTAACTTTTGTTGCAACGCCAACGCCGACGCCCGGGTGACAGTATAAGCTCTCATTTTCATCGAAAAGTCGAGCTAAAAAGGGTCGACAAAATGGGGCTTTGGGTGAGGCTCAACCATTTCCATAAAATGATGCTTTTTGACATACATAACAGAAACTATTGAGACAAAAGAAGAAAATACTGATAACAAGCACTGTCCCCCTTTGTCTTGATATTTTCTCTGCTATATCATACTACAATCCCATCTTTATTTATAATATCCACTTGTTATCTGCAACATCATTCAATTGAAACCATCCTAAAATAATGCTGTTTGTGAAAGGATTGTCTTATCAGAAAGACTAAAGACAAGGTAGTAAAAAGGCTATCTGTGCCTGACCACAACACTGAATCCAACTCTATATCCAGCCAGTGAAACCATGGACAGTACCTGTCACATTTATTTATCAGAACAAACATGGATTTCTATAGAAAAACAATTATTGTACTTACACATGTATGTGGCATAAAACAACAAATAAAGTATCACATTTGCAACGAACTGTAAATGACTAAACATTTAAATCACCACCTATCACATCAAATTAAATTGAATATTAGAATGAGACAACAGTGTATACTTTCTGCATTTCTTCTTTCATCTTATAATGGATATTTTCAAGAAATTAAAACAACTATTGTTGGAAAGTTTTGGTGGGCTGCAAGCCTGAATATGACCAAACCAGTTTGTATAATGCAATATGATAATACAATAGTCTATAAGAATAAATTGTTCCAGATTCAGAAAATGCTTAGATGCATGTTGCATTCAGAAAGCAAATAATCATCTATAGGTGTAAATGTGAATTACAGAACATCATGGCTCCAAATCAATCTGCTTATAAACACAATCTGATCAACCTGCATGATAAAATTGATAAATTAAACGAGACTATTATAGCAACTAAAGCGTAGCTAGTAGAATGGATCTTGATTGGTTTGTCTGTTAATTAATCACAGGCTGACCCATTTCTGTAATACCCGTTAGTCTATACAGGTTATGCCTTAAGATCAATGTTGGTATCTTTGTGTAAGGAATGTGGTAAAATAATATTGCTAGTCCCAAATCTCTGTTCTGATACATTTATATTTTCTTCTTGAAATCTTCTATGAGGTCTCTCCAAGTGCCATCAGTCCAGTTGTTTAGACGTCTTTTTCCCTCTACATGTTTATTGTGGCAGGATGTAAACAGGACATGCTCCCAGGTGGGATATGTGTTGGCCCCTTAAAATATGAATACACACATTGTTAAGTCGATTATGTCATGAGAGCCAATTTGGTGCTGTGATAATCTTCATTTTCAATATTTTCTAACATGCATTTTGTCTCCTGCAGCAGCTCTAAAATTGAAGAAGTCTAAAATTTCGAAGTTTCGGAAAGGGTTAAAAAACGTTTTACTCTTAAAAGTTTAGAACTGTACATTATTTCATTTTAACAGCAATTAAATTTTAACAGTGTATTACCTGTTATATGTGACTTATCATCTATCAATAGATGCCCATAAACCATAGTTTTATCTTTAGCAATGATGATTCTTCTCACCCAATCTGGCCCTAAATGTTTGTCTACCCACTGGAACTGGAAACAGAAATGATTGATTGGGTTAAAGATGACAACAAAAGTCACATGAATAACTTAATGAGTGATTCGTTATTGAAAAAAATATTGCTTTAAATTTCCAAATTTAATGCAAATATGATCATATTTCTTTTCACCAACATTTCATAATGGAACTTGAGAGTAACTCGTGCAGACAAGCTGAAAATTTCTGTTTAGTTATGGAACCAAATAATACAGGTAAATGCATATGACTGTACTTCCGACAAAAGTCATCTGTATTGTTAACCCTGTCCCAAACAACAAAATTTTAGGGTGATCCAATATGAAAGCTTCTGCAGACGACAAAATGAATGTTGATAAAGATAAGATTTGTATATGACACAGTTCAAAAAATATTGAGACAAAAGGAGAAACTGCTGGTTATCAGCAGTTTCTTCTTTTGTCTCAATGTTTTCCCAAGACTTTTCTATTAGGGACGGCAAAACCAGGTCTTGTTTGGGAGAGGGTTAAAGGCTACCAAGCTAGGCAGTTAATTTCACCGTATATTGGAAGAAAATCATTAAATTAACATGTTTTATAAAAGATCCGCCAAACTCGGTTGTTTTAAAAGTTTTGTTTGCTTTTCTTTATGTGGTTCCTTGGATTAAGAAATACTGATTTTCGAGAAAAAAAAAGATCTGCAATTTCCATAAAATCACCACGAAGCGACGTCATACAATGGCTTGACTCCGCCCCCAATCTAGAGCATGAGGTTTCAGATACAGATTAAGTGTGTGACTTTTCTGTCATAAAGCAAAGTCTCAGTTTTTATCCATTTCTCATTCATCAGAGTAATACAGACAAACTTAAACCGTTCTTTGGCACATTCCTTCACTCACTAATGACATATTCTTTGACTGTTTTACATTTTTTCTGACATTTACTAAGGATGAATTCTGTGTTTTGAGTATCGATTGGGGAAGTGGCTATATGACAGAAAAGTCACATATTTAACTTTGTCAGAAATCTCATGCTTTCCGGGAAATGACCCATGACTTCCCTTTTTTCCTGCCATGACATCATTATTTGGCAGGTATGACCTCATAACTTCAAATCGGAAGTTTAGAGTTTTTTCTTCAGTAAAGATCGGAAAAGACCAAACTATTCAATTTAAAAGACGAAACAAAAAGACTTCTTATGTTTGAAAATTGTAGAAACTTTGATATTTGGTTATTGGAAAGGTGTTTTTTCAACACAATAGTTTAATTCTGCCAATCAGCAGACACTTTAAAGGCCTAGAAGAAAAAGGCTAGTGAAAGCACAGAAAAGGATGGAATTGTTTTCTAACCAAAAAGCCTAAAAATGTTAAATTCCATTCACTTGAAATTGTCATCTGCAACATTTTTAAATTTGGACCAGTCTAACATTTTGTTTTCTGATAATGGGATACATCATGGCATGGATATTTGATATTAGTCCTTTCCCGAACAAGACCTGGTTTTGACGTCCCTAACAGAAAATGCCTGGGAAAACATTGAAACAAAAGAAGAAACTGCTGATAACCAGCAGTTTCTCCTTTTGTCTCATTATTTTCTGTGCCATATTTTCCACAAGTCATATCTTTAATAGCATTCATTTCGTCATTTGTGGCAGTTTTTGAAGTTGATCACCCTGAAATTTTGTTGTCTGGGAAAGGGAATGACTCACTTTTTCTGTAACACAGTACTTGTAAAAGTTTGTTGGACTAGTACAAATGAACACATCTACTCTGAAAAATAAGTACAAATATACTTTATCCATCGTTATACATCAAGATTTTGAATTAAGGTATTCCATCCATCATTAGATTCTATACACTTCTGGCAATTTTGGGCGTCATCCGTGGCAATGAAAATTTACAAGGGTATCCCTGATTAAGTTTTGCTGCAACGGATGATGTCCAGAAACTGGCAACGCTACCCCATTTTCAATACAAAATTTCCGTTGCCATGGATGACCTCTAAAGTTGCACAAAGTGTTTGGTACCTAAAGATGGATTGGATACCTTAATTTTATGAAACAATAAATCTGCAGTATCTTTTGCCTAAGTACACCTTACTGTCTACTGACACTGAAAGCCATTTCTTTTGTATAGACAACATGTATAAACCTTTCTGAAACAAGACCTGGCCGCGGTTTCTCGAACAAACTTAAGTACGTTTTCATGCTCAAATTTGAGTGCCCTGCTCAAATCACACGAAATCCACGTGAACTTCAATCGAATACCCTTCAATGTCGGAGAGTATTCCTTTCAAGTTGAGCACGTTCTCATGAGTTTGTACTTAAGCTTTTTCGAGAAACCAGGGCCAGGTCCTGGTTTCTTGAAAAAACTTACGTACATATTCATGAGTACATGCTCAGCTTCAATGGAAGTACTTCCCAACATTGAAGGGTATTCGATTGAAGTTCACATAGATTTCGTGTGATTTGAGTATGGTGCCCAGATTTGAGTCTGAGAACGTACTTTTTTAAAAGTTATTTCGAGAAACTGTGGCCATGTTCTGATGTCCCTGACAAAAAATTAATGTTTGGGACAACATTGAGATAAAAGGAGAAATTGCTAATAATCATTGTAGTTAGCATACCCCTTCATCTGAGCCATTTCTTTAGCTGCAGCCACTGCACCCTCTATTTCTGGTAATGATTTGAAGAATCCTTTAGCATTCCATATCCCTGGAACTTTGGGCTGTAAAGAAATCAAGTTGCTTACAATTTTCTGAATGAATTCATATGTTACTGTAATGTACAAACATCGATTTCTAAGACTAATGTATAATTCAATTTGAAAGTTCCATGATCAATTACATGTAGCATTTTTATGCCCCCGTATCGAGAGATTGGGGGCATATTGTTTTACTCGTGTCCGTCTGTCTGTCTGTCCGTCCGTCTGTCTGTCTGTCTGTCTGTCCGTCTGTCCGAAAACTTAACCTTTGCCTTTTCTCCAAAAGTAATTGACATACAAAGCTCAAATTTGGTATGCATCTTCCTTTCAATGATATCTATCTGTTCCATGCAATTTGACCTTCCTCAAGGCCATCGGTTAACCCTTATCAACCCTTTACTCTACGAAAACTTAACCTTTTATTCCGAAAACTTAACCTTTGCCTTTTCTCCAAAAGTATTTGACATACAAAGCTCAAATTTGGTATGCAACTTCCTTTCAATGATATCTATCTGTTCCATGCAATTTGACCTTCCTTAAGGTCATCCATTAACCCTTAACAACCCTTTACTCCACGAAAACTTAACCCTTTCCCAAACGACAAAATTTTGGGATGTTCCAATAAGAAAGCTTCTGTGGACGACATATTGGATGTTTACACAGAATGGGATTTGTGTATGATATAGCACAGAAAATATTGAGTCAAAAGGAGAAACTGCTGGTTATCAGCAGTTTCTTCTTTTGCCTCAATGTTTTCCCAAGCCTCCTCTATTAGGGACGTCAAAACCAGGTCTTGTTTGGGAAAAAGGTTAACCTTTTACTCTGAAAACTTAACCTTTGACTTTTCTCCAAAAATGTTTGACATACAAAGCTCAAATTTGTTATGCAACTTCCTTTCAATGATATCTATCTGTTCCATGCAATTTGACCTTCCTCAAGGTCATCCTAGTAACTATACTTTTGATGATCCCACTTTAGGTTTAGGAAACCTTGTAGAAAAAAAGAAAGAGCTGATAACCAATTCATTTCCTAACATGAATATTTTCAGCAAAGTAAGCATTAATCTGCTGATAACCAATTCATTTCCTAACATGAATATTTTCAGCAAAGTAAGCATTAATCTTATCTGCAGTTCTCTTCAATTCTGATTAGCCTAAAAGTAAGATAATGTCCTTTAGAAAGGGTTAATGTCTTAACTTTTGCCGTCAGTCTGGTATACCTATTTTGTCATTATTTTATGGTACGCTTACAGATGAATTCATGTAAAGCTATCCATTTTTTGGAAAAGGAGTCTGGCATAATTGAGAAATTTTTGAAGTGCACTGCAAAATTATTGCTCACTGTAAGCGAAACACTCATTTTTTAATAATTAATTAGGCATTTTCAATAGATTGGGAAAAATGGAAGAAAATTTGCTAAATGGAAACACAGCCTTTTGCTTTGGGAATACCACCGTTTTCAGAACCCCTGTTTATACACCATCAAGTATTAAAACAATACCAGGAATGAATAGCTGACCCTAGATGAAAGATATGCAAATAAGCTTAGGGGTTTTTCTTCTTTAAGAAATTTTGAGGACACTGTCTATTGGTATATAATACGAAATTAATAAATTAATGATAATTAATGATAATCTATTATGATAGAATCATAAATGACATTCAAAATCATGCAATTTACAGACAAAATGTACCTACAGCTATATCAGGGTATGTCTCTGCATACTGATCATTGAGGTAGAATGTTCTTCTGTCTTCAAGTGGTATGAATGGATCATCAGGGTACTTCTCTCGAAATGTGTCTAAAAAGGCCTTCTCAAAGTCACACAATACTTGGTCCATGTCTAATAACACTTTGAGGTTACCCTGTCCCTGAGCGTAATGTTTTCTGAAATTGTTGATATCCCGGCCTGCCATGATTTCTTTTAGACAAGATGAAATCCTTCTTAATCCAGATTTTTGATAAAGTTGCTGTCCAACTCTGACCATAACAATCTTTTGATCAGTACATCAATCAGTGCCCTGTCATATATCTGAAATGGAAAAAATGGAAACCTTTAAGGGAATGTTTTAAAGGGATAAACATGTTCCCAAACATTACCAATGATGCATTTCAATGCAAGTAAAAAATAGAGCTTGGGAAAACCTGAAGCTAAATTTGAAAAGGCATATAGACATCCTTTTCCCTCTATGTATCTTGTCATGACATAAATTGTACACAAAATAATGATCTCTTCTTTTAAAAATCAATTTTGTCATCAGAAGCATCTTTCAAATTGGGACACCCTAATTTCTTGACCTTTGGTAAAGGGTTAACAATGACCATGATTCTTATATAAAGAGCTTATTATGGCAACACATTATAACACCCAAATGGGCTTGTTGCTTGTCAGTGAGAGAGGGTATTTTTCCACTTAAAAACTCTTTCCAAATCAACACTATAAGTTAGGGTGGTCCAATTTGATATATACTGCAGATGACACCATGGATACATGAGATACAGCCTCTTCTCAAGTTAAACCTTTCCAAAACCACAGATTTTTTGCAGTTGCGGATCCAGAGGGGTTGGGTGTGGGGGGTAGGTTCATTTTTTTTGAAAATTCAACCCAAAGAGTTGTCAGAGCTATATGGAAATGTTTTCCTGACAGAAGGGTTCAACCGTTGATTAATTAGACCAGTCATAAGATTAAGGACGTGCTGGCAAGCCTGGCATACTTTAACTTGACGAAGTCAAAGATATCAAACACTATTTGAACAATAAAGTTGTGATTTTTTTGGACGTTTTTGTATTGTCGATTTTCAGTTTAAGGGTTAAGATATCACTTTTGACTGACTCAATTGTTACAAAATGTTAAATCATCATACCTTTGAGAATCTATTCAGAATCTGAGAGAGTGTCGCAGCAAAATAAAAGTGGAATTCCCCGGAATGCAAACGGCGGATAATTGATCAAGGGAAGTAACTATTTTATACCAAGGAAGTATATGCACAGTGGTTGTCTGCATCAATAAAAGGCGGCCTATCGGCATTGAATTACAATCCAATAAAATACTATTTAATCCTTTGCCATTCTATACCGCGCATTTGGGGTCGCTAATGAAAACCTTTTGGAAACAGAGACAAAGTAGAAAAAATGATTATTATAGATCTATGTGCAACCACTCCCCGAAAATTTCCCGTTTTGCCTTGAGGAATGTTTTGTTCTTGTTTATTATACGTTGTGGTTGTAGGCTATCTGATTTATGTAAACGCGGACTTGCTTATCGTCGATGTAAATGATGCAAAAAACCTCGTATGTCGATTCCTGCGATTTTCAAAGTACGAGGGGTGATCCAAAAATAATGTCACAAACGTTGTTTTCGGTACTTTCATGAACGTATCGCTATGCAATTCCACATGCCAAAAAATCAACATTCGTTTAATACATACACAAAATTTCATAAAGTTTGGTTAAATATTTAAAAAATGAACCAAATTTTTACATAGCGCATCGATGTCCAGCGCCGCACAACAAACAACGTCATTGACGTCAAAGTCTGCTCCTTCTGAAAAAATCGCCCTCCGTGTTTAATGCAATGTTCGTGGCGTTCGACCCACTTCATAAATGCATTTACAGACAACTTGTTCAGCAATTCTTTGAATGCATTCCTTGAATCAATTTGTTCTCAGTCGGTTAAGGTCGACGTGATGAATTCCACTTAGATTCGTAAGATACCATAATAGCGCAATGTCCCATTGACGTTGACGTCATTCCGCAACGCCACATGTCTTCCGGCTCGTTCTTCATCTTCAAACGATTCATCCTCACTCCGAAAAATGCTTACATCAAAGGTAGACGAGACTCCCATTAACAATCCGTTCTTTTAGGTAGAATTAATTGTTTCTTTTGCTTCAATCAGCTATTTTCCTAGCCTTTGGCAAAAATTCAGAATTGCACGTTGTGGGCTTTTATCCGATTTTGCCATTTTCCCGAATGCGAGTGATGAATTCAATGAGACTTATTTGGTCTTCTAATGCATCGATTTTATTGAAACGTTCTAAAATTGCTGCGCAATATCACGACCATGCGTCATTTAAATATCAGCTAAGTTCACGCGTTTGTTCCTTTAATATTATGGTAGAACATAAAGTTATAATAATATTCAAACGAATAGTCTAGGACGTGCGGCGCACATGCTTGATACGGATTTTTTTAGCATTCTATTTTCTCGGATACATGAACAATATTAAAATAATTCAGAAAAGCATGTTTCAAATAGGATAGGCTTGAACGATAAGTCTTTATTTGTACAGGAATACGTGGAATTACCAAACTATTGGCACTGTGACATTACTTTTGGATCATCCCTCGTACAACCTTGCATGCCCAGTTACAGACAATTTTTGTAGGAGATATTTTACTAATCAGTATTGATGACAAATCATTTGTGAATAATATGTCCAAATTTCAAATAAAACATTTAGGCCTAAGTTTGGGAAAAGTTATTACACTTTTTTCCCTCCCCTTTGAAATTTTCCAAAAACGAGATACGAGGTTTTGCATTTACAACGACGTTAGAGGCCTTATATCTCCGTCTCCCTAAAACTTTCAGTGACATAGATCTAGGCCCAAACGAAGGTATATGCACTTTAGAACAGGTTTCTATAATTTCAACAATCATTCAAAATTTCCAATGGGGGCCTAGGATAGGCCTAGACTAGATTTAGCCTAGGCCTACATGGTCTAAAATGTTTATGGTTTCAAGCTTACACAATTGCAGAACTTGAGATGAAGCACAATTTGTCATCATGATAAACCCTTTCCTCATAATATAATGCATTTCAGCCCCGTAGGCACCTATGAACAGGCGGGGTGGTCTAGGGGCCTAGCCCCCCCCACCCAGTTGGCCAAAAATGCTGAATTTTCTTAATTTTACACTGAACATTTTGGGAAAATCGAAATTAGCCCCCCAATATTCAGGACAAGGGCTTTAAATAGGCCTAAATGATATTAACGAGGCCCGTAGGAACAGGGGGCTAGGGGGGGGGGGGCTTAGCCCCCGCCCCCAAGGTTTGCAAAAAATTCGTAAATTTTCCTTTTATTACAATGAAATTTTTTGGAAAATCCCCCACCCCTTTTAAGGCCCAGTCACACTACAGCGTATAGAGCCAGCGTATAAGTAACGTATCGTATATTTCGGAAAATTATCTATACGCAAAACTTTTCAGCGTATGATGTTATTTTAAGATCAAACAACGGTTATCAAAACAAAATTCTTAGCGTACCGTCAACGTATGAGTAGCGAACTCACTGCGTATTCCGACTTATGTGTAGCGTACACCAGCGTACCTTTCACGTATGAGAAACGAGTGGGGAACGTAAACCTAACGTATGATGAGCCTTAACTAAAGGAAGTAAAAAGTGTTTCTGGGGTCATGTGCAGACAGTTCCTGAAGTACCCGATCTTCATTTCTCAATGCACCATTAAACTGGCCATTATCATAGAAAATAAATGGGCATTCAATGGTAAGAAGAAGAAGAAGAAGAAGAAGAAGAAGAAGAAGAAGAAGAAGAAGAAGAAGAAGAAGAAGAAGAAGAAGAAGAAGAAGAAGAAGAAGAAGAAGAAGAAGAAGAAGAAGAAGAAGAAGAAGAAAAAGAAGAAGAAGAAGAAGAAGAAGAAGAAGAAAAAAGAAGAAGAAGAAGAAGAAGAAGGAGAAGAAAGAGAAAAGAGAAGAAATTCTTCTTCTTCTTCTTCTTCTTCTTCTTCTTCTTCTTCTTCTTCTTCTTCTCCTCCTTCTTCTATTTCTTCTTTTTCATTTTTCGCTTTCTTCTCATTTTTCTTCCTCTTCTTTCTCTTCTTCTTTTTCTTCTTTGTCCTCTGTTATCTTCGTCGTCATGATCACCGTCTTCTCCTCCTGCTACAGCATTCAAACTGCTAATTCCAATAAATTATTGTGGTGTTGGTACTCAACGTATAAGAAGCGTACGCGGCGTACGAGTAACGTACATTCAGCGTACTCGACGTATGAGTAACGTATATTTAGCGTACCTCTAGCGTATCCAGCGTATGAGAAACGAATGACGAGCGTAAAATTTATACGCTGGCATACGCTGAAAAGTTTTGTGCATGTTCAAAAATTATTTTGGCCCTCAGCGTACATCAGCGTATACCGACGTACCCCAGCGTATGGGTAACGTATAACAACGTACCTCTAGCGTATCTCCAGCGTTTTTCAGCGTATACCAGCGTATGTCCCAAAATTCCATACGTTCCTCATACGCTGGCTCCATACGCTGTAGTGTGACTGGGCCTTTAGACAAAGGGGCTTAACTTCCTACGGGCCTGAAATTTATTCATAAAATACGCATACTGTAAATAGCAGATTGTATACGAGTATTGAGAGAGAAAAGAAAATGCTGGAGACAAACATTCTATTCTTTTCTACCAATACTATCATCCATCATTGTATACGTTCAAACCAAATTATGTTTGAGGGAAGGATGAACTGGTGTGACTCCAGCTGATGTTCATCTCCAGCTCAATAACAAGGGATCATATAAACACTCATTTGATATTGGTATCACGTATTATGTATCAGAACAAGGGACAATAATTAGATATTGTTTGATTGATAATGACTGTAGGGAGAGGAGAATTGGTAATGAGCACTTCCGGACGACTCGTGTGACATACACAAATCACAGTAGAAACACTAGTCCACTAGATGTTCTATGGTACAATATAATTAAGATTTGTTTCTGAACAGTGAATTGAGGAACATCGTATAATTATTTGTATTCTTGGTATAGATAAAACGAAGCATTGTACCAACGAGATATTAATTAAACGTTTTAATTAAAGGCTATAAATGTCCTTAAAGTTAAAAATTAGTTGACACATTAGGAGCAACTTTTTTCTGATTGCGGCCTATTGAGGAAGATAACACAAACCGTTACTCATTACGACCCCTTTCTACGACAGAACCAGAACTCATGTTTCTTCTTTTTACGAATGAACTTCGATCTTTTAAAATAACATTTTATGATATTAGATTCCATCATGGATATTGATCGGCATGAGTAGGCAAATAGCCTAATGTCAAGTATGATCAGCATACACATCGCTTCCTATAGAACAGTAACGCTATAAGTATTGGACACGCCTATGCTTTTGGTACTCTCCAAAGCCGAGGTCTATTGATTAACCATCAAATATGACCTCTGCCGTTTTTGGTACACAAACAGCCTATTTGGTCGTCACAATCTAATCATAGCACATCATTTGAATTATCGAATCAAAATCATTCAGTTTTATCTTGCATTATCATTACGTATACATTACGTCGCTTCTATGTTTGGCTGAAGCCGGTAACATTTGAATTATCGAATCAAAATCATTCAGTTTTATCTTGTTTGATTACGTATACATTACGTCGCTTCTATTTTTGGCTGAAGCCGGTAATTTGAAGCGTCAGCCAATGAAAGTTTGTATCAGCTTTTTAAATTGTTTTGTTGTGTAAAACCATCGATGGGATACCGAAATCCCGCCAAGGGAGATTAGACGTGAAATGACCCTGCGGGAACAGAGCATCATTATATCATAATGGAATGAAGAGAGAATGTGCTCTGTTCTTAAGAGAGTATGCTTTTGGATGTCAGGTATGAAATTGTGCAACCGTCTTTCTCTTAAACATGTAAAGGATACATGTGTCATTTATTTTGAAGGGGCTCTGCAGCTTTGGTGGTATCATTAAGGTATCATACGAACACTGCTTTAAAGTGTTTTTTTTTTATTTTCAACTATTCACGTGAAATGCTCTCGATGATGCTTTACTAAAAACACTCATATTTTTTCTAGGAATATAATGGAGTACCTCTATATCCTTAGACTATACTGTAAAGTAGTCATTTATATACATGTATATGGGGGATAAGAAGAAACAATTTACGATAGAAACGCAAGAATTCCATTCATCATAATTTTGCGATGTTTTTAGCCATTGAGTAATCACTACTATTAGAATATCCAGTAAAACTAGAGCAGATCTTGACCTTAAACTTTCTTCTGGCAAATCTTACTTTCGACCATCATGATTATGATAATATAGTATGTTTTAATCGTCATGCTGAATACTGACTGTAGATAAATTGTAGAATAAAAAAGTGCTCTTGGAAGAAAAAACACGTTCATGTTTTGTCTACGTACATGTACAGTACTTTGAATTTGTCTTATACATCTGAATGTAGTGTAAGAGTTTCGCATTGAAAAATCACATAATCCACACTTAAGACGATCATCCTGTAAATCAGTTTGGAAAATACTAAAGAAAAAATAGACAATTCATCAACATTACACCAATTTCAAAACTTACAAAATTATATTGCACAAGGTTGCTTTTGTGTTTTTTCTCGAAACGTTTTTATACTTGCAATCAATTTTCAACTCGGACGAGTGTTAACTTCGTCACCCTTTTCTCAAATCATTCTTTTAAAGTACAAACCTAAATTGATTTTTTTCTATGCTGTCTAAGATAAGGCTTGTTTGCTAGATATCGTAAATATCTTTTTAGGAACATCTATGTATATTTTGCATTCGCTTTTTTGATATTCTAAATATTCCCAAACATTGGAATCTTTACAGGCCATGTCCTATGGGTATTACTGAAGAATATGGCTATAGTGTACCAGAGCGTAAGGCATGCAAGATGCGCTCTTAATTCAGATGGGGGACATTTCGAGCTAGAGCTACGTTACCTCTCACATCCGTGAATCAACAGCCATGCTCTGGCATTCTATCCATATTTAGTACCGGTAATTAGATATAGCATGATAGATCAATGACGTACGTGGAAGATCGTTCCTAATGAGGACACATGGCCTTATCTCAAGTTAACAATCAATCAAATCACGACACGCTGAAACTTCGGATGACCCTCATATAGAGACCAAATTACTAAATCAAATAAATAATATTCATATTAGGTCAAGAAATAGAGCAGTGTATCCCACTGTGTATATTTGAGAAGAATTATCAAAATCAAATAAATAATGGTCATATGAGGTCAATGTGTAGAGAGTTTTACAGTGACCTATGATAGGTTGTCAGATGTAAATGATATATCAATATTCAAGAAGTATCGAATAGAATGGTCAATTTATTTAGCTAGATTATTTTTGTTCAATCAAATTTCAAATGAAATTCATTGACTGACCCGCCATTTTCATTTATAGTAATATTTATGGGAACTAGACTAAGATAGATTGTGGAAAACTTGGTATCTACGCATGAATTCCTTTAATATCTTGACCTAGATAATGCAATGCAACTGACAAAAGTGCAAAGTTTGGCTGTCCCTATGTTGTTCTGATCCATGAAAAACCTAGCATGGGTCCCTTTAATGTCATCTTCGCAAGCCAAGGGTTCTACCCCCACTTTCTTCCTTCGTAAGGAAGAAAGTGGAGCTAGAACCCTTGACTTGCGAAGATAATTTAATTTTGTCTCTCTATATTCATATTTATTGACGAAGTTGCACTGCATTCAATGTAGGCCTACTATCCCTTCAGATGATCAGGATTTATGGAGCTCTAGACAACAGCCGCTCAATTGATAGATCATGGAAAACTTGGCATCTGCGCAAAAAATTCCTTTATTCCTGGGCTTAAATAATGCAATGCAACAAACAAAGAGCCAACTCTGACTGTCCATATGTTGTTCTGAACCATGAAAAACCTAGGATGGGCCCCTTTAATGTCGTCACTGTATATCTAGACTATTGACGGAGTTGTATTGCATTCAATGTGGGCCTACTATCCCTTCAGATGATCAGGATTTATGGAGCTGTAGACAACAACCGCTCAATTGTAATCGGTGGTTTCAGCGATGCCTTGTCGTCGATCCCTGTCCACCAAGTATAGTCCAAAGATCGTTAGGGGGTTTGTGCTTCCTTTGCACATGAACATATACGAGTAACTCCAGATGGAACTTTCTTCGTCATAACTTATGCTCCCTTGACTTGACTTGCATTACCTTATTGAAGCAGTGAAGACGTCGGAACAACGGAATAATATAGGCATTTGACCGTTTATGAAAGGGTTTATATGTACAATAATCACTATTACAAGTGCGAGTATATTGCCCTTCTTGTACCAATTCGATATTCGTGAAGGGCGTACCGGAAGTTTTCTCAGACATGCACCAGCTGTGCGTTGCCTTCTGTATACATAATGATTTTGCTGTCCTCGATTCTAGACTACTTCAAATTCCCAGAACACTCAATTAACAGATCATTATATTCCCATTATTGTACATGGATGCTTTGTGTTGTCTATCCCATTTTCATGAAAGAGAATCACATAACACAACCATTGCCGAATATCTGCAATTATTCCGTTAGTTCGTGAACAATTCGAAGAAAAACAGATGGTTGCTTACTCTGTTTTCAAAAGATAGCATATCGTCAGTGTAAATGCAAAACCTCGTATGTCAAATTTTACTTATCAGTATTATTGACAAGTTATATGTGAACAATATGTCCGAATTTTAGGTAAAACCCTTGGGTTTCAGAAAAGTTATTTAAATTTGTTATTCCCCATTTAAGACTTTCCTAAAACGAGATACGAGGTTTTGCATTAACACTGACTATATTAGACCGCTTTAGTTTGTATGTTGGTGAAGGCGACAAAATCGACAATTATTGTAAAGATTAAAATGTCTCCGCTTTTCTTATTTGAAGCTGAATAGTTACGAGGCTTTTGTTGAAAAGCGACAATCTTATTCTTGCTTCGTTGGATATTTTGCAGCCTTTTTATTTTCATTTTTGGACCGTATCCAAAAGCAATGTGTTGCATGTCACAAGTAATGTGAACAACAAAAAAGAGTCGGTCCCAATTCATACTTGTAGCATAATAATGGAAACTCTCAAGCAGCTGAGGTTGATTGTTTTATTTTCCTCAATAGTTTCTAACTATAAATCATGGAGTGTCGGAACGACCAGGGCTTGTTTTGGAATATCCTACACGCCTCGTATGATTTGTACATTTATATAATTATAATTATGTTTACTCTCTATCTTTTCGCCAAAACCTTTCAAAACGATTTGTACCTAAGAACTGAGTTAAAACAATATTTCCCGAAAAAAAGATTGCTTACTCATAGCAGAACCAAGTTATTAAATCATTCTGAGAACTGGAAAGAAACAAATTCATCATTTTACTCTGAATATGGCGTCAGAGTCCAACAGCTATGAGCCATGAATCAGATTTTCACGAAATTGCCGTTATCCTTAACATTAAATTTGGCTCAACAACATTTATTTTCATTTTTGCCTCGACGTTATAGCGGAAGAGTATTGGCCTGGCAAAGCATTCCATTCGATTAGCATGGGCTGCTCTGCCAGGTCAATTCTCGTCCGCTATAAATTCTGTCGAGTTGTTTGGGGGAAGGGTTAAAGGACCAAGTATTCAGAACTATGCAAAATCAAAACTTAATAGCCGTTTCGTCGTGTTATCTAAAGAAAGGGAAATGTATATTCAATAAAGATAATATACGAGAACAAAAAAGATACGCAACCCCAATTTTTCATAATTCATTTTCGACAAACTATGTTTTTAATGGCTATTGAATACATTTTTAATATTCCAGACTCCATACGCATAAATATGGTGTAATTTTCTTCAGATGTCGTAAATTCATCACGTGATACATAGCAAATGGTTGAAAACTGATTATCCCCTGACATGTTTTCTAAATGACTACTATCAAAATATTTTTTTCTTCAAACACAAGCTAAGACATAGACCAATTTTAAGAAGAGGCCAAGGCTTTCACACACATCTCACTACACTACGCATAGTGGGGCTACGCCAAAATCAGCGCCAAACTGCAGTACGGATGTTGATAGGTGGAAAAAGTCAAAATGCTGTCGCAAGACATTGATAGGGAAACAAATCGATACTTTTTCGACTGTATACGCTGTTGGCACTCAATGGGAAAACAATTGATCGAGCACGGAGCGGACGTGCAAGAGATATGACGTCACGACAGGACCGTATCTTCAGGCAAACCCCACCTATGGGATATGTTTAAAACTGCAACGGAGGATGCTAATAAATCGCATGGACTTCACAATATTCGAAAATCGGACCAAACTGATCGAAACAGATTGTGTTTTTCGACCTACACTTACTTTTTGTAACATTGTGTTGATGCCCGGTGTAAACTGGGTGTTTTCTTATTAATGAAATTTACTACAAACAAGATTTTGTGAACTTTACAATGTGAAATGTTATTGCTTTAAATGTATTACATTTTGTTTAAATCTGATTTGATGTCTTTGCGTAAGAAGGAATTGAAAGGAAGTTGCGTTTCCTTTTTTGTCTTGTATAAAAAGACAGAACGAAAATCGTCTTGTTGTTAGAAAATGAGTTATTGTAATTAACGCAATCTCTAAAGTGAGAAAATACCGATATTTCTGAATATGTATACATACAAAAGTACATCTGACATCCACTCGGACTTAATCATTCCATTTGTTATCCTGAGATTCGCCAAAAATAAAAACGCCCTAGCTTACTTAGAGATGTACTTTATACTTGATCGTGATTTCGATATTTCTATTGATGCTAACATGGAGAGAAATAGTACATGTAGGCCTATCTTGAGTGATATAACGTTTGAATAATAGATTAATTTTATAATTCCATATTAACGGATTTGGCAAGGACACCTGCTTTTCTTCCATGTGAACTGTCAAGTTAACAGAACCGCCTTGGAAGTCCAAAATACTATATTTCGAGTTTTGTATTGTATACCGGTATTATATAAAAGGATGATAGATTTCCATTCCGCATTCTAGAGAATTAACCAAGTCATTATATATTTAACAGATCTATTTCCTGAACATGGAGTTAGAAGATGTAAAGTGACGAATTTAGAAAAATCCGATCGTCATGGGAAATCAAACGCTGGCGTCAAGTTTCGTGAACTGGTAATGAACCGACATGAATCAATTCAACGAATCTTAAGTCTGATTTTATGATAATGGATAGTAGGAACTTGTGTAAACGACTGTTAGAATTGCAGAATTGTAAATATATTTTTCTCGACAAGCTACAGATATGCACTCTCTTGGAAATGAGAAAAATATACCATACCGAGTCTATTGTTCGAATATTTAGGCCTACAGTCTATAATCACTTACACTTACATGAATCGAAGTCGGGGTAAAATTGTTATACATTGTAAATCCAATTATTTCCTCTCTCAAAAATTACCCTGTTTGGACTTCTGTAATAACAGTAGGGATATGATAAAATTTTGAGGAAAGAGAAAAAAATGCTGATACCATAATAACCATTCTTTCGTTTTGCCTCAATATTTTTCTGCTATATTATGGGCTCAAATAAATTTTTATTAACACAAATACACTGTACCGTTGTCTTCTACTCACCTGAAACTAGATCAAACTAAAATATTGCCATTTGGTAAAGGATGGAACCATGGCATATCTATAATCTATTGTTTAGCTAACAGGAAAAGAACTGTCTATCATTTGAAGTTTTTATAACACTTGAACTTGGATTTCATTTTAATATCATTATTTCAGACAGATAAACTCGCCAAGGGAAATCTGTTTAAAAGTCAGATAGCAGATCACTAAAACAGGAATGACAAATCAGAGACTAAATTTAATAAGACTTGAGAAATTTAAACTTTGCTTTAATTTTCTTAACTATTTCACAAACAAACCATGGTTTTAAAAAATCCTGCTAGAAATGTGGTACAAAAGGAGAAAATGCCGATAACCGGTATTATTTTTATTTGGAAGAAAGTCCAACATATTTATAAAATGGTTTTGGAACAATGAAAACTGTGCTTATACATGTATCGTTATTATTACAGATGAAAAAACACATTTCATAGGCATAACTATCAAAATACAAATCAGACTTGATGGCCATTTCAAGACAAATGATTTGTCTCTATTTCTTTTCTAGAAACAAACAATAATTAAATAAATTCCATGTAGAATGACCGGTTTAATTATTTTCACATTTCATATATAGTGGTTATATGAGATACAGGACACAACAAAAGCCAAAATATATTTTTGGTACACATGTGAAAAACGATAGAATTAGGGAAAACAGCTCAGATCTCATAGATTATCAATTCTGACTCTAATAATCGACATATTCCCCTGAATTTTATGAAACTGTAAAATTATCCTACAATTTTAACGTTTCCACCAAAAACGTAGATTAAATGAAATGTTATTTGACAGGCTATTTTGATAAATTTCTATTTAAAAGTTCCCACAATACTGCATTGTTTCTGTCTTTACAAGTCATCAAAACATGGGCTTCTCGACAAGAGATTGTTAGAAATTATGTGCAAGTGTTATCGAACTTGTATATTATATTAAAAACGTCAATTTACGGTATTTCAGATTTAAGTTATAGTATATAAGAATGCGTAACACTTAGAATCTAAATATTGATATAATCTTGAATTGGATTTTCTCGAGTAGCTATCAAATTTTCTTACAATACTTCTCGGTATTTTCTGAATTTATGCACAGATATTGCGCATATTGCTGTATAAAACGTGTTATTAAAGTAATAAACAAAAATAAGAAGTGACAGTTCCAAATGTGATAAACTTTCTGTGTCATAAATTCTTTGAAAATGTCAGACAAGGCCCTGTGGATCTACTGTAGTTGTAAATAGGCCAAATTTGTTTATTTGAAAAAGTACAGAAAATATAAATTGCTTTGTTTCTTAGCTAGCGTAGACATGGAAGAACGTTAACCCTCCCCCATTCAAGACATGTTTTTAAAACGTTTCCTTGAACACGGGAGGACCAGTTCACATTTTCCATGATATAATTGTAAAAACCCACAAACTACTATTGACTACTGACAGGATTCAATCCCGGGACATCTCTGTCCCTAAGCAAACTATCTCCCCCGTCGCTATAGAACTTTACGGCAACATAGGTCTAAGGGAAGTAAATGTGTTTGCCCAATCTTTGATATTTTGTATATGGAAGATGCGGATGAACAGCTACGATCAAGGTGACCTGTGATTGGACAATGTTTTTTTTTAACTGGAATTGAACATGATTTATAGTCTGGTTCCCTGTCGTACTATGTATTTTAGTACGTCAGGCATTCACTAAAAATGGCCGCCTCCAGTGGGGTAATTTAATTACAAAGATAAAGAGCAAAGTCCATGAATTTTGAAATTAAAGATATGACATTTATGAATTAAATAGTTTTTGGTATATTTTTATCACTAGCAGTAACAGCTTTTAATGATCATCACGTTAACCCGAAATAAAGCAGTTTTAAATTATGTACATAAAAGCTATATTATGGCAATTTGTTTCCCCGATGCCAGTAGACTCATAAGCTCAGTGGTAGAGCGTCTGACTTAGGTTCCAGAGGTCCAGAGATCGAATCCCACGTTTGGTAAATGTTTGTCTTCTACTTTTTGTTTTAATACATTTTCTCAAACCAAACTATTCTAGAAATCACGAAGATGCCATTGAAACATCATTGGTAATTGTTTTTTTATTACGCCTTTGCAATCTCTAGAACCATTTGGTATGAAAAATGTAAAAAGAAAGAGGTGTGGCTAAAATATGTATTTCTCTTGGGATTCGAGCCAGAGACCTCTAGAACACAAGTCAGACGCTCTAACCACTGAGCTAATCAGACTACTGGTTAGAGTTGAATCCAAATTGCCTTTATATAGTTTTCATGTACATAATCTAAAACCGTTTTATTTTGGGTTAGCGTTTAGGTCATGTAAAACGTTTATTGCTAGTGTTAAAAATATACCGAAACCTATCTACTCTTCTAATGACCCTTCCCTGTTCACAAAATTGTTCTTTACCTTTGTTAAAATATCACCCCAGTGGGCGCCGCCATGGTTGAAGTGTGCCTGACCCAATAACGCAGTATTAGGGGCAGGTAAGCAAGACTACATGATTTATTTATTTGCGATATTTTCAAGTTAAAAGCAAAGAAATACAATGATTTTGAATCATTTTAGCGATTTCTTGGCCATTCTAAAAGATAGGCATTATACTCTGAAATGCATCTGAGACTAGCTCCGCAGTTAGGGTGATCTCTAAAATGGGGTCAAAGGTCATAGAGAAAATATTCATGCCATACTAAAATTCATTTTTCGGGTGTATGAATAGATGATCTATAATTTAAGGTAGATCGGATCATAACTGCATACTCATGGACCGAGCGATAAGCAAATACGCTATAATGGCCGTCAATGCAAAATCAATTAGTTCATATAGACCATAAGTGCCTTTTATACTACAACCGGCTGTATACTATCGACAATAAAAGTTCTTCCACAAACCTTCTTTTCAACATCACCAACTGCCTAATCTCATTAACCAGCACTTCATGCACCTTTTTTACTGTGGGCGCCAAATGTAAAACGCAAATAAATATCGACTCTTGACAGGATTGGATCCCTAGACCTCTCTGTCCCTACGACTAAAAGGATAAGGATAATTGAGCAAGTATCTGGAAAAAACTCCGCTTATAGTATTTTAGATAGTTATGTTACAAGTTCAGGCTGTGGGTAAGTGAAGACTGGCAGACATCCGTGCTGCTGTTACACGATTGCTACATACCATAAAGAAGCTTTTGGAGAACAACATGGTTCCTGATCAAAATGCGTGTACACGCTGATCTGGAACCATGTTGGGCTTAAAAGCCTTAAGGGTCCATTTTCCAGATCCTGGCTCATATGTAGTCTAAAACATGAACATTGCACGAAATAGTCCAATTTCAGAAAAAAGAACAATATAACATATACCGGTAATTCAATGTTTTAGTACATGATAGCAAAATATAGATAAATGTATATATCATTAGGAAATGATATAATTATACTAAAACATCACCATTTAACAAATTAAATCTGTAGTATAGTGGACATGAATCTAACTGATTTTTATCTAAATAAAACATAAATATAATGAACTCTTTCATAGGTAAAGAAGGATTTTGTTGTTCAGCGGTAGTGAGATAAAGTGATGTTTATGAAAATATTTATATTCTTTTCCTATTTACACAATGTTTATTACAGTTGTTGCACTATGTTGATAACTCGCGATTGTGTATGAGCAAGTTATTGTGTTATCTTATTATAGATTCTTCATAAACTATAGTAACTCAAAGAGCAACGCGCTTCCTGATAGCTGTAGATGTATACAGATCACTAAATATCAAGGCCAAATTCCGCGTCCCTAGGACATTGTCAGTATAATTCCCCCATTTGCACCGAATTAACCAAATCATTATATATTTAGCATATGCGTTTCCTGGACATGGAATTAGAATTAATGCAGTGACGAATTTAGATAGCTTCACCGTCATGGGAAATCAAAAGTTAACGTCAAGATGCCTCTAGGTTTCGTGAACTGGTATTGAACTTGCAAGATTTAATTCCATGTATGCCCCTGTAATTAAAGTCTGATTTCATGATAACGTCATACAGAAATGCATCTTCGAACGATAGAAGAGTCAGCATATTTTATACATAAAACAACATAATTATAGAACAAATAGAATTCTAATGGATCTCAGTCAAAATGTATCAAATTGGCCTGTGTCAAGCATGTTCAGTTTTGCAAGTTTTCTGAACATTAAAGTAGCAATTACACTTGCATATCGTAAAACTGATACCAAGATATATAACACGAAAGGTTGTTAGAAAAAGATGATCGATTTTGCAATTGATCTGAATAAATGATATTACTAGACCATGGCTACCATTACTTATATCACTATGATGAAATATAACGAACTATGTGCATGTAAATAATGATAAAAAGCTTTTGACATAAACGGTTTGAACAGTAGGCTTATGATCTAGTTCTATAACCCTTCAGAAAAAGACTTTGAAAAAGAACGATGTCACTTATACGGAGTTCCTCGACTCTTAAATATGAATTAAATTTCAGAAAACTGTACTCTTCGAGGGATATCTGAGTACCAAAACAGATAATGGCAAATCGCGGACTAAATTTAATGCAAGTAATTGCGATTGCTTCAGAGATTGATAGATATTAATTAAGAGTAATAAATGAAAATAGACAAATTAATGAACACGGACATGAAAAAAACAACACACCATTGAATTTGTACTTTCGAACATAGGCCTCTACATATGCCTCTTTTACAGTTTTCAGACGCGACAGGGATTCAAAAGTACAATTTTAAGATTTCCGAACAATTAGAGATGTGTATATAACAACTATAAACAATAGGATTCACAGATGATTGAGGTAGTAATTGTGGAAATATCACATGAAATCCTGGAATATCTTCAATAATCACACAATTACAACATTTTTGCGTGATTCGTGATTTAATGAAATGTTATTTGACATTTCATTTTGGCAGATTTCTGTTTGAAATTTCCAATGTTGCATCCATTAAGTATCTGCAAGTCACAATGAAGTAGTATTTATTTAATCAATGCCATACGGAAACTCCAAAGACAGAGCCACTGGCTATTTACCTTTGGGCTGTACATGTATAAATGCAGGATGTAAACAAGAAAAATCACATCGGCTCGACTCACGACGACAATGATCCCGTGAAAACCCTTTCGACTTTGAAGCCTGCAGAATTAAACTAACACGATTTAAAAACGCAAAAGACATTTTCATTAATCATTCCTTTCTGGCAGCCTCGAACGGCACTATATTTGGGGGCATATATGTGCATCGATACCCTTCACGCTCCATCGACTTTATCGTGTCCTTTGTAAACTACCCGGATATATCTGAACCGCCCGTCACTTAATGCTCGCGTGTCTCGTGCATTCAGATCACGTGTTAAATCACATTAATATCATTGTGTATAAATTGCCACATTGATTTACT
Organism: Fragum sueziense; assembly: GCA_963680895.1. NCBI lineage: Eukaryota > Metazoa > Mollusca > Bivalvia > Cardiida > Cardiidae > Fragum > Fragum sueziense. The sequence continues at coordinate 65,785,651 of OY804592.1, forward strand.
CTTCGAAAACACACAAGAACTACAAATAATTCTTGTATGCAAAATGCTGAGGCTTGTGTTTGCAAAAGGAACCAAGTTGTTGGGCTTTTGGTCGGCGGTTCTTCACAAATGGAGGTAGGAAGACGTTCTAGTGTAGCCGAATCGACGGTTCCAAGATTAGTGAGACGTTTAAACGACACGGAAACATCTCCAGACCGCCGACGTCCCGGTCAGCAGCGTGTAACAATGGGTACGCCAAGACAAGTGTATACGTCAACGTCATTTACGAAATTGATTTGTGACGGCTAAGTTTACAGCAAAAGCTATGAATTGCAATCGCAGGCGGCCAATACATCGTTGCACGGTAATAAATCGCATGAAAGAGCACAGGAGTCGTTGTGGTGGTCCTGCTCGATGCCAGGCTATTGACTTCACGTGCATTATGGCATAAACTGACGTTTATCAAGACATTATTAATGGCTTTAAAGGTCATTTTCTGTCCTGTTATGTTAACAGTTGTTAAATTGTACAATTATACATAGCTATACATCGTTTATGTAGAATGTAGTAAATATAAGGCCAAGTGCAAATAAGCATTCAAAAATTATGTTCCAGGAAACAGCAAATTATTTTGAAAACATCTGTACAAGTATCATCAAAATAGGTTAGTTTTCTGAAATAAGGATGCATTTTTTAATTTTGCTGAAAATTGCAGACAAATCGGTCGAGTCGTTCAAAAGATATAAAAGTTTGAAAATCGCATAAAGGCCGAAAAAACAGCCTTTTTGTGTGACATTGATCAGAAATGCATTTTTGTTTTTTTAATTTTTTTTCATTATGCAATAAATAGGATGTTGGTCTTTAAATTTCTCATCTAGAGCCAGTTTCTGAAGAGAAAACAAACACAATTTGTCAAAAATTAAGAAATTCTTTGTTTTTGTGAAATTTTTAAAAAACGCCCAAAATGGGCCAAAAATCCAAAATCTGGGTATTTCACTTTGGATGGATGCCACAACCACAAAGAAAGTGGTTCATGAGATATTATAACACACGTGCATGGTGGAAAGGATGTAGTTTCTGATTTACATCACTTTTTTCTTTTTGATTTCATGTCAAAATTTTGGTAGTCTTTTACTTTTAACAAAATTTTGTCCCAACAGTAACGGGTGCCACCCTGCCTTTGTTTTTTGATAGCTATTATCACTATACAGATAATTTGTGGCCTAATTCATAGCCCTAATTTGACCCAAATTGTTGTCAAACACTTTCCATTTTAATACTTTGTTGTATCTATGTATTTACAGCAAGCACATCAAAGAGAAACAATGTCCCAACAGTAACGGAAAATGTCCCAACAGTAACGGTTACATTCTTGATAAGCTGCTCTTGTCTAATAGACTATATGAGATGTTTATTAGCTGTCCTGTGAAACATCAAGACATCCATGTTAAGTTGATACTAGCATTACGAGTTAAATATCAAATAAGCCAAAGGTTTCAGGGGTTCAAAGTCAGGCCTTAATAGAATGGCTTCTGGAAGTCTATTGTCCAAGCTATAAATTGATTCTTTTTAAATGACAGTATGCATTAAACTTATTAAATTTAATCTGTAAGACTCTGAGAACAAAAAACAAGTGACTAAGAATGACTGTATAAACCTTACTGTAATAAATGCATGCCTAAATTGATTAAATGGCTGCCGTTACTGTTGGGACAGATTTCTAGACAATTTAATTCAAGGAGCTACTTGGTGAAAAAATGGTTTCATTAACTTTTAAGAAGACTTGGCAAGCCAAGAAACCTTTCTCAAGCTACAAAGTACATTAAAAGACTCAAATTGTATGAAAATTACTGAAAAAATTAAACACTGATATAATTCTATTAGACCTACAGAATGCTGAATGGCAAGCAATTTTACAATTTATGATGCACATGTATTCTTGATCTCATTTACAAGATATGTCTCATATACATGTAGCAATTGATATATTCTAAATTTGATAGATAAGATAGGAACTTCTTCCACTTTTTATTGTGTAGACCTCAACTAGATGCAGATTTGCCCAAGTCAAAACTGATGCTTTTATTAAGTTATTTAACCACTGAAACTTTGTATCTTTTGAACCCAAACACAGCATTTAAAAGGGATTGAAATAAAATGCCATGCATGTATCCTAAGAAAGAATACAATATACTTGTACATGTTTGAAGGTGAGTTATAAAGCTCATACCATCATATATAATTTGATATACGTACAAGATACAAAATATCCATTATATAGACAAAAATTAGTTTGCACATGTATTTTAAATTTTACTCCCTGAAGTTGTCGAAAATGGCAAAAAGTCATGAGATAATAATTTAAACAATTTTGTTTTACCTTAATATACATTCACTTAGCCACTAATGACTATAAAATAATACATAAATATTTAGTACTACCATACACAATAATCAGCCCTGCAAGAGTTTTAATCAGATACTGTCTTACCGAATATACAGATAATACACCAAGAACAAAAATTTCATAGGTGAAGTTTAATTTGAATTAATGTATATGCATATATTTATTCAATTAATTTACATGTAGTGGATTGTTTTAACATTTTCAGTTTGATTTTACTTTACAAGTATATACTGAAAATGCTGCAGTAACTTTCAAGTCATGAATAATTGGTCAACCAGTGCAGTCCGTTATTTTCTTGTCATTGTGAGAACTTTGTCTGGCATTAGCAGATCTGTTAGAATGAATAGCACAATTTAATACATAGTATACAATGATTTTGACCTCTTCTATTGAAAACAGGGTTAATGCAGTGAGTTGGAAGATGTATTTAATTAAAACCATTGATTTACAGTAAATATTTTGGCTGGGAGAAAACCGTTACTGTTGGGACATACTTTAGCTTGAAGTTAAACTGTGGAAAATTGTCTGGAATCCAGTATATTTTCTTTAAATGAAACTAAGCCCTTCTTTACATGTTTCAATGTGTTTCTTATACAATTAACCATTTTTAAGGTAGCTACACCATCAGAGAGTTGACTATTTGGCTTTGAGCACTCACATGATGATGAAATACATGTAAAGCAGAATTTTTTTTATCTTCCTGTGAAATCAATGCTTAGTTATCCTATCCAAATACCAAGATGATAAATCCCATTGATTAGTAGCCTTTTCAAAATGTTATAAGGCTCTAAATACATGGAAGCTAATGGTGTCCCAACAGTAACGGCAAATCCGTTCATTTTTAAATCGCATATTACAATGTAACAACACGAACTATTGAAGTAATTCTTGTTTTTTATTATTGAGTTATGATGTCTTTTTATTTTGAAATTGTTTTATTTGACATATTATGCTTTATCTTCACTGAATGAAAATAAATACAAGTATGTTTTCACAACTCATTACTTTTCAAAGCATTTATCTTAATATTTTTCTCAAAAAATCAAATGAAATGGACAAAAAATGGGTAAAAAGTTTGTATATGGCATTGGCTTACAATGAAACAAAATATAATTGACAGTCCTCTGAGAAAAAATACTTTTTTGTTCCTTAAAAAACCAATAAAAATGAAAAATATGCCCCAAATATTATAAATAAAGCCCAATTAATTTTTACATCAGACTTAATTTCCTCGAAAACATAACTTTTTTGCAAAGTTGAACATATATGCTACCATAAAAAACATACAAAAACAAAAGTTCATTTTTTGACATTTTGTCACACCTTATTTGCACTTGGCCATAATCTGTTAAAGTACTTTTTGCGTTTTTAAATCGTGTCAGTTTAGACACAGACAGATAAATGGTCATAGGGGAGCATGGCATCCCCCCTCCACCTTTCGCTTTAAATCAGCCAGAGAAAATCATTGAAAACCCAAAGCTGAAAAAAGTGTTTTGTTCCAAAAATCGTGATCCCAGAGACAGAGCCACACATGGTCGGAACTGCCACAGAGTTATTTAATCGCGGAGCCATTGGCTCCGTCTCAGGGGTTTCCGTTTCATGATTTCCCTGGTAGAACAAAAATAGACTGATCAAATTTGAAAGCTTCTGCAGACAGCAAATGGATGTTGATAAAGACAGAATCTATGTACAATATAACATGGAAAATATTAAGACAGATGGGGGGAAATGCTAGCTATATTCATCTTTTTTATCAATATTTCACTTTTATTAGAGATGATAAAACCATGACTAATTTGATGAAAATGTGAAAGACTTGACGGCTGATGATTATGCTTAATCTAAATGACATGACAGGTTAATAAGGCCAGGTAAAATAAACTATGTGGTTCAGATTACCTGATCGTCCCATCAAAGCAAAACATCCAAAAGACATCCAGCCCAGGAATACAACATTCATACAGTCGGTGTAATTGTAGAACCTCGTATTTACAGCTTAATTTAAGCTGTATTTACGAGGTTTTGCAATTATACCGACGATGCATTTTACTAAAAATTACACGTATAAAAATGAATGAATATAAAAGATAAGAATTAAAAAAAAGAACGAGCCGACCATATTTTCCACAAACATGTACCTGAACCACTCAAATTATTTCTTCTGACCTAACTCGATTCTCTTTATCTTTTGATTTAGAAGTGTTTTAACGTTCCCCATTTTGTAGTGACGAATCCAATGAATCAAAATGAAAAGTAATCACACTTTATTGCACGAAAGTAATAAATTGTGTCGACACGACCAGTCGCAGCAGACGCTCGAGATTAGAATGACTTTAAAACTATTGGCATAGAAATTCACAGAATTTACGCGTGATAGGCACATAACAAATCATAATTTTTTACTGATCTTACCCATCTGCATTTTGTTCCTATGGTTTTTCAAACAACAAACATTTAGACAGAATCCACCAGAAGGTTGATGTACATGTCAAAATGCATGGTAACAAATAGGGTTGTGGACAATGAACAGCATAATTAATTTCGTTTTAAACCAACCTGAATCCTGATCAGCCTACGTATACCCACAGCGTGATCAAAACCCATGGTGTTCTTTAATATATTTTTGATAATGTGCTGATGCTTTCCCAACGGTAGAATATTAGGATTTTCCTATTCGGAAGCTGCTGCAAGTAGATAACAATAGAGTGTGTGTACAATATAGCACACAAAATACTGAGCCAACGAGAACATGCTGATCATTAGCTTTTTCTTCTTTTGTGTGAATGTTTTACCAAACGTTTTCTTTCAGGGACGTCGTAACATGGTATTGTTTGGGAAATGGTTAAGCGGACAGCATGGATCGTTATCAGGCTGTACGTCAGCCACTGCTGACCTGGCAATATGGTGGTCTCAAAGCTTTCAGATTAGATTAGAACTGCCTAAAACAGAGATAATCGTTTAACATCTTCAATAATTATGTAAATACGTACATACCCGGTTTATATAAAATCGGAAACAAAGAATATAGAAAATGTCAAGGATTGAATGGATGTGATAAATCTTTTAAATACAACGTAAAAAGTTAAATTGACGAATGAACAAAATTGTGTTTGCTTATCAGTAACTTTTTATCATCAGCCAATTAGCATTCTTTCAAAGGTCTACGCGAACCACATTCTGCAAATCCAGCAAATCTTTTATGTTTTTTCTCTTTCGCTACATTAAAGTATTTTATAATCGGTTTTGGTCAGTTTTCCGTTCAAACAAGTAGGCCTAGCGATCCTATTAAAATATCATTTTTACGTTGTTGTCTGCACGGGCTAGATTTTAAGACATATTCAAAGCGTATTTCAAGAAAACAAAATTGGCCGATATTTGAAAAAATACAAGGGGCATTTTCTGAGGTTTTCACAAAATTTACGACACAGAAAATCTATCACAATTTAGAACTGTCGGTTCTCAGTTTTGTTTATGACTTTAATAACACATTTTATATGGCGATATATGCCGTTTTTGTGCATAAATATGGAACACACTAAGAAAACTTCAGGGCTATTCGAAGAAATTCAATTTTACATTCTATTAAAATCACGAAATATTTAGATTATATGCATTAGACGCCTTATAAAACCCTGTATTACAAGTCGTAAGTTCTTTCAGTCCTTTGATTTTTATATACTTTCCTCAATCATTGTACATACGTTCAAACCAAATTATGTTTGTGGAAAGGATGAAATGGTGTGATTCCAGCTGATTTCCATCTTCAGCCCAATAACAAAGGATCATATAAACACTCATTTGATATTGGTATCACGTATTATGTATCAGAACAAGGGACAATAATTAGATATTGTTTGATTGATAATGATTGTAGGGAGAGGAGAATTGGTAATGATCAGTTCCGGACGACTCGTGTGACATACACAAATCACAGTAAAAACACTGGGCCACTAGATGTTCTATGGTACAATTGATGTAGATTTGTTTCTGAACAGTGAAATGAGGAACATTGTATATTTATTTTGTATTCTTGGTATAGATAAAACGAAGCCTTGTACAATGAAAAGTTGTAATTAAATGCTATGAATGTATTAAAAGTTACAAAATTAGTTGAAACACTAGGATCAACTTTTTCTGATTGCAGCCTATTAAAGTAACATTTCGCATTTATTTCATTTTTTAAAAGTATGTCTGGATGCAAAGATTGTTTACTATAATGCGTAGACATGCTATAAGTTTTTTGAAGTTGTCATTTATAAGCGAAAAATACCCCTTTAAAGTTGAGACAGAAGGGACAAATTCTATTTAAATTTGAACTGTTGTCCACAACAATTTGTTTAATTTTAGCAGAAAAATATATATTTCTCGTAAAAGGTTCAATATTTGGGCTTGAAATTTTCAGAATTTTCATAGGAAAATATGCTCTTTCAGATAGAATAAAAGCAAAATTTATGTAAAACCAAATGTGAAATGTCACTTTAAGGAAGATAACAAACACAGACCGTTTCTGAAATATTTTGGCAATGTTTTAAAACCATTTCGTCCGAGATACTACTCATTACGATCCCTTTCTACGACAGAACCAGAACTCATTTTCTTCTTTTTACGAATGAATTTCGATCTTTTAAAATAACATTTTTATGATATTAGATTCCATCATGGATATTGATAGGCATAAGTAGGCATATAGCCTAAAGTCAAGTATGATCAGCATGCACATCGCTTTCTATATAACAGTAACGCTATTAGTATTGGACACGCCTATGCTTTTGATGTCAGAAAACGCAATCGTCTTTCTCTTGGACATGTAAAGGATACATGTATCATTTATTTTGAAAGGGCTCTGCAGCTTTGGAGGAATCATTAAGGTATCATACGAACGCTGCTTTAATTTTTTTTTTTTTATTTTCACCAATATTCACGTGAAATGCTTTCGGTGATGCTTTACTGAAAACACTGATATTTTTCTAGGAATATAATATGATAACGAAGGAGTACCTCTTTATCCTTAGACTAAACTGTAAAGTAGTCATTTATATACATGTATATGGGGGATAAGAAGAAACAATTTACGACAGAAACGCAAGAATTCCATTCATCATAATAATTTTTATACTTACAATAAATTTTAAACTCGGACGAGTGTAAACTTCGTCACCCTTATCTCGAATCATTCTTTTAAAGTACAAACGTAAATTTATTTTTTGCTATGCTGTTTGAGATAACGCTTGCATGCTAGATATACTATATATCTTTTCAGGAACATCTATGTATATTTGGCATTCGCTTTTTGGACATTCTAAATACTCACAAACATTGGAATGCTAACAGGCCATGTCGTATAGGTATTACTGAAGAAATTTCCCATAGGTATAATGTGCCAGAGCGTAAGGCAAGCAAGATGCGCTCTTAATATAGAAGGGGGTAATTTCGAGCTTGGGGTATGTCACCTCTCACATCCGTGAATCAACAGCCATGCTCTGACATTCTGTCTCTATTTAGTAACGGTAATTAGATCTAGCTTGATACATCAGTGACGTACGTGGAAGATCGTTCCTAATGAGGACACATGACCTTGTCTCATATTAACAATCAATCAAATCACGACACGTGGAAACCTCGGATGACCCTAATATAGAGTCTAAATTACTAAATCAAATGAATAATATTCATATTAGGTCAAGAAATAGAGAAGTGTATCCCATTGTGTATATTTCTCAAGAATTACCTAAAAATCGAATAAACAATGATCATATCAGGTCAATGTGTAGGGAGCTGTGAAGGGACCCAGCAAGGTTGTCAGAGGTAAATGATATATTAATATTCAAGAAATGCCGTATTTCATGATCGAATCATTTAGCTAGATTATTTTTGTTCAATCAAATTCCAATTGAAATTCATTGACTGACCTGCCATTTTCATTTCTAGTAACATTTATGGGAATTAGACTAAGATAGATTGTGAAAAAACTTGGTATCTACGCAAAAATTCCTTTAATTGCTTGGCCTAGATAATGCAATGCAACTGACAAAAGTGCAAACTTTGGCTGTCCCTATGTTGTTCTGATCCATGAAAAACCTAGCATAGGTCCCCTTAATGTCATCTTCGCAAGCCAAGGGTTCCACCCCAAATTTCTTTCTTCGTAAGGAAAAAAGTGGAGGTAGAACCCTTGGCTTGATAATTTCATGTCGTCACTCTATACTCGTATTTATAGACGAAGTTGCACTGTATTCAATGTAGGCCTACTATCGTTTCAGATGATCAGGATTTATGGATCTATAGACAACAGCCGCTCAATTGTAATCGGTGGTTTCAGCGATGCCTGGTCGACGATCCTCATCCACCAAGTTTAGTTCAGTGAAGAAGCGGAACAACGGAATAATTAAGGGATTTGGCCGTTTAGGAAAGGGTTCATTACGTGTACAATAATCACTATTACTTGTAGTGCGAGTATATTGCCCTTCTTGTTCCAATACGATATTCATGAAGGGCGCACCGGAACTTTTCTCAGACATGCACTGTGCGTTGCCTTCTGTACACATAATGATTTTGGTGTCCTCGATTCTAGACTATTTCAAATCCCCAAAACACTCAATTAACAGATCATTATATTCCCATTATTGTACATAGATGCTTTGTGTTGTCTATCCCATTTTCATGAAAGAGAATCACCTAACACAACCATTGCCGAATATCTTCAATTATTCCATTAATTCGTGAACTATTTGAAGAAAAAACAGATAGTTGCTTATTCTGTTTTCAAAAGACAGCATATCGTCAGTGTAAATGCAGAACCTCGTTTGCCGATTTTTACTTATTGATCAGTATTATTGACAAGTTGTATGTGGTAAAACCCTTGAGTTTCGGAAAAGTCATTCAACTTTGTTATTCCCCCTTAGAAATTTTCCTAAAACGAGATACGAGGTTTTGCATTAACACTGACGATATTAGACCGCTCTGCTCTAGTTTGTATGTTGGTGAAGGCGACAAAATGGACAATTATTGTAAAGATTAAATGCCTCCGCTTTTCTTGTTTGAAGCTGTAGTTACGAGGCTTTTGTTGAAAAGCGACAATCGTATTCTCGTTTCGTTGGATATTTTGCAGCCTTTTTATTTTTGATTTTTGGATCTAATCCAAATGCAATGTGTTGCATGTCACAAGTAATGTTAACAAAAAAGAGCCGGTCCCAGTTCATACTTGTAGCATAACAATGGAAACTCTCAAGAAGAGGAGGTTGATTGTTTCATTTTCCTCAATAGTTTCTAACGTTAAATCATGGAGTGTCGGAACGACCAGGGCTCTTTTTGGAATGTGCTACACGCCTCGTATGATTTGTACATAATTATATATTTACTCTCTATCTTTTCGCCAAAACCTTTCAAAACGATTTGGACCTAAGAACTGAGTTAAAACAATATTTCCCGAAAAATAAATTGCTAACTCATAGCAGAACCAAGTTATTAAATCATTCTTAGAATTGGAAAGAAACAAATTCATCATTTTACTCTGAATATGGCGTCAGAGTCCAACAGCTAGGAGCCATGAATCAGATTTTCACGAAATTGCCGTTATCCTTAACATTAAATTTGGCTCAACAACATTTATTTTCATTTTCCCTCGACGTTATAGTGGACGAGAATTGGCCTAGCAGAGCATTCTATTCGATTAGCATGGGCTGCTCTGCTAGGTCAATTATCGTCCGCTATAAATTCTGTCGAGTTGTTTGGGGGAAGGGTAAAAGAACCAAGTATGCAGTACTATGCAAAATCAAAACTTAATAGCCGTTTCGTCATGTTATCTAAAGTAAGGGAATATTCAATAAAGATAATATACTAGAACGAAAAAGATACGCAACCCCAATTTTTCATAATACTTTCGACAAACTATGTTTTTAATGGCTATTGAATATATTTTTAATATTCCTGACTCCATACGCATAAAAATAGTATAATTTTCTTCAGATGTCGTAAATTCATCACGTGATACATAGCAAATGGTTGAAAACTGATTATCCCATGTCGTGTTTTCTAAATGACCACTGTCAAAATATTTTTTCTTCAAACACAAGCTTAACAAAGACCAAGAAGAGGCCAAGGCTTTCACACACTTCTCACTACACTACGCATAGTGGGGCTACGCCAAAACCAGCGCCAAACTGCAGTACGGATGTTGATAGGTGGAAAAAGTCAAAATGCTGTCGCAAGACATTGATAGTGAAACAAATCGACACTTTTTCGACTGTATACGCTGTTGGCACTCAATGGGAATACAATCGATCGAGCACGGAGCGGACCTGCAAGAGATATGACGCCACGACAGGACCGTATCTTCAGGTAAACCCCACCTATGGTATAGGTTAAAAACTGCAACGGAGGATGCTAATAAATCGCATGGACTTCACAACATTCGAATATCGGACCAAACTGATCGAAACTGATTGTGTTTTTCGACCTACATATACTTTCTTTTGTAAAATTGTGTTGATGCCCGGTGTAAACTGTGTGTTTTCGTATTAATGGAATTTACTACAAAGAAGATTTTGTGAACTTTACAATGTGAAATGTTATTGCTTTAAATGTATTACATTTTGTTTAAATCTGATTTGATGTCTTTGCGTAAAAAGGAATTGAAAAGGAAGTTGCGTTTCCCTTTTTGTCTAGTATATAAAGACAGAACGAAAATCGTATTGGTGTTAGAAAATGAGTTATTGTAATAAACACAATCTCTAAAGTAAGAAAATACCGATATTTCTGAATATGTATGCATACAAAAGTACATCTGACATCCACTCGGACTTAATCATTCCATTTGTTATCCTGAGATTCGCCAATGATAATTTAAACGCCTGGCTTACTAAGAGATACACTGTATACTTGATCGTGATTTCGATACTTCTATTGATGCTAACTAACATGGAGAAAAATAGCCTATGTATCTTGAATGATATACTGTTTGATACAATTCCATATTAACGGATTTGGCAAGGACACCTGCTTTTCTTCCATGTGAACTGTCTAGTTAAAAGTACCACCATTGAAGTCCTAAATACTATATTTCGAGTATTGTAGTGTTTATTGTATAAAAGGATGATAGATTTCCATTCCGTATTCTAGAGAATTAACCAAGTCATTATATATTTAACAGATCTATTCACTGAACATGGAATTAGACCCTGTAAAGTGACGAAAAACCCGATCGTCATGGGAAATCAAACGTTGGCGTCAAGTTTCGGGAACTGGTAATGAACCGACATGAATCAATTCAACGAATCTAAAGTCTGATTTTATGATAATGGATAGTAGGAACTTGTGTAAACGACTGTTAGAAGTGAGGAGTAGTAAACATATTTTCCTCTACAAGCTACAGATATGAACTCTTTTGAAATTAAGAAAAATATATCATAACTAGTCTATTGATCAAATATTCAGGCCTACGGACGGTCTATAATCACTTACGCTTACACGAATCGAAGTCGGCGTAAAACTGTTATACATTGTAAATCAAATTAGTTCCTCTCTCAAAAATTACCCCGTTTTGACTTCTGTAATTACAGTAGGGATATGAGAAAACTTTGAGAAAAAAGAAAAAAATGCCGATATCATAATAACCTTTTTTCGTTTTGCCTCAATGTTTTTCTGCTTTATTATGGGCTCAAATAGCTTTTTTATTAACATAAAAACACTGTACCGTTGTCTTCTACTCCCCTGAAACTGCATCAAACTAAAATATTGCAATTTGGTAAAGGATTGAACCATGACATATCTATTATCTATTGTTAAGCTAACAGGAAAAGAACTGTCTATCATTTGAAGTTTTTATAACACTTGAACTTGGATTTCATTTTAATATCATTATTTCAGACGGATAAACTCGCCAAGGGAAATCTGTTTAAAAGTCAGATAGCAGATCACTAAAACAGGAATGACAAATCAGAGACTAAATTTAATAAGACTTGAGAAATTTAAACTTTGCTTTAATTTTCTTGCCTATTTCACAAACAAACCATGATTTTAAAATATCCTGCTAGAAATGTGGTACAAAAGGAGAAAATGCCGATAACCGATTTTATTTTTATTGGAAGAAAGCCCAACATATTTATAAAATGGTTTTGGAACTATGGAAACTGTGCTTATACATGTATCATTATTATTATTACAGATAAAACACACATCTCATAGGCATAATTATCAAAATACAAATCAGACTTGATGGCCATTTCAAGACAACTGGTTTGTCTCTATTTCTTGTCTAGAAACAAACACTAATAAAATAAATTCCATGCAGAATGACCGGTTTAATTATTTTCACATTTCATATATAGTTGTTATATAAGATACAGGGCACAACAAAAGCCAAAATATATTTTTGGTACACATGTGAAACACGATAGAATTAGGGAAAACAGCTCAGATCTCATAGATTATCAATTCTGACTCTAATAATCGACATATTCCCCTGAATTTTAGGAAACTGTAAAATTATCCCACAATATTAACATTTCCACCAAAAACGTAGATTAAATGAAATGTTATTTGACAGGCTATTTTGATAAATTTCTATTTAAAAGTTCCCACAATACGGCCTTGTTTCTGTCTTTACAAGTCATCAAAACATGGGCTTCTCGACAAGAGATTGTTAGAAATTATGTGCAAGTGTTATCGAACCTGTTACATATTATATTATACAGAGTGTCCCCAAAAAAAAAACGGAACCCATTTTTGAAAGTGCATTCCTCATGTATCAAGTAATATTTCTCCGCCAAATTTACATATGCCATAGCAACGACAGTTTTCTATAATCAGTTAAAATTTGGTTGAAAAATAACGATTACTTTTGAAAATATATGCATTCAAATGAATGCACCCTGAAAACCATTTTAACACGATATCGATTTTTTTTTTCGTTTTGCAGCTCGCGCCTACACTCATTGAATTAATTAACGCTTCACAATTGGTTAATATATTCAATACAATAGTGATTTTGAAACATTGTATTCACAAAAGTGCTTTTTTGCTAATAAATATAATAAATTAACTGATAAAAAAGAGCTGCGATGTAACTAAAATGAATACAAACAAAATATCCAAGTGCATCACAGACTCATGAATAATAATCATAGGCACTTATTTTATTTCTGACCAATATGCCGGTCAGCGCTCAATGAAAAGTATTACGGGTTGCATTTGACCTGACACTGCCCTTCATGCAAAACATGTTCATATTAGACAGATAACACAAAATTCACCAAAAAGAATTAAATCACAGTCCACAGAAATGTATACTATACAAAGAAATTGTGACTGGACTAATTTTAGTAAACATCTCAAGCTTTCAATTTATGAAAATAAAAGTTAAAACTGCGCCATGTGAAATGAATCACATAATAATTTAAAATTAATTCAAACAACCACCCTATGACTCAATGTGCACGTACAGCACGTGTACACATCAATTTTGAGAAAATCGGTAAAACATGTACAACTGTACAGAATTCAACAGCTGACCTTTAGCACGCTTTCACGAACACGCAAAAAGCAAAAATCATGTCAGATCGGCTTTTTAGTGTCATTTTTAATTTGCTTATAACTTTTGAACCCATGCATATTTTTAAGAGAAATTTGGAACACAAATGCATAAAAATAATGTATCTTCAGTACTGCAAATTCAAAAATTAGATTCTTTGTTTACGCTTTAAAATATTTGACTTTGAATTAGGGTTCCGTTTTTTTTGGACACTCTGTATTCAAAACGCCAATACGGTGTTTCAGATTTAAGTTAAAGAACAAAATATAAGAATGCGTAACACACGGACATGCTTATCGTCGGTGTAGCCGAAATGATGCAAAATCTCGTATGTCGATTCCTGCGATTTTCAAAGTACAAACTTGCATGCCCAGTTCGAGGGCTTGGTGCAAAACTATTGTAACTCCATTTTATAAAACTTTACAGGAGAGGGAAAAAACTTATTGACTTTCTCAAAGCTACAGAGAAAAAATGTTTTTAAAATTCTAAATATTATTTTAACTATACAGAATTGAAACCTAATATTTGCACACATGATGCATTCCTTCTTAAAGATTCAGAAAATGCAAAAAAGTGAATTTCTGAAAAATATGCAGTTACAATAGTTTTGCACTGAGCCCTCGAGTTACAGACAATTCTTGCAGGTTTTGAGATATTTTACTAATCAGTATTGATGACAAATCATTTGTGAACAATATGTCCAAATTTCAAATAAAACATTTAAGTCTGGGAAAAGTTATTACACTTTTTTCCCTCCCCTTTGAAATTTTCCAAAAACGAGATACGAGGTTTTGCATTTACAACGACGTTATAGGCCTAATATCTCCGTCTCCCTAAAACTTTCAGTGACATATAGATCTAGGCCCAACGAAGGTACACGCACTTTAGAACAGGTTTCTTTAACTTCAACAATCATTCAAATTTTCCAATGGGGGCCTAGGATAGGCCTAGACTAGATTTAGCCTAGGCCTACATGGTCTAAAATGTTTATAGTTTCAAGCTTACACAATTGCAGAACTTGAGATGAAACACAATTTAAGTGATGATAAACCCTTTCCTCATAATATAATGCATTTCGGCCCCGTAGGCACCTATGAACAGGCGGTGGGTCTAGGGGCCTAGCCCCCCCCCCCAAGTTGGCCAAAAAATGCTGATTTTTTTTTTAATTTTACACTGAACATTTTGGGAAAATCGAAATTAGCTCCCCCCAATAAGGCCCCCCCCCATATGAAATTGTTTATACGGGTCTGCATTTTGACGCACTTTTCTAAGAAGAAAAAAAATTGACACCTGTTGAAAATACAAAATTCATTTGCAATTTCTTCATTGTCCACAATGGTTTCTAATCAGAAAGACAGGCCATCGTTGAATTCAATTCCATTAAAATTGTCTTAAAATCGCAACATCTTTGATATTTTGAACAAGTCTTAAATTTTCCGTCTGCTAATGAATCAAATTAGACACAATATGACTATAGGGATGAAAGGTAGAGAAATCACAAATAGCATAAATAAGAACAAGCATAAAATAATTATTAATTTAGTCTATTTCAGACTGCTCAAACATCGGTAGGCTAATACGGCGAGTAGGCCTATGCCTACCGAAATACGATTGTAATTAGCCTAGAGATTCATAAATAAATAGGCCTAAATGATATTAACCAGGCCCGTAGGAACAGGGGGCTAGGGGGGGGGGCTTAGCCCCCGCCCCCAATGTTTGCACAAAAATCCAAATTTTCCTTTTATTACAATGAATATTTTGGGAAAATCCAATTTAGCCCCCCCCCCTTTTAGACAAAGGGGCTTAACTTCCTACGGGCCTGAAATTTATTCATAAAATACGCATACTGTAAATAGCAGATTGTATACGAGTATTGAGTGAGAAAAGAAAACGCTGGAGACAATCATTCTATTCTTTTCTATCAATGCTATCATCCATCATTGTATACGTTCAAACCAAATTATGTTTGTGGGAAGGATGAACTGGTGTGACTCCAGCTGATTTTCATCTCCAGCTCAGTAACAAGGGATCATATAAATACTCATTTGATATTGGTATCACGTATTATGTATCAGAACAAGGGACAATAATTAGATATTGTTTGATTGATAATGATTGTAGGGAGAGGAGAATTGGTAATGATCAGTTCCGGACGACTCGTGTGACATACACAAATCACAGTAAAAACACTGGGCCACTAGATGTTCTATGGTACAATTGATGTAGATTTGTTTCTGAACAGTGAAATGAGGAACATTGTATATTTATTTTGTATTCTTGGTATAGATAAAACGAAGCCTTGTACAATGAAAAGTTGTAATTAAATGCTATGAATGTATTAAAAGTTACAAAATTAGTTGAAACACTAGGATCAACTTTTTCTGATTGCAGCCTATTAAAGTAACATTTCGCATTTATTTCATTTTTTAAAAGTATGTCTGGATGCAAAGATTGTTTACTATAATGCGTAGACATGCTATAAGTTTTTTGAAGTTGTCATTTATAAGCGAAAAATACCCCTTTAAAGTTGAGACAGAAGGGACAAATTCTATTTAAATTTGAACTGTTGTCCACAACAATTTGTTTAATTTTAGCAGAAAAATATATATTTCTCGTAAAAGGTTCAATATTTGGGCTTGAAATTTTCAGAATTTTCATAGGAAAATATGCTCTTTCAGATAGAATAAAAGCAAAATTTATGTAAAACCAAATGTGAAATGTCACTTTAAGGAAGATAACAAACACAGACCGTTTCTGAAATATTTTGGCAATGTTTTAAAACCATTTCGTCCGAGATACTACTCATTACGATCCCTTTCTACGACAGAACCAGAACTCATTTTCTTCTTTTTACGAATGAATTTCGATCTTTTAAAATAACATTTTTATGATATTAGATTCCATCATGGATATTGATAGGCATAAGTAGGCATATAGCCTAAAGTCAAGTATGATCAGCATGCACATCGCTTTCTATATAACAGTAACGCTATTAGTATTGGACACGCCTATGCTTTTGATGTCAGAAAACGCAATCGTCTTTCTCTTGGACATGTAAAGGATACATGTATCATTTATTTTGAAAGGGCTCTGCAGCTTTGGAGGAATCATTAAGGTATCATACGAACGCTGCTTTAATGTTTTTTTATTTTCACCAATATTCACGTGAAATGCTTTCGGTGATGCTTTACTGAAAACACTGATATTTTTCTAGGAATATAATATGATAACGAAGGAGTACCTCTTTATCCTTAGACTAAACTGTAAAGTAGTCATTTATATACATGTATATGGGGGATAAGAAGAAACAATTTACGATAGAAACGCAAGAATTCCATTCATCATAATAATTTTTATACTTACAATAAATTTTAAACTCGGACGAGTGTAAACTTCGTCACCCTTATCTCGAATCATTCTTTTAAAGTACAAACGTAAATTTATTTTTTGCTATGCTGTTTGAGATAACGCTTGCATGCTAGATATACTATATATCTTTTCAGGAACATCTATGTATATTTGGCATTCGCTTTTTGGACATTCTAAATACTCACAAACATTGGAATGCTAACAGGCCATGTCGTATAGGTATTACTGAAGAAATTTCCCATAGGTATAATGTGCCAGAGCGTAAGGCAAGCAAGATGCGCTCTTAATATAGAAGGGGGTAATTTCGAGCTTGGGGTATGTCACCTCTCACATCCGTGAATCAACAGCCATGCTCTGACATTCTGTCTCTATTTAGTAACGGTAATTAGATCTAGCTTGATACATCAGTGACGTACGTGGAAGATCGTTCCTAATGAGGACACATGACCTTGTCTCATATTAACAATCAATCAAATCACGACACGTGGAAACCTCGGATGACCCTAATATAGAGTCTAAATTACTAAATCAAATGAATAATATTCATATTAGGTCAAGAAATAGAGAAGTGTATCCCATTGTGTATATTTCTCAAGAATTACCAAAAAATCGAATAAACAATGATCATATCAGGTCAATGTGTAGGGAGCTGTGAAGGGACCCAGCAAGGTTGTCAGAGGTAAATGATATATTAATATTCAAGAAATGCCGTATTTCATGATCGAATCATTTAGCTAGATTATTTTTGTTCAATCAAATTCCAATTGAAATTCATTGACTGACCTGCCATTTTCATTTCTAGTAACATTTATGGGAATTAGACTAAGATAGATTGTGAAAAAACTTGGTATCTACGCAAAAATTCCTTTAATTGCTTGGCCTAGATAATGCAATGCAACTGACAAAAGTGCAAACTTTGGCTGTCCCTATGTTGTTCTGATCCATGAAAAACCTAGCATAGGTCCCCTTAATGTCATCTTCGCAAGCCAAGGGTTCCACCCCAAATTTCTTTCTTCGTAAGGAAAAAAGTGGAGGTAGAACCCTTGGCTTGATAATTTCATGTCGTCACTCTATACTCGTATTTATAGACGAAGTTGCACTGTATTCAATGTAGGCCTATTATCGTTTCAGATGATCAGGATTTATGGATCTATAGACAACAGCCGCTCAATTGTAATCGGTGGTTTCAGCGATGCCTGGTCGACGATCCTCATCCACCAAGTTTAGTTCAGTGAAGAAGCGGAACAACGGAATAATTAAGGGATTTGGCCGTTTAGGAAAGGGTTCATTACGTGTACAATAATCACTATTACTTGTAGTGCGAGTATATTGCCCTTCTTGTTCCAATACGATATTCATGAAGGGCGCACCGGAACTTTTCTCAGACATGCACTGTGCGTTGCCTTCTGTACACATAATGATTTTGGTGTCCTCGATTCTAGACTATTTCAAATCCCCAAAACACTCAATTAACAGATCATTATATTCCCATTATTGTACATAGATGCTTTGTGTTGTCTATCCCATTTTCATGAAAGAGAATCACCTAACACAACCATTGCCGAATATCTTCAATTATTCCATTAATTCGTGAACTATTTGAAGAAAAAACAGATAGTTGCTTATTCTGTTTTCAAAAGACAGCATATCGTCAGTGTAAATGCAGAACCTCGTTTGCCGATTTTTACTTATTGATCAGTATTATTGACAAGTTGTATGTGGTAAAACCCTTGAGTTTCGGAAAAGTCATTCAACTTTGTTATTCCCCCTTAGAAATTTTCCTAAAACGAGATACGAGGTTTTGCATTAACACTGACGATATTAGACCGCTCTGCTCTAGTTTGTATGTTGGTGAAGGCGACAAAATGGACAATTATTGTAAAGATTAAATGTCTCCGCTTTTCTTGTTTGAAGCTGTAGTTACGAGGCTTTTGTTGAAAAGCGACAATCTTATTCTCGTTTCGTTGGATATTTTGCAGCCTTTTTATTTTTGATTTTTGGATCTAATCCAAATGCAATGTGTTGCATGTCACAAGTAATGTTAACAAAAAAGAGCCGGTCCCAGTTCATACTTGTAGCATAACAATGGAAACTCTCAAGAAGAGGAGGTTGATTGTTTCATTTTCCTCAATAGTTTCTAACGTTAAATCATGGAGTGTCGGAACGACCAGGGCTCTTTTTGGAATGTGCTACACGCCTCGTATGATTTGTACATAATTATATATTTACTCTCTATCTTTTCGCCAAAACCTTTCAAAACGATTTGGACCTAAGAACTGAGTTAAAACAATATTTCCCGAAAAATAAATTGCTAACTCATAGCAGAACCAAGTTATTAAATCATTCTTAGAATTGGAAAGAAACAAATTCATCATTTTACTCTGAATATGGCGTCAGAGTCCAACAGCTAGGAGCCATGAATCAGATTTTCACGAAATTGCCGTTATCCTTAACATTAAATTTGGCTCAACAACATTTATTTTCATTTTCCCTCGACGTTATAGTGGACGAGAATTGGCCTAGCAGAGCATTCTATTCGATTAGCATGGGCTGCTCTGCTAGGTCAATTATCGTCCGCTATAAATTCTGTCGAGTTGTTTGGGGGAAGGGTAAAAGAACCAAGTATGCAGTACTATGCAAAATCAAAACTTAATAGCCGTTTCGTCATGTTATCTAAAGTAAGGGAATATTCAATAAAGATAATATACTAGAACGAAAAAGATACGCAACCCCAATTTTTCATAATACTTTCGACAAACTATGTTTTTAATGGCTATTGAATATATTTTTAATATTCCTGACTCCATACGCATAAAAATAGTATAATTTTCTTCAGATGTCGTAAATTCATCACGTGATACATAGCAAATGGTTGAAAACTGATTATCCCATGTCGTGTTTTCTAAATGACCACTGTCAAAATATTTTTTCTTCAAACACAAGCTTAACAAAGACCAAGAAGAGGCCAAGGCTTTCACACACTTCTCACTACACTACGCATAGTGGGGCTACGCCAAAACCAGCGCCAAACTGCAGTACGGATGTTGATAGGTGGAAAAAGTCAAAATGCTGTCGCAAGACATTGATAGTGAAACAAATCGACACTTTTTCGACTGTATACGCTGTTGGCACTCAATGGGAATACAATCGATCGAGCACGGAGCGGACCTGCAAGAGATATGACGCCACGACAGGACCGTATCTTCAGGTAAACCCCACCTATGGTATAGGTTAAAAACTGCAACGGAGGATGCTAATAAATCGCATGGACTTCACAACATTCGAATATCGGACCAAACTGATCGAAACTGATTGTGTTTTTCGACCTACATATACTTTCTTTTGTAAAATTGTGTTGATGCCCGGTGTAAACTGTGTGTTTTCGTATTAATGGAATTTACTACAAAGAAGATTTTGTGAACTTTACAATGTGAAATGTTATTGCTTTAAATGTATTACATTTTGTTTAAATCTGATTTGATGTCTTTGCGTAAAAAGGAATTGAAAAGGAAGTTGCGTTTCCCTTTTTGTCTAGTATATAAAGACAGAACGAAAATCGTATTGGTGTTAGAAAATGAGTTATTGTAATAAACACAATCTCTAAAGTAAGAAAATACCGATATTTCTGAATATGTATGCATACAAAAGTACATCTGACATCCTCTCGGACTTAATCATTCCATTTGTTATCCTGAGATTCGCCAATGATAATTTAAACGCCTGGCTTACTAAGAGATACACTGTATACTTGATCGTGATTTCGATATTTCTATTGATGCTAACTAACATGGAGAAAAATAGCCTATGTATCTTGAATGATATACTGTTTGATACAATTCCATATTAACGGATTTGGCAAGGACACCTGCTTTTCTTCCATGTGAACTGTCTAGTTAAAAGTACCACCATTGAAGTCCTAAATACTATATTTCGAGTATTGTAGTGTTTATTGTATAAAAGGATGATAGATTTCCATTCCGTATTCTAGAGAATTAACCAAGTCATTATATATTTAACAGATCTATTCACTGATCATGGAATTAGACCCTGTAAAGTGACGAAAAACCCGATCGTCATGGGAAATCAAACGTTGGCGTCAAGTTTCGGGAACTGGTAATGAACCGACATGAATCAATTCAACGAATCTAAAGTCTGATTTTATGATAATGGATAGTAGGAACTTGTGTAAACGACTGTTAGAAGTGAGGAGTAGTAAACATATTTTCCTCTACAAGCTACAGATATGAACTCTTTTGAAATTAAGAAAAATATATCATAACTAGTCTATTGATCAAATATTCAGGCCTACGGACGGTCTATAATCACTTACGCTTACACGAATCGAAGTCGGCGTAAAACTGTTATACATTGTAAATCAAATTAGTTCCTCTCTCAAAAATTACCCCGTTTTGACTTCTGTAATTACAGTAGGGATATGAGAAAACTTTGAGAAAAAAGAAAAAAATGCCGATATCATAATAACCTTTTTTCGTTTTGCCTCAATGATTTTCTGCTTTATTATGGGCTCAAATAGCTTTTTTATTAACATAAAAACACTGTACCGTTGTCTTCTACTCCCCTGAAACTGCATCAAACTAAAATATTGCAATTTGGTAAAGGATTGAACCATGGCATATCTATTATCTATTGTTAAGCTAACAGGAAAAGAACTGTCTATCATTTGAAGTTTTTATAACACTTGAACTTGGATTTCATTTTAATATCATTATTTCAGACGGATAAACTCGCCAAGGGAAATCTGTTTAAAAGTCAGATAGCAGATCACTAAAACAGGAATGACAAATCAGAGACTAAATTTAATAAGACTTGAGAAATTTAAACTTTGCTTTAATTTTCTTGCCTATTTCACAAACAAACCATGATTTTAAAATATCCTGCTAGAAATGTGGTACAAAAGGAGAAAATGCCGATAACCGATTTTATTTTTATTGGAAGAAAGCCCAACATATTTATAAAATGGTTTTGGAACTATGGAAACTGTGCTTATACATGTATCATTATTATTACAGATAAAACACACATCTCATAGGCATAATTATCAAAATACAAATCAGACTTGATGGCCATTTCAAGACAACTGGTTTGTCTCTATTTCTTGTCTAGAAACAAACACTAATAAAATAAATTCCATGCAGAATGACCGGTTTAATTATTTTCACATTTCATATATAGTTGTTATATAAGATACAGGGCACAACAAAAGCCAAAATATATTTTTGGTACACATGTGAAACACGATAGAATTAGGGAAAACAGCTCAGATCTCATAGATTATCAATTCTGACTCTAATAATCGACATATTCCCCTGAATTTTAGGAAACTGTAAAATTATCCCACAATATTAACATTTCCACCAAAAACGTAGATTAAATGAAATGTTATTTGACAGGCTATTTTGATAAATTTCTATTTAAAAGTTCCCACAATACGGCCTTGTTTCTGTCTTTACAAGTCATCAAAACATGGGCTTCTCGACAAGAGATTGTTAGAAATTATGTGCAAGTGTTATCGAACCTGTTACATATTATATTATACAGAGTGTCCCAAAAAAAAAAACGGAACCCATTTTTGAAAGTGCATTCCTCATGTATCAAGTAATATTTCTCCGCCAAATTTACATATGCCATAGCAACGACAGTTTTCTATAATCAGTTAAAATTTGGTTGAAAAATAACGATTACTTTTGAAAATATATGCATTCAAATGAATGCACCCTGAAAACCATTTTAACACGATATCGATTTTTTTTTCGTTTTGCAGCTCGCGCCTACACTCATTGAATTAATTAACGCTTCACAATTGGTTAATATATTCAATACAATAGTGATTTTGAAACATTGTATTCACAAAAGTGCTTTTTTGCTAATAAATATAATAAATTAACTGATAAAAAAGAGCTGCGATGTAACTAAAATGAATACAAACAAAATATCCAAGTGCATCACAGACTCATGAATAATAATCATAGGCACTTATTTTATTTCTGACCAATATGCCGGTCAGCGCTCAATGAAAAGTATTACGGGTTGCATTTGACCTGACACTGCCCTTCATGCAAAACATGTTCATATTAGACAGATAACACAAAATTCACCAAAAAGAATTAAATCACAGTCCACAGAAATGTATACTATACAAAGAAATTGTGACTGGACTAATTTTAGTAAACATCTCAAGCTTTCAATTTATGAAAATAAAAGTTAAAACTGCGCCATGTGAAATGAATCACATAATAATTTAAAATTAATTCAAACAACCACCCTATGACTCAATGTGCACGTACAGCACGTGTACACATCAATTTTGAGAAAATCGGTAAAACATGTACAACTGTACAGAATTCAACAGCGGACCTTTAGCACGCTTTCACGAACACGCAAAAAGCAAAAATCATGTCAGATCGGCTTTTTAGTGTCATTTTTAATTTGCTTATAACTTTTGAACCCATGCATATTTTTAAGAGAAATTTGGAACACAAATGCATAAAAATAATGTATCTTCAGTACTGCAAATTCAAAAATTAGATTCTTTGTTTACGCTTTAAAATATTTGACTTTGAATTAGGGTTCCGTTTTTTTTGGACACTCTGTATTCAAAACGCCAATACGGTGTTTCAGATTTAAGTTAAAGAACAAAATATAAGAATGCGTAACACACGGACATGCTTATCGTCGGTGTAGCCGAAATGATGCAAAATCTCGTATGTCGATTCCTGCGATTTTCAAAGTACAAACTTGCATGCCCAGTTCGAGGGCTTGGTGCAAAACTATTGTAACTCCATTTTATAAAACTTTACAGGAGAGGGAAAAAACTTATTGACTTTCTCAAAGCTACAGAGAAAAAATGTTTTTAAAATTCTAAATATTATTTTAACTATACAGAATTGAAACCTAATATTTGCACACATGATGCATTCCTTCTTAAAGATTCAGAAAATGCAAAAAAGTGAATTTCTGAAAAATATGCAGTTACAATAGTTTTGCACTGAGCCCTCGAGTTACAGACAATTCTTGCAGGTTTTGAGATATTTTACTAATCAGTATTGATGACAAATCATTTGTGAACAATATGTCCAAATTTCAAATAAAACATTTAAGTCTGGGAAAAGTTATTACACTTTTTCCCTCCCCTTTGAAATTTTCCAAAAACGAGATACGAGGTTTTGCATTTACAACGACGTTATAGGCCTAATATCTCCGTCTCCCTAAAACTTTCAGTGACATATAGATCTAGGCCCAACGAAGGTACACGCACTTTAGAACAGGTTTCTTTAACTTCAACAATCATTCAAATTTTCCAATGGGGGCCTAGGATAGGCCTAGACTAGATTTAGCCTAGGCCTACATGGTCTAAAATGTTTATAGTTTCAAGCTTACACAATTGCAGAACTTGAGATGAAACACAATTTAAGTGATGATAAACCCTTTCCTCATAATATAATGCATTTCGGCCCCGTAGGCACCTATGAACAGGCGGTGGGTCTAGGGGCCTAGCCCCCCCCCCCTAAGTTGGCCAAAAAATGCTGATTTTTTTTTTAATTTTACACTGAACATTTTGGGAAAATCGAAATTAGCTCCCCCCAATAAGGCCCCCCCCCATATGAAATTGTTTATACGGGTCTGCATTTTGACGCACTTTTCTAAGAAGAAAAAAAATTGACACCTGTTGAAAATACAAAATTCATTTGCAATTTCTTCATTGTCCACAATGGTTTCTAATCAGAAAGACAGGCCATCGTTGAATTCAATTCCATTAAAATTGTCTTAAAATCGCAACATCTTTGATATTTTGAACAAGTCTTAAATTTTCCGTCTGCTAATGAATCAAATTAGACACAATATGACTATAGGGATGAAAGGTAGAGAAATCACAAATAGCATAAATAAGAACAAGCATAAAATAATTATTAATTTAGTCTATTTCAGACTGCTCAAACATCGGTAGGCTAATACGGCGAGTAGGCCTATGCCTACCGAAATACGATTGTAATTAGCCTAGAGATTCATAAATAAATAGGCCTAAATGATATTAACCAGGCCCGTAGGAACAGGGGGCTAGGGGGGGGGGCTTAGCCCCCGCCCCCAATGTTTGCACAAAAATCCAAATTTTCCTTTTATTACAATGAATATTTTGGGAAAATCCAATTTAGCCCCCCCCCCCTTTTAGACAAAGGGGCTTAACTTCCTACGGGCCTGAAATTTATTCATAAAATACGCATACTGTAAATAGCAGATTGTATACGAGTATTGAGTGAGAAAAGAAAACGCTGGAGACAATCATTCTATTCTTTTCTATCAATGCTATCATCCATCATTGTATACGTTCAAACCAAATTATGTTTGTGGGAAGAATGAACTGGTGTGACTCCAGCTGATTTTCATCTCCAGCTCAGTAACAAGGGATCATATAAATACTCATTTGATATTGGTATCACGTATTATGTATCAGAACAAGGGACAATAATTAGATATTGTTTGATTGATAATGATTGTAGGGAGAGGAGAATTGGTAATGATCAGTTCCGGACGACTCGTGTGACATACACAAATCACAGTAAAAACACTGGGCCACTAGATGTTCTATGGTACAATTGATGTAGATTTGTTTCTGAACAGTGAAATGAGGAACATTGTATATTTATTTTGTATTCTTGGTATAGATAAAACGAAGCCTTGTACAATGAAAAGTTGTAATTAAATGCTATGAATGTATTAAAAGTTACAAAATTAGTTGAAACACTAGGATCAACTTTTTCTGATTGCAGCCTATTAAAGTAACATTTCGCATTTATTTCATTTTTTAAAAGTATGTCTGGATGCAAAGATTGTTTACTATAATGCGTAGACATGCTATAAGTTTTTTGAAGTTGTCATTTATAAGCGAAAAATACCCCTTTAAAGTTGAGACAGAAGGGACAAATTCTATTTAAATTTGAACTGTTGTCCACAACAATTTGTTTAATTTTAGCAGAAAAATATATATTTCTCGTAAAAGGTTCAATATTTGGGCTTGAAATTTTCAGAATTTTCATAGGAAAATATGCTCTTTCAGATAGAATAAAAGCAAAATTTATGTAAAACCAAATGTGAAATGTCACTTTAAGGAAGATAACAAACACAGACCGTTTCTGAAATATTTTGGCAATGTTTTAAAACCATTTCGTCCGAGATACTACTCATTACGATCCCTTTCTACGACAGAACCAGAACTCATTTTCTTCTTTTTACGAATGAATTTCGATCTTTTAAAATAACATTTTTATGATATTAGATTCCATCATGGATATTGATAGGCATAAGTAGGCATATAGCCTAAAGTCAAGTATGATCAGCATGCACATCGCTTTCTATATAACAGTAACGCTATTAGTATTGGACACGCCTATGCTTTTGATGTCAGAAAACGCAATCGTCTTTCTCTTGGACATGTAAAGGATACATGTATCATTTATTTTGAAAGGGCTCTGCAGCTTTGGAGGAATCATTAAGGTATCATACGAACGCTGCTTTAATGTTTTTTTTATTTTCACCAATATTCACGTGAAATGCTTTCGGTGATGCTTTACTGAAAACACTGATATTTTTCTAGGAATATAATATAATAACGAAGGAGTACCTCTTTATCCTTAGACTAAACTGTAAAGTAGTCATTTATATACATGTATATGGGGGATAAGAAGAAACAATTTACGATAGAAACGCAAGAATTCCATTCATCATAATAATTTTTATACTTACAATAAATTTTAAACTCGGACGAGTGTAAACTTCGTCACCCTTATCTCGAATCATTCTTTTAAAGTACAAACGTAAATTTATTTTTTGCTATGCTGTTTGAGATAACGCTTGCATGCTAGATATACTATATATCTTTTCAGGAACATCTATGTATATTTGGCATTCGCTTTTTGGACATTCTAAATACTCACAAACATTGGAATGCTAACAGGCCATGTCGTATAGGTATTACTGAAGAAATTTCCCATAGGTATAATGTGCCAGAGCGTAAGGCAAGCAAGATGCGCTCTTAATATAGAAGGGGGTAATTTCGAGCTTGGGGTATGTCACCTCTCACATCCGTGAATCAACAGCCATGCTCTGACATTCTGTCTCTATTTAGTAACGGTAATTAGATCTAGCTTGATACATCAGTGACGTACGTGGAAGATCGTTCCTAATGAGGACACATGACCTTGTCTCATATTAACAATCAATCAAATCACGACACGTGGAAACCTCGGATGACCCTAATATAGAGTCTAAATTACTAAATCAAATGAATAATATTCATATTAGGTCAAGAAATAGAGAAGTGTATCCCATTGTGTATATTTCTCAAGAATTACCAAAAAATCGAATAAACAATGATCATATCAGGTCAATGTGTAGGGAGCTGTGAAGGGACCCAGCAAGGTTGTCAGAGGTAAATGATATATTAATATTCAAGAAATGCCGTATTTCATGATCGAATCATTTAGCTAGATTATTTTTGTTCAATCAAATTCCAATTGAAATTCATTGACTGACCTGCCATTTTCATTTCTAGTAACATTTATGGGAATTAGACTAAGATAGATTGTGAAAAAACTTGGTATCTACGCAAAAATTCCTTTAATTGCTTGGCCTAGATAATGCAATGCAACTGACAAAAGTGCAAACTTTGGCTGTCCCTATGTTGTTCTGATCCATGAAAAACCTAGCATAGGTCCCCTTAATGTCATCTTCGCAAGCCAAGGGTTCCACCCCAAATTTCTTTCTTCGTAAGGAAAAAAGTGGAGGTAGAACCCTTGGCTTGATAATTTCATGTCGTCACTCTATACTCGTATTTATAGACGAAGTTGCACTGTATTCAATGTAGGCCTACTATCGTTTCAGATGATCAGGATTTATGGATCTATAGACAACAGCCGCTCAATTGTAATCGGTGGTTTCAGCGATGCCTGGTCGACGATCCTCATCCACCAAGTTTAGTTCAGTGAAGAAGCGGAACAACGGAATAATTAAGGGATTTGGCCGTTTAGGAAAGGGTTCATTACGTGTACAATAATCACTATTACTTGTAGTGCGAGTATATTGCCCTTCTTGTTCCAATACGATATTCATGAAGGGCGCACCGGAACTTTTCTCAGACATGCACTGTGCGTTGCCTTCTGTACACATAATGATTTTGGTGTCCTCGATTCTAGACTATTTCAAATCCCCAAAACACTCAATTAACAGATCATTATATTCCCATTATTGTACATAGATGCTTTGTGTTGTCTATCCCATTTTCATGAAAGAGAATCACCTAACACAACCATTGCCGAATATCTTCAATTATTCCATTAATTCGTGAACTATTTGAAGAAAAAACAGATAGTTGCTTATTCTGTTTTCAAAAGACAGCATATCGTCAGTGTAAATGCAGAACCTCGTTTGCCGATTTTTACTTATTGATCAGTATTATTGACAAGTTGTATGTGGTAAAACCCTTGAGTTTCGGAAAAGTCATTCAACTTTGTTATTCCCCCTTAGAAATTTTCCTAAAACGAGATACGAGGTTTTGCATTAACACTGACGATATTAGACCGCTCTGCTCTAGTTTGTATGTTGGTGAAGGCGACAAAATGGACAATTATTGTAAAGATTAAATGTCTCCGCTTTTCTTGTTTGAAGCTGTAGTTACGAGGCTTTTGTTGAAAAGCGACAATCTTATTCTCGTTTCGTTGGATATTTTGCAGCCTTTTTATTTTTGATTTTTGGATCTAATCCAAATGCAATGTGTTGCATGTCACAAGTAATGTTAACAAAAAAGAGCCGGTCCCAGTTCATACTTGTAGCATAACAATGGAAACTCTCAAGAAGAGGAGGTTGATTGTTTCATTTTCCTCAATAGTTTCTAACGTTAAATCATGGAGTGTCGGAACGACCAGGGCTCTTTTTGGAATGTGCTACACGCCTCGTATGATTTGTACATAATTATATATTTACTCTCTATCTTTTCGCCAAAACCTTTCAAAACGATTTGGACCTAAGAACTGAGTTAAAACAATATTTCCCGAAAAATAAATTGCTAACTCATAGCAGAACCAAGTTATTAAATCATTCTTAGAATTGGAAAGAAACAAATTCATCATTTTACTCTGAATATGGCGTCAGAGTCCAACAGCTAGGAGCCATGAATCAGATTTTCACGAAATTGCCGTTATCCTTAACATTAAATTTGGCTCAACAACATTTATTTTCATTTTCCCTCGACGTTATAGTGGACGAGAATTGGCCTAGCAGAGCATTCTATTCGATTAGCATGGGCTGCTCTGCTAGGTCAATTATCGTCCGCTATAAATTCTGTCGAGTTGTTTGGGGGAAGGGTAAAAGAACCAAGTATGCAGTACTATGCAAAATCAAAACTTAATAGCCGTTTCGTCATGTTATCTAAAGTAAGGGAATATTCAATAAAGATAATATACTAGAACGAAAAAGATACGCAACCCCAATTTTTCATAATACTTTCGACAAACTATGTTTTTAATGGCTATTGAATATATTTTTAATATTCCTGACTCCATACGCATAAAAATAGTATAATTTTCTTCAGATGTCGTAAATTCATCACGTGATACATAGCAAATGGTTGAAAACTGATTATCCCATGTCGTGTTTTCTAAATGACCACTGTCAAAATATTTTTTCTTCAAACACAAGCTTAACAAAGACCAAGAAGAGGCCAAGGCTTTCACACACTTCTCACTACACTACGCATAGTGGGGCTACGCCAAAACCAGCGCCAAACTGCAGTACGGATGTTGATAGGTGGAAAAAGTCAAAATGCTGTCGCAAGACATTGATAGTGAAACAAATCGACACTTTTTCGACTGTATACGCTGTTGGCACTCAATGGGAATACAATCGATCGAGCACGGAGCGGACCTGCAAGAGATATGACGCCACGACAGGACCGTATCTTCAGGTAAACCCCACCTATGGTATAGGTTAAAAACTGCAACGGAGGATGCTAATAAATCGCATGGACTTCACAACATTCGAATATCGGACCAAACTGATCGAAACTGATTGTGTTTTTCGACCTACATATACTTTCTTTTGTAAAATTGTGTTGATGCCCGGTGTAAACTGTGTGTTTTCGTATTAATGGAATTTACTACAAAGAAGATTTTGTGAACTTTACAATGTGAAATGTTATTGCTTTAAATGTATTACATTTTGTTTAAATCTGATTTGATGTCTTTGCGTAAAAAGGAATTGAAAAGGAAGTTGCGTTTCCCTTTTTGTCTAGTATATAAAGACAGAACGAAAATCGTATTGGTGTTAGAAAATGAGTTATTGTAATAAACACAATCTCTAAAGTAAGAAAATACCGATATTTCTGAATATGTATGCATACAAAAGTACATCTGACATCCTCTCGGACTTAATCATTCCATTTGTTATCCTGAGATTCGCCAATGATAATTTAAACGCCTGGCTTACTAAGAGATACACTGTATACTTGATCGTGATTTCGATATTTCTATTGATGCTAACTAACATGGAGAAAAATAGCCTATGTATCTTGAATGATATACTGTTTGATACAATTCCATATTAACGGATTTGGCAAGGACACCTGCTTTTCTTCCATGTGAACTGTCTAGTTAAAAGTACCACCATTGAAGTCCTAAATACTATATTTCGAGTATTGTAGTGTTTATTGTATAAAAGGATGATAGATTTCCATTCCGTATTCTAGAGAATTAACCAAGTCATTATATATTTAACAGATCTATTCACTGATCATGGAATTAGACCCTGTAAAGTGACGAAAAACCCGATCGTCATGGGAAATCAAACGTTGGCGTCAAGTTTCGGGAACTGGTAATGAACCGACATGAATCAATTCAACGAATCTAAAGTCTGATTTTATGATAATGGATAGTAGGAACTTGTGTAAACGACTGTTAGAAGTGAGGAGTAGTAAACATATTTTCCTCTACAAGCTACAGATATGAACTCTTTTGAAATTAAGAAAAATATATCATAACTAGTCTATTGATCAAATATTCAGGCCTACGGACGGTCTATAATCACTTACGCTTACACGAATCGAAGTCGGCGTAAAACTGTTATACATTGTAAATCAAATTAGTTCCTCTCTCAAAAATTACCCCGTTTTGACTTCTGTAATTACAGTAGGGATATGAGAAAACTTTGAGAAAAAAGAAAAAAATGCCGATATCATAATAACCTTTTTTCGTTTTGCCTCAATGATTTTCTGCTTTATTATGGGCTCAAATAGCTTTTTTATTAACATAAAAACACTGTACCGTTGTCTTCTACTCCCCTGAAACTGCATCAAACTAAAATATTGCAATTTGGTAAAGGATTGAACCATGGCATATCTATTATCTATTGTTAAGCTAACAGGAAAAGAACTGTCTATCATTTGAAGTTTTTATAACACTTGAACTTGGATTTCATTTTAATATCATTATTTCAGACGGATAAACTCGCCAAGGGAAATCTGTTTAAAAGTCAGATAGCAGATCACTAAAACAGGAATGACAAATCAGAGACTAAATTTAATAAGACTTGAGAAATTTAAACTTTGCTTTAATTTTCTTGCCTATTTCACAAACAAACCATGATTTTAAAATATCCTGCTAGAAATGTGGTACAAAAGGAGAAAATGCCGATAACCGATTTTATTTTTATTGGAAGAAAGCCCAACATATTTATAAAATGGTTTTGGAACTATGGAAACTGTGCTTATACATGTATCATTATTATTACAGATAAAACACACATCTCATAGGCATAATTATCAAAATACAAATCAGACTTGATGGCCATTTCAAGACAACTGGTTTGTCTCTATTTCTTGTCTAGAAACAAACACTAATAAAATAAATTCCATGCAGAATGACCGGTTTAATTATTTTCACATTTCATATATAGTTGTTATATAAGATACAGGGCACAACAAAAGCCAAAATATATTTTTGGTACACATGTGAAACACGATAGAATTAGGGAAAACAGCTCAGATCTCATAGATTATCAATTCTGACTCTAATAATCGACATATTCCCCTGAATTTTAGGAAACTGTAAAATTATCCCACAATATTAACATTTCCACCAAAAACGTAGATTAAATGAAATGTTATTTGACAGGCTATTTTGATAAATTTCTATTTAAAAGTTCCCACAATACGGCCTTGTTTCTGTCTTTACAAGTCATCAAAACATGGGCTTCTCGACAAGAGATTGTTAGAAATTATGTGCAAGTGTTATCGAACCTGTTACATATTATATTATACAGAGTGTCCCAAAAAAAAAACGGAACCCATTTTTGAAAGTGCATTCCTCATGTATCAAGTAATATTTCTCCGCCAAATTTACATATGCCATAGCAACGACAGTTTTCTATAATCAGTTAAAATTTGGTTGAAAAATAACGATTACTTTTGAAAATATATGCATTCAAATGAATGCACCCTGAAAACCATTTTAACACGATATCGATTTTTTTTTCGTTTTGCAGCTCGCGCCTACACTCATTGAATTAATTAACGCTTCACAATTGGTTAATATATTCAATACAATAGTGATTTTGAAACATTGTATTCACAAAAGTGCTTTTTTGCTAATAAATATAATAAATTAACTGATAAAAAAGAGCTGCGATGTAACTAAAATGAATACAAACAAAATATCCAAGTGCATCACAGACTCATGAATAATAATCATAGGCACTTATTTTATTTCTGACCAATATGCCGGTCAGCGCTCAATGAAAAGTATTACGGGTTGCATTTGACCTGACACTGCCCTTCATGCAAAACATGTTCATATTAGACAGATAACACAAAATTCACCAAAAAGAATTAAATCACAGTCCACAGAAATGTATACTATACAAAGAAATTGTGACTGGACTAATTTTAGTAAACATCTCAAGCTTTCAATTTATGAAAATAAAAGTTAAAACTGCGCCATGTGAAATGAATCACATAATAATTTAAAATTAATTCAAACAACCACCCTATGACTCAATGTGCACGTACAGCACGTGTACACATCAATTTTGAGAAAATCGGTAAAACATGTACAACTGTACAGAATTCAACAGCGGACCTTTAGCACGCTTTCACGAACACGCAAAAAGCAAAAATCATGTCAGATCGGCTTTTTAGTGTCATTTTTAATTTGCTTATAACTTTTGAACCCATGCATATTTTTAAGAGAAATTTGGAACACAAATGCATAAAAATAATGTATCTTCAGTACTGCAAATTCAAAAATTAGATTCTTTGTTTACGCTTTAAAATATTTGACTTTGAATTAGGGTTCCGTTTTTTTTGGACACTCTGTATTCAAAACGCCAATACGGTGTTTCAGATTTAAGTTAAAGAACAAAATATAAGAATGCGTAACACACGGACATGCTTATCGTCGGTGTAGCCGAAATGATGCAAAATCTCGTATGTCGATTCCTGCGATTTTCAAAGTACAAACTTGCATGCCCAGTTCGAGGGCTTGGTGCAAAACTATTGTAACTCCATTTTATAAAACTTTACAGGAGAGGGAAAAAACTTATTGACTTTCTCAAAGCTACAGAGAAAAAATGTTTTTAAAATTCTAAATATTATTTTAACTATACAGAATTGAAACCTAATATTTGCACACATGATGCATTCCTTCTTAAAGATTCAGAAAATGCAAAAAAGTGAATTTCTGAAAAATATGCAGTTACAATAGTTTTGCACTGAGCCCTCGAGTTACAGACAATTCTTGCAGGTTTTGAGATATTTTACTAATCAGTATTGATGACAAATCATTTGTGAACAATATGTCCAAATTTCAAATAAAACATTTAAGTCTGGGAAAAGTTATTACACTTTTTCCCTCCCCTTTGAAATTTTCCAAAAACGAGATACGAGGTTTTGCATTTACAACGACGTTATAGGCCTAATATCTCCGTCTCCCTAAAACTTTCAGTGACATATAGATCTAGGCCCAACGAAGGTACACGCACTTTAGAACAGGTTTCTTTAACTTCAACAATCATTCAAATTTTCCAATGGGGGCCTAGGATAGGCCTAGACTAGATTTAGCCTAGGCCTACATGGTCTAAAATGTTTATAGTTTCAAGCTTACACAATTGCAGAACTTGAGATGAAACACAATTTAAGTGATGATAAACCCTTTCCTCATAATATAATGCATTTCGGCCCCGTAGGCACCTATGAACAGGCGGTGGGTCTAGGGGCCTAGCCCCCCCCCCCTAAGTTGGCCAAAAAATGCTGATTTTTTTTTTAATTTTACACTGAACATTTTGGGAAAATCGAAATTAGCTCCCCCCAATAAGGCCCCCCCCCATATGAAATTGTTTATACGGGTCTGCATTTTGACGCACTTTTCTAAGAAGAAAAAAAATTGACACCTGTTGAAAATACAAAATTCATTTGCAATTTCTTCATTGTCCACAATGGTTTCTAATCAGAAAGACAGGCCATCGTTGAATTCAATTCCATTAAAATTGTCTTAAAATCGCAACATCTTTGATATTTTGAACAAGTCTTAAATTTTCCGTCTGCTAATGAATCAAATTAGACACAATATGACTATAGGGATGAAAGGTAGAGAAATCACAAATAGCATAAATAAGAACAAGCATAAAATAATTATTAATTTAGTCTATTTCAGACTGCTCAAACATCGGTAGGCTAATACGGCGAGTAGGCCTATGCCTACCGAAATACGATTGTAATTAGCCTAGAGATTCATAAATAAATAGGCCTAAATGATATTAACCAGGCCCGTAGGAACAGGGGGCTAGGGGGGGGGGGCTTAGCCCCCGCCCCCAATGTTTGCACAAAAATCCAAATTTTCCTTTTATTACAATGAATATTTTGGGAAAATCCAATTTAGCCCCCCCCCCCCTTTTAGACAAAGGGGCTTAACTTCCTACGGGCCTGAAATTTATTCATAAAATACGCATACTGTAAATAGCAGATTGTATACGAGTATTGAGTGAGAAAAGAAAACGCTGGAGACAATCATTCTATTCTTTTCTATCAATGCTATCATCCATCATTGTATACGTTCAAACCAAATTATGTTTGTGGGAAGAATGAACTGGTGTGACTCCAGCTGATTTTCATCTCCAGCTCAGTAACAAGGGATCATATAAATACTCATTTGATATTGGTATCACGTATTATGTATCAGAACAAGGGACAATAATTAGATATTGTTTGATTGATAATGATTGTAGGGAGAGGAGAATTGGTAATGATCAGTTCCGGACGACTCGTGTGACATACACAAATCACAGTAAAAACACTGGGCCACTAGATGTTCTATGGTACAATTGATGTAGATTTGTTTCTGAACAGTGAAATGAGGAACATTGTATATTTATTTTGTATTCTTGGTATAGATAAAACGAAGCCTTGTACAATGAAAAGTTGTAATTAAATGCTATGAATGTATTAAAAGTTACAAAATTAGTTGAAACACTAGGATCAACTTTTTCTGATTGCAGCCTATTAAAGTAACATTTCGCATTTATTTCATTTTTTAAAAGTATGTCTGGATGCAAAGATTGTTTACTAATGCGTAGACATGCTATAAGTTTTTTGAAGTTGTCATTTATAAGCGAAAAATACCCCTTTAAAGTTGAGACAGAAGGGACAAATTCTATTTAAATTTGAACTGTTGTCCACAACAATTTGTTTAATTTTAGCAGAAAAATATATATTTCTCGTAAAAGGTTCAATATTTGGGCTTGAAATTTTCAGAATTTTCATAGGAAAATATGCTCTTTCAGATAGAATAAAAGCAAAATTTATGTAAAACCAAATGTGAAATGTCACTTTAAGGAAGATAACAAACACAGACCGTTTCTGAAATATTTTGGCAATGTTTTAAAACCATTTCGTCCGAGATACTACTCATTACGATCCCTTTCTACGACAGAACCAGAACTCATTTTCTTCTTTTTACGAATGAATTTCGATCTTTTAAAATAACATTTTTATGATATTAGATTCCATCATGGATATTGATAGGCATAAGTAGGCATATAGCCTAAAGTCAAGTATGATCAGCATGCACATCGCTTTCTATATAACAGTAACGCTATTAGTATTGGACACGCCTATGCTTTTGATGTCAGAAAACGCAATCGTCTTTCTCTTGGACATGTAAAGGATACATGTATCATTTATTTTGAAAGGGCTCTGCAGCTTTGGAGGAATCATTAAGGTATCATACGAACGCTGCTTTAATGTTTTTTTTATTTTCACCAATATTCACGTGAAATGCTTTCGGTGATGCTTTACTGAAAACACTGATATTTTTCTAGGAATATAATATGATAACGAAGGAGTACCTCTTTATCCTTAGACTAAACTGTAAAGTAGTCATTTATATACATGTATATGGGGGATAAGAAGAAACAATTTACGATAGAAACGCAAGAATTCCATTCATCATAATAATTTTTATACTTACAATAAATTTTAAACTCGGACGAGTGTAAACTTCGTCACCCTTATCTCGAATCATTCTTTTAAAGTACAAACGTAAATTTATTTTTTGCTATGCTGTTTGAGATAACGCTTGCATGCTAGATATACTATATATCTTTTCAGGAACATCTATGTATATTTGGCATTCGCTTTTTGGACATTCTAAATACTCACAAACATTGGAATGCTAACAGGCCATGTCGTATAGGTATTACTGAAGAAATTTCCCATAGGTATAATGTGCCAGAGCGTAAGGCAAGCAAGATGCGCTCTTAATATAGAAGGGGGTAATTTCGAGCTTGGGGTATGTCACCTCTCACATCCGTGAATCAACAGCCATGCTCTGACATTCTGTCTCTATTTAGTAACGGTAATTAGATCTAGCTTGATACATCAGTGACGTACGTGGAAGATCGTTCCTAATGAGGACACATGACCTTGTCTCATATTAACAATCAATCAAATCACGACACGTGGAAACCTCGGATGACCCTAATATAGAGTCTAAATTACTAAATCAAATGAATAATATTCATATTAGGTCAAGAAATAGAGAAGTGTATCCCATTGTGTATATTTCTCAAGAATTACCAAAAAATCGAATAAACAATGATCATATCAGGTCAATGTGTAGGGAGCTGTGAAGGGACCCAGCAAGGTTGTCAGAGGTAAATGATATATTAATATTCAAGAAATGCCGTATTTCATGATCGAATCATTTAGCTAGATTATTTTTGTTCAATCAAATTCCAATTGAAATTCATTGACTGACCTGCCATTTTCATTTCTAGTAACATTTATGGGAATTAGACTAAGATAGATTGTGAAAAAACTTGGTATCTACGCAAAAATTCCTTTAATTGCTTGGCCTAGATAATGCAATGCAACTGACAAAAGTGCAAACTTTGGCTGTCCCTATGTTGTTCTGATCCATGAAAAACCTAGCATAGGTCCCCTTAATGTCATCTTCGCAAGCCAAGGGTTCCACCCCAAATTTCTTTCTTCGTAAGGAAAAAAGTGGAGGTAGAACCCTTGGCTTGATAATTTCATGTCGTCACTCTATACTCGTATTTATAGACGAAGTTGCACTGTATTCAATGTAGGCCTACTATCGTTTCAGATGATCAGGATTTATGGATCTATAGACAACAGCCGCTCAATTGTAATCGGTGGTTTCAGCGATGCCTGGTCGACGATCCTCATCCACCAAGTTTAGTTCAGTGAAGAAGCGGAACAACGGAATAATTAAGGGATTTGGCCGTTTAGGAAAGGGTTCATTACGTGTACAATAATCACTATTACTTGTAGTGCGAGTATATTGCCCTTCTTGTTCCAATACGATATTCATGAAGGGCGCACCGGAACTTTTCTCAGACATGCACTGTGCGTTGCCTTCTGTACACATAATGATTTTGGTGTCCTCGATTCTAGACTATTTCAAATCCCCAAAACACTCAATTAACAGATCATTATATTCCCATTATTGTACATAGATGCTTTGTGTTGTCTATCCCATTTTCATGAAAGAGAATCACCTAACACAACCATTGCCGAATATCTTCAATTATTCCATTAATTCGTGAACTATTTGAAGAAAAAACAGATAGTTGCTTATTCTGTTTTCAAAAGACAGCATATCGTCAGTGTAAATGCAGAACCTCGTTTGCCGATTTTTACTTATTGATCAGTATTATTGACAAGTTGTATGTGGTAAAACCCTTGAGTTTCGGAAAAGTCATTCAACTTTGTTATTCCCCCTTAGAAATTTTCCTAAAACGAGATACGAGGTTTTGCATTAACACTGACGATATTAGACCGCTCTGCTCTAGTTTGTATGTTGGTGAAGGCGACAAAATGGACAATTATTGTAAAGATTAAATGTCTCCGCTTTTCTTGTTTGAAGCTGTAGTTACGAGGCTTTTGTTGAAAAGCGACAATCTTATTCTCGTTTCGTTGGATATTTTGCAGCCTTTTTATTTTTGATTTTTGGATCTAATCCAAATGCAATGTGTTGCATGTCACAAGTAATGTTAACAAAAAAGAGCCGGTCCCAGTTCATACTTGTAGCATAACAATGGAAACTCTCAAGAAGAGGAGGTTGATTGTTTCATTTTCCTCAATAGTTTCTAACGTTAAATCATGGAGTGTCGGAACGACCAGGGCTCTTTTTGGAATGTGCTACACGCCTCGTATGATTTGTACATAATTATATATTTACTCTCTATCTTTTCGCCAAAACCTTTCAAAACGATTTGGACCTAAGAACTGAGTTAAAACAATATTTCCCGAAAAATAAATTGCTAACTCATAGCAGAACCAAGTTATTAAATCATTCTTAGAATTGGAAAGAAACAAATTCATCATTTTACTCTGAATATGGCGTCAGAGTCCAACAGCTAGGAGCCATGAATCAGATTTTCACGAAATTGCCGTTATCCTTAACATTAAATTTGGCTCAACAACATTTATTTTCATTTTCCCTCGACGTTATAGTGGACGAGAATTGGCCTAGCAGAGCATTCTATTCGATTAGCATGGGCTGCTCTGCTAGGTCAATTATCGTCCGCTATAAATTCTGTCGAGTTGTTTGGGGGAAGGGTAAAAGAACCAAGTATGCAGTACTATGCAAAATCAAAACTTAATAGCCGTTTCGTCATGTTATCTAAAGTAAGGGAATATTCAATAAAGATAATATACTAGAACGAAAAAGATACGCAACCCCAATTTTTCATAATACTTTCGACAAACTATGTTTTTAATGGCTATTGAATATATTTTTAATATTCCTGACTCCATACGCATAAAAATAGTATAATTTTCTTCAGATGTCGTAAATTCATCACGTGATACATAGCAAATGGTTGAAAACTGATTATCCCATGTCGTGTTTTCTAAATGACCACTGTCAAAATATTTTTTCTTCAAACACAAGCTTAACAAAGACCAAGAAGAGGCCAAGGCTTTCACACACTTCTCACTACACTACGCATAGTGGGGCTACGCCAAAACCAGCGCCAAACTGCAGTACGGATGTTGATAGGTGGAAAAAGTCAAAATGCTGTCGCAAGACATTGATAGTGAAACAAATCGACACTTTTTCGACTGTATACGCTGTTGGCACTCAATGGGAATACAATCGATCGAGCACGGAGCGGACCTGCAAGAGATATGACGCCACGACAGGACCGTATCTTCAGGTAAACCCCACCTATGGTATAGGTTAAAAACTGCAACGGAGGATGCTAATAAATCGCATGGACTTCACAACATTCGAATATCGGACCAAACTGATCGAAACTGATTGTGTTTTTCGACCTACATATACTTTCTTTTGTAAAATTGTGTTGATGCCCGGTGTAAACTGTGTGTTTTCGTATTAATGGAATTTACTACAAAGAAGATTTTGTGAACTTTACAATGTGAAATGTTATTGCTTTAAATGTATTACATTTTGTTTAAATCTGATTTGATGTCTTTGCGTAAAAAGGAATTGAAAAGGAAGTTGCGTTTCCCTTTTTGTCTAGTATATAAAGACAGAACGAAAATCGTATTGGTGTTAGAAAATGAGTTATTGTAATAAACACAATCTCTAAAGTAAGAAAATACCGATATTTCTGAATATGTATGCATACAAAAGTACATCTGACATCCACTCGGACTTAATCATTCCATTTGTTATCCTGAGATTCGCCAATGATAATTTAAACGCCTGGCTTACTAAGAGATACACTGTATACTTGATCGTGATTTCGATATTTCTATTGATGCTAACTAACATGGAGAAAAATAGCCTATGTATCTTGAATGATATACTGTTTGATACAATTCCATATTAACGGATTTGGCAAGGACACCTGCTTTTCTTCCATGTGAACTGTCTAGTTAAAAGTACCACCATTGAAGTCCTAAATACTATATTTCGAGTATTGTAGTGTTTATTGTATAAAAGGATGATAGATTTCCATTCCGTATTCTAGAGAATTAACCAAGTCATTATATATTTAACAGATCTATTCACTGAACATGGAATTAGACCCTGTAAAGTGACGAAAAACCCGATCGTCATGGGAAATCAAACGTTGGCGTCAAGTTTCGGGAACTGGTAATGAACCGACATGAATCAATTCAACGAATCTAAAGTCTGATTTTATGATAATGGATAGTAGGAACTTGTGTAAACGACTGTTAGAAGTGAGGAGTAGTAAACATATTTTCCTCTACAAGCTACAAATATGAACTCTTTTGAAATTAAGAAAAATATATCATAACTAGTCTATTGATCAAATATTCAGGCCTACGGACGGTCTATAATCACTAACGCTTACACGAATCGAAGTCGGCGTAAAACTGTTATACATTGTAAATCAAATTAGTTCCTCTCTCAAAAATTACCCCGTTTTGACTTCTGTAATTACAGTAGGGATATGAGAAAACTTTGAGAAAAAAGAAAAAAATGCCGATATCATAATAACCTTTTTTCGTTTTGCCTCAATGTTTTTCTGCTTTATTATGGGCTCAAATAGCTTTTTTATTAACATAAAAACACTGTACCGTTGTCTTCTACTCCCCTGAAACTGCATCAAACTAAAATATTGCAATTTGGTAAAGGATTGAACCATGGCATATCTATTATCTATTGTTAAGCTAACAGGAAAAGAACTGTCTATCATTTGAAGTTTTTATAACACTTGAACTTGGATTTCATTTTAATATCATTATTTCAGACGGATAAACTCGCCAAGGGAAATCTGTTTAAAAGTCAGATAGCAGATCACTAAAACAGGAATGACAAATCAGAGACTAAATTTAATAAGACTTGAGAAATTTAAACTTTGCTTTAATTTTCTTGCCTATTTCACAAACAAACCATGATTTTAAAATATCCTGCTAGAAATGTGGTACAAAAGGAGAAAATGCCGATAACCGATTTTATTTTTATTGGAAGAAAGCCCAACATATTTATAAAATGGTTTTGGAACTATGGAAACTGTGCTTATACATGTATCATTATTATTATTACAGATAAAACACACATCTCATAGGCATAATTATCAAAATACAAATCAGACTTGATGGCCATTTCAAGACAACTGGTTTGTCTCTATTTCTTGTCTAGAAACAAACACTAATAAAATAAATTCCATGCAGAATGACCGGTTTAATTATTTTCACATTTCATATATAGTTGTTATATAAGATACAGGGCACAACAAAAGCCAAAATATATTTTTGGTACACATGTGAAACACGATAGAATTAGGGAAAACAGCTCAGATCTCATAGATTATCAATTCTGACTCTAATAATCGACATATTCCCCTGAATTTTAGGAAACTGTAAAATTATCCCACAATATTAACATTTCCACCAAAAACGTAGATTAAATGAAATGTTATTTGACAGACTATTTTGATAAATTTCTATTTAAAAGTTCCCACAATACGGCCTTGTTTCTGTCTTTACAAGTCATCAAAACATGGGCTTCTCGACAAGAGATTGTTAGAAATTATGTGCAAGTGTTATCGAACCTGTTACATATTATATTATACAGAGTGTCCCAAAAAAAAAACGGAACCCATTTTTGAAAGTGCATTCCTCATGTATCAAGTAATATTTCTCCGCCAAATTTACATATGCCATAGCAACGACAGTTTTCTATAATCAGTTAAAATTTGGTTGAAAAATAACGATTACTTTTGAAAATATATGCATTCAAATGAATGCACCCTGAAAACCATTTTAACACGATATCGATTTTTTTTTCGTTTTGCAGCTCGCGCCTACACTCATTGAATTAATTAACGCTTCACAATTGGTTAATATATTCAATACAATAGTGATTTTGAAACATTGTATTCACAAAAGTGCTTTTTTGCTAATAAATATAATAAATTAACTGATAAAAAAGAGCTGCGATGTAACTAAAATGAATACAAACAAAATATCCAAGTGCATCACAGACTCATGAATAATAATCATAGGCACTTATTTTATTTCTGACCAATATGCCGGTCAGCGCTCAATGAAAAGTATTACGGGTTGCATTTGACCTGACACTGCCCTTCATGCAAAACATGTTCATATTAGACAGATAACACAAAATTCACCAAAAAGAATTAAATCACAGTCCACAGAAATGTATACTATACAAAGAAATTGTGACTGGACTAATTTTAGTAAACATCTCAAGCTTTCAATTTATGAAAATAAAAGTTAAAACTGCGCCATGTGAAATGAATCACATAATAATTTAAAATTAATTCAAACAACCACCCTATGACTCAATGTGCACGTACAGCACGTGTACACATCAATTTTGAGAAAATCGGTAAAACATGTACAACTGTACAGAATTCAACAGCTGACCTTTAGCACGCTTTCACGAACACGCAAAAAGCAAAAATCATGTCAGATCGGCTTTTTAGTGTCATTTTTAATTTGCTTATAACTTTTGAACCCATGCATATTTTTAAGAGAAATTTGGAACACAAATGCATAAAAATAATGTATCTTCAGTACTGCAAATTCAAAAATTAGATTCTTTGTTTACGCTTTAAAATATTTGACTTTGAATTAGGGTTCCGTTTTTTTTGGACACTCTGTATTCAAAACGCCAATACGGTGTTTCAGATTTAAGTTAAAGAACAAAATATAAGAATGCGTAACACATACAATCTAAATATTGATAAAATCTAAAATTGGATTCTCTCGAGTAGATATCAAATTTTCTTAACCTACTTCTCGGAATTTTCTGAATTTATGCACAGATATTGAGCATATTGCTATATAAAACTTGTTACTAAAGTAATAAACAAAAATAAGAAGTGACAGTTTCAAATTATGATAAATTTTCTGTGTCATAAACTCTTTGAAAATGTCATGCAAGACCCTGTGGATCTACTGTAGTTGTAAAAAGGCCAGCTTTGTTTATTTGAACAAGTACAGAAAATATAAATTGCTTTGTTTCTCAGCTAGCGTAGACAAGGAAGAGCGTTAACCCCCCTCCCCTTCCCCTTCAAGACATAATTTTAAAAGGTGTCCCTTAAGACGAGAGGACCAATTCACATTTTCCATGATATAATTGTAACCCACAAAATAATATCGACTCCTGACAAAATTCAATCCCGGGACATCCAGAGCTGTCCCCATGCGAACTATCCACCCCATCGCTATAAAGACTAGCTTGTACGGTGAAATAGTACGAATACCTCTTATACTACATGTACAACCTGCTGCATACATCCAATCGACAATAAAAATTCTTCCACGAAGCTTTCTATTTCAACATCACCAACTGTCTAATCTCATAAACCAACACCTCATTCATGTTTTTACGGTGGGCGCTAAATGTAACCCGCAAACAAATATCAACTCTTGACAGGATTCGATCCCGAGATCTCCCTGTCTCTAAGACTAAGTGGGTAAGGATGCATGTATGAGTTATAATCTTGAAAAACGTCCCTTATAGCATCTGTGATAGCCATATTTAAAGATCAAGTTGTGCCTAGGTGCAGTTTGACCTGGAACCATGCTACTATAGTATCGTTGCCACAGACCATGGAATAACTATTGGAGAACAACATGGTTCCTGATCAGACTGCGTGTACACACAGGCTGATCTGGAATAATGTTGGGCTCAAAAGTCGTATGGGATTTTTTTCAGATCCTGTCGCATAATCATGTATTCTATAACATGTACATTGGACGACATTGTCCAATTTCAGAAAATAGAACAACATACATGTAATTCAATGTTTTTAGTATATTATAGCAAAATATTGATAAATGTATATATCATTAGGAAATGATAAATACTAAAAACATTACCATTTAACGAATTAAATCTGTAGTATTCTAAGTGGACGTGAATTAAACTGATTTTTATATATGAATCTATTATATATAATGAACACTTTCATGGGTAAAGAAGACTTTGTTGCTCAGCGGTAGTGAGATAAACTGATGTTTATTAATACATGTATATTTATATA
Organism: Fragum sueziense; assembly: GCA_963680895.1. Lineage (NCBI taxonomy): Eukaryota > Metazoa > Mollusca > Bivalvia > Cardiida > Cardiidae > Fragum > Fragum sueziense. The sequence goes on from OY804592.1 coordinate 65,830,461, forward strand.
CTTTTCCTACAGTTTTCTCCTATTTACACGATTTTGTTACAGTTACTGTTGTTGTTGTGCTATGTTCATAACTCCCGATTGTGTATGATCAAGTTATTATGTTATCTTATTATAGATTATTATATATTCTTCATAAACTGTAGTAACTCAAAGACCAACGTACTTCCTGATAGAATGTATATGTGACCCGTCGCGCTAAAAGGGACCTTATCGGGTGTGTGAAAAATATCGACCCTAGTCTGTCTGCGCAGTCCGCGCAGCCAGACTAGGGCCGACACTTTTCACTTTTATGCAATTTTCTATATCCGGAATGTTTTCCATATATTACGATATGTTCATTTTTTGCATACGGGATCCGGTTGACCTGTGCTGAATCTGACAAGTTTGTCAAAATTTGGATCTTTGGGGTTCGGATAAGGTCCCTTTTAGCGTGACGGATCACATATAGATCACTAAATATCAAGGACAAATTCCACAACCCTTCTTGGAACATTGTCAGCATAATTCCCCCATTTGCACCAAATTAACCAAATCATTACATATTTAGCATATGCGTTTCCTGGACATGGAATTAGTATTAATGCAGTGACGGATTTAGATAGCTTCACCGTCATGGGAAATCAAAAGTAGCGTCAATATGCCTCTAGGTTTCGTGAACTGGTAATGAACTTGCAAGATTTAATTCCATGTATGCCCCTTAAATTAGAATCTGATTTCATGATAACGTCTTGTAGAAATGCATCTTCGAACGATAGGAGAGTCAGCATATTTAACATGTACATAAAAACGACATATAGCATATAGAACTCTAATGGATCTTAGTCAAAATGTATCAACTTTGCAAGTTTTCGGAACGTTAAAGTAGCAATAACACTTGCATACCGTTAAACTGATACCAAGATATGTCACACGAAATGTTTTTTTTTTAAAGATCGATTTTTCAATTGAACTGAAATATGATAATACTAGACTATGGCTACTACTACTTATATTACTATGATGAAATATATAACAAAGTATAAGATGCTAGAAAGCTTTTGACATAAAAAGGTTTGGACAGAAAGCTTTTGATATATCTAGTTCTATAATTCTCCAGAAAAAGAATTTGAGAAAGAACGATGTCACTCGCAAGGAGTTCCTTGACTCTTCAATTTGAATTAAATTTTAAGTCTATTTCAAAAAAGTTTACTCTCCGAGGGATATCGAGGGATATCTAAAACACATGATTGCAAATCATGAACTAAATTAAATGCGAGTAATTGCGATTGCTTTAGAGATTGATACATATTAATTAAGAGTAATAAATGGAAATAGATAAATTAATGAACACGAACCCATGTTGTAAATTGTACGATAGATTTGCGAAGTCATTCCAAGATGGCATCCACGGATAGTATTTAAGGTAAGCGTCGTAGTGTTTTATAGATAATATCCTTTACTAGCTCTTTTTCCATGATGTTTATATGATTTTACGAAAGAAAATCAAATGATTACATATTTACTGTGCCATACTTACGAGGGACGGTCGGAAAGTAGTTGGACTTTTGACTAGTTCTCTAAAATCATTCAACGTTTTAACAAAATTATTTTTACACTGTTTGAACAAATTGTCCATTTATGTCTATGCATTTTTGCCATCTTCGTAGCAGCTTTATTATTCCCACTATTAACCATGACGTAGACCCACTGTATTAGGCACAGTGTAACAGCCGGTATCAAAGGCGCCCTGGTCTCAAATTTCTTCCCAGCAAGCATTTTTTTTCAGTTCTAGACACAAATAAAAGTCACGTGGGGCGAGGTCTGGGCTTTAAGAAGGGTAAAGCAACTATTGTCATATGTAATAGTTGATAATCCCTACTGTAGATGCGGTAGTTTGGGAGCGTGCGAATTCGTGAAGTAGAAAACATTTTTTCTTTGCTAATCTGGGACGCGTTTACTTTAGCATTTATTCTTAGACTTTTCTGAACTACTTCAGAATTGTACTTGGCAATGACAGTTTTTACCATTTGACATGAAACTATCAATCCTCGTGAATCCCCAAAAGCAACAAACATGACTACCAACCGAAGGTAACAGCTTAATCCTTTCAGGGATGGGTCATGAATGCTTTGACTGAGTTTTTATCCCAAGTTCGGAATTATGAACCCTTATTTAATATCTAGTAATAATGTGGTTCAAAAACTTAACTCCTTTACGATTAAAATGACTAGAATGTTCTTTTGTTTTGGTTACCCTTGTTGTTCCTGTAACAAATAGCCTATGATACATAAAACACCTATCACATATAAGTGGACAGAATATTGTATATATATACAGCTATCTTTGAAAATAAACCGACCACATTATTGGCAAGTGGATGTAGATTCCATTAATACATAATGTGTTTATACAGTTACTTCTTGCTTGTGGTTGACTGGATCATGAAGACTGTGACCACAGAACCAAGGGGGCTACAGTGGACCTTCACACAGAAACTGGAAGATCTGGACTTTGCGGACGACATTGCCCTTCTGTCACACACTCACCAGCACATACAGGAGAAACCTGAATGCCTAAATGAAACTGCCAAGAAGACTGGACTCCACATCAACATCAAGAAAACAAAGAACATGAGAATCAACAACAGAAGCGAATCTCAGGTTACGCTGAACAATCAGCCGATTGATGAAGTGGGGAGCTTCACCTACCTTGGTAGCGTGGTGAGCAAGACAGGAGGCTCTGATCAAGATGTGAAGACCAGGATCCGAAAAGCAAGAGGTGCCTTTAGCTCCCTCAAGAATATCTGGAACAGCACAGTTATAAGGCTAAATACAAAAATGAAACTCTTCAACTCCAATGTAAAGTCTGTCCTACTGTATGGCTCAGAAACCTGGAAACACTCCAAGACCATCGAAACCAAGCTTCAAGTCTTCATTAACAACTGCCTTCGCAAGATCCTGAAGATAAGGTGGCCCGAAAGGATATCCAGTGAAGAGCTCTGGAGGAGGACTAACCAAAAACCCATAATAAAGACCATCAAGGAAAGAAAATGGCGATGGATTGGGCATATTCTGCGTAGAGACAGAACCAACATTACCCGACAAGCTCTTGATTGGAACCCCCAGGGAAAGAGAAAGAGAGGCAGACCCGCTCTGACATGGAGAAGAACCCTTGACTCCGAGCTCCGAAAGATCAGACTCTCATTGAGTGAGGCAAAAAAGAAGACAGAAGACAGAACAACTTGCCCAACCATGGGCGAAGAGGATTAAGTAAGTAAGTAAGTTATACAGTTGCAAATGGAGAGACAGCAGCACGAAAAGTCCAACTACTTTCCGACCGTCCCTCGTATATATATCTGCAATTATGGAAAAAAAAAAAACCTTTGAATTATACTTTCGAACATAAGCCGCTACAGATGCCTCTTTTACAGTTTTCAGACGTGGCAGGGATTCAAAAGTACAATTTTAACATTTCCGAACAATTAGAGATGTATATATAACGACTATAAAAGAACAGGTTACACAGATGATTGAGGTAGTAATTGTGGTAGTAATTGTGGAAATATCACCTGAAATCCCACAATTTACATACACTTACAACATTTTGCGTGATTCGTGATTTTAATAAAATGTTTTTTTGGTATATTATTTGACAGATTTCTGTTTAAAATTGCCAATGTTTCATCCATTCAGTATCTGCAAGTCACAAGGAAGTAGTATAAATGCAGGATGTAAACAAGAACAATCACACCGAGTCGACTCACGACGACAACGATCCTGTGGACACCCTGCCGACTTTGAAGCCTGCAGAATTAGAACAGACAGATAAATGGTCATAGGGAAGCATGGCACCCCCTCCCCCTTTCGCTTTAAATCACCCAGAGAAAATTATTGAAAAACCAAAGTTGAAAAAAAATGTTTTGTTAAAAAAATCGTGATCCCAGACTCAGAGCCACACATGGTCGAAGTGCCACAAACTTATTTAATCGCGGAGCCATTGGCTCCGTCTCAGGGGTTTCCGTAACGTGATTACCCTGGTAGAACAAAAATAGACTGATCCAATTTGAAAGCTTCTGCAGACAGCAAAATGGATGTTGATAAAGACAGAATATATGTACAATATAACATAGAAAATATTGAGGCAAATGGGTAAAATGTTAGTTTTCTTCTTTTTTTCTCAATATCTAACTTTTACTAGAGATGATAAAATCATGACTCGTGTGTTGAAAATGTTAAAGTGAAAGACGTGAAGGCTGTTGACTTTGCTTCATCTAAATGACATGCAGATAGATTAAAAAGGCCAGGGAAAAATAAACTACGTGGTTCAGGTTACCCGATCGTCTCATCAAAGCAATGCATCCAATAAACATCCAACCGACGAATACAATATTCATACAGTCGGTGTAATTGTAGAACCTGGTAACTACAGCTTGATTTAAGCTGTAGTTACGAGGTTCTTGCAATTACACTGACGATGCATTTTACTACAAATTACACGTATAAAAATGAATAAATAAAAAAGAAAAGAATAAAAAAAAGAAAGAGTCGACCGACCATATTTTCCACGAACATATTACCTGAACCACTCAAATTAATTTTTCTGACCTAACTCGTTTCTCTTGACCTTAACATTCCCCATTTTGTAGTGACGACTCCAAGGAATCAAAATGAAAAGTAATCACAATTTATTGCAAGAAAGTAATAAATTGTGTCGACACGAAGAGTCGCAACAGACGCTCGAGATTAGGATGACTTAAAAACTATTGGCATAGAAAATTCACAGAATTTTACGCGTGATATGCAAATAACATACAGAACTTTACGCGTGATATGCAAATAACATACAGAATTTTACGCGTGATATGCACATAACGAATCAGAATATTTTACTGATCTTATCCATCGACATTTTGTTCCTACGGTAGGCCTAATTGTTTTTCAAACAAAAAAACATTTAGACAGAATCCACGAGATGGTTGATGTACGTGTCATGGTGCATGGTAATAAATAGGATTGTGGACAATGAACATCATAATTAATTTCGTTTTAAACCAACCTGAATCCTGATCAGCCTACGTATACCCACAGCGTGATCAACCCATGGTGTCATTTAATTTATTATCCATAACGTGCTGATGCTTTCCCAACGGTAGAATATTAGGATTTTCCTATTCGGAAGCTGCTGCAAGTAGATACCAATATAGTTTGTGTACAATATAGCACACAAGATACTGAGCCAAAGGAGAAAATGCTGATCAATAGCTTTTTCTTCTTTTGTGTGAATGTTTTACCAAGCGTTTTCTTTCAGGGACGTCGTAACACGGTTTTGTTTGGGAAATGGTTAAGCGGACAGCATGGATCGCTATCAGGCCACTGCTGGCCTGGCAATATGGCGGTCTCAAAGCTTTCAGATTAGATTCGAACTGCCTAAAAGAATTAAGACAAACGTTTAACATCTTCAATAATTATGTACATACGCACATACCCGGTTTACATAAAATAGGAAACAAAGAATGTAGAAAATGTCAGGGATTGATTGAATGTGATAAATCTTTTAAAGTTATTGACGAATGAACAAAATTATGTTTGCTTATCAGTAACTTTTTATCATCAGCCAATTAGCATTCTTTCAAAGGTCTACGCGAACCACATCATGCAAATCCAGTAAAATCTTTAATGTTTCTTTCTCTTTCGACACATTAAAGTATTTTAAAGTCCGTTTTGGCCAGTTTTCTCAAGTTCAAACAAGTAGGCCTAGCGATTCTATGTATTAAAATATCATTTTACGTTGTTGTCTGCACGAGCTAGATTTTAATACATATTCAAAGCGTATTGCAAGAAAACAGAATTAGCCGATTTAAATAAATACAAGGAGCATCGTCTGAGGTTTTGACAAAATTTACGACACAGAAAATCTATCACAATTTAGAACTGTCGGTTCTCAGTTTTGTTTATGACTTTAATAACACGTTTTATATGGCGATACGTGCAGTTTTTGTGCATAAATATTGAACACACTGAGAAAACTTTAGGGCTATTCGAAGAAATTCAATTCTACATTTTATCAGAATCATGAAATATTTAGATTATATGCATAAGACGCTTTTTAAAACCCCGTATTATAAGCCGTAAGTACTTTCAGTCCATGATTTTTTTTATACTTTCATCAATCATTGTATATACGTTCAAACCAAATTTTGTTTGTAGAAAGGATGAAATGGTGTGATTCCAGCTGATTTTCATCTCCAGCTCAATAACAAGGGATCATATAAACACTCATTTGATATTGATATCACGTATTATGTATCAGAACAAGGGACAATAATAAGATATTGCTTGATTGATAATGATTATAGGGAGAGGAGAACTAGTAATGAGCGGTTCCGGACGACTCGTGTGACATACACAAATCACAGTGGAAACACCGGTCCACTAGATGTTCTATGGTACAATTGATATAGATTGGTTTCTGAACAGTGAAATGAAGAACATTGTATATTTTGTATTTTTGGTATAGATAAAAACAATGCCTTGCAATAAAGAGAGATTAATCAGTTGACAAACTACGAACAACTTTTCTAATTGTGGCCTTTGAGGAAAATGACAAAACAATATTTTGGCAGTGTTATAAGACCATTTTATCCGAAATACGTCTTATTACGACCCTTTGAGTATTCGACTGAATCCAAACCCCGTTTTTCTTCTTTTTATACAAATGAACTGCGACCTATTAAAATAACATTCTTGTTATATCAGAGACCATCACGATATTGATCAGCATGAGTATGCATATAGCATAATGTGAAGTATGATCAGCATGAGTATGCATATAGCATAATGTGAAGTATGATCAGCATGAGTATGCATATAGTATAATGTGAAGTATGGTCAGCATCCTGTACGAAAAATTACGCCCGTAAAACAGGCGTAAAGGAGACGGAATTATGAGACGGAATCCGCCTCATTTTCCGCTAGTAAGCTTGTTTAAAGAAATATAAGAATGAGACGGAAACCAAGCGTAAACCAAGCGTAATTTAGGGGCGTAAAATGTTAATTAACCGGAATCTTTAGAGACGGAATATGCAAATGAAGCGGATTTTTTTACAGGCGTAATTGCTAGGAGGCGGATTCCGCTTGGAATTTTTAAGAAATTACGGGCGGAATCCGCCTCATAATCCCGCCTCCTAGATATTTACTACATAATATGTGGGTGGGGAATGGTAAAAATGAACATTTGAATTTGTTTAATTTAGTCAAAAGAACACTCACCAATGTTGCCTCACTTGGTCTTACCATTTAGTGAGCCCCTTAATGTACTGGATTCATCAATTCCAATATGTTTGAATTCATACCTCAAACATTAACTTTGCAAAAAGTCAGAGAAGCAAAATTCCCTCTAATTTTCTAAACAGGAAGTAGGAAATGGTCATAGACTGGGAGAAAATAGACTGGGAGGCCTTATTTTCACAAAGTTAATTCTATATCTTATGAACTATATATCTCAGGCACTATTTGAGATACATCCATAATATGCATAGTTTTGTGGTGCCGCACAAAACTAGTTAATTGGCAGCTAGGCAACAACAAAGCAAGATTTTGATTGGTCAATTACTTCGACTCACTTTTTAACCAGCTGTATGCGCGGGAATCGGCACAGTTTAGTCGTTACTCTCAGTCTATTTGGACGTTGATATATTATTTCGAACTTGTTGAAGGGCTTAGCTGTGCCTAAATTCATCTTTATTAATATATAGAAACTTTTCAATATGGATTTTTAGAGTTCGAACTTGGGACTACTTTTTCTATAAATTTGACGTGGAGGACTACCTCTGGGTTTCGTGGGGAGCTGATTCTGATTAGAACTTTTTTGTCTCAGTAAATAGTGCTGAACAGTTTGTATAAATGGCGGAGACGAGAAAAAAAGCTCCGGTTGATTATAAGAGACTCAATGAGCATGGTTTTGCGGATTTACCGCTTTCCTCTGTGGATCATAGTCCGTTGGGAGAAAGCTACCTAACACCAGTGGGGCCTTTTCCGGTCTCCAGGAGCCGGCTACTTTCACTTCCGGTGATGAGGACGATGGCGAGGAAGACATTCGATTTCGGGAAGAGAAGGCTCGTCTTACCGCTAGATTGAGGCAATTGAGGCAAGAGCGTGAGCTTCAGGCGTTACGGGACGAGATCGAGAAGGAGGAGAGAGAGATTGCTAACAATGCTAGAGCAGAACAGGACAATAAAGGTATTTGTGACATTGATTTGCGTAGTCTTAGATCTGACAAGAAGTTAAAATTGGCTGTCCACAATGAAATGTTAAAGCTAGGTTTTGGCGAGGATGATTGTGATGTTGTGGTGGGTGAGAATTGCGAGAATGACATTGATCTAGGTGTCTCGCATAAAGACAATAAAGACATTTCTAGTGACAATAGAAAAGAATCGCTGAAGTCTGGTATCAATTGCAAGTCATCTGACTGTGTTACTTCTCCACAAAGTTATCCACACTCTTTTCTTAGATTTGAATATGTCAACAATACGGTAGATTTTGATCACCTCACCTTCAATTTATTTGTTGCTGGTGAGTTGGAAATTATCTCGCAATTGCCTTTGTCATCTGTTGAAAAAAGAGGAAGAGTGGAATTGTTGAAGCGTTTAATGTATCTGAACAATTCCTATGATTTTTCTGTTTTGAAATCGTTGTATGCAGCAATTCTTAGAGAAATAGAACTAGGGTACAAAAAGTGGGGCGATGATTTTCTATACATAGAAAGCACAGTTTTGTCATCTGCTTCTCATAAATTAAGGCCAAAAAGTGATTTCTCGATGGGAAGTACTGCTCCCAGTAAGACAGATAAGGCTTTTTTCTGTCCTGCTTACCAAAGAAATAAATGCACACACAAGGAGTCTCACACATTAGTAGTGAAAGGAAAGGTCAGGTTTTGTAAACACATTTGTGCTGCATGCTTGCTGAAGGACAGAAAAGAGTTGTATCATCCGGAATGTTCTTCTGCATGTCCGAATGCAAGTCAGTGACAAGACAATGGCAGGGTAAAGATACCCAAGATTAATCATCAGGCAGTCGACTTATTTTTACCAAAATTTGTTAGATTGGTTGATGATTCTCATAAAATTGCTGCATGTAACAAATCTTTTTGTAAATTGTGTGGTGACCTAAAACCCATTATCAAGGATAATACTGAGACTCTTTTAGATATTCATGAAAAAGTGGTTAATTCGGGTGTATTCAATTTTCAAAAACTTCGAATACCCGTTAACAAAAAATTTGATACAGATTTTATGTCAAAAATGTTGGTAGGATACTCAGATTTGCAAGTATTGGATTTATTGAAATATGGTTTCCCTATAGGATTTGAGAATGAGGACAACATTAAAGTTGGTGGTCAAGCCTTGATTAAAAATCATAAAGGGGCAGAAAGCTTTCCAAAAGAAATTCATAATTATTTATTAAAGGAGGCTTCACATGGGGCGATCATTGGTCCTTTTCAACACAATCCATTTACAAAGCAGTTAATTCTTTCACCTTTAAATTCCGTGCCTAAAGCAAATCCAGGTGAACGTAGAGTTATTTTGGATTTAAGTTTTCCCAAAGAGGGTAATAGTGTAAATAGTTTCGTGCCTAAGGATGAGTATTTAGGGGAGAAAGTAGATTTAGTTTTTCCCAAAATAGATGATTTTATAGCTTTGATTCTATCAAAAGGTCCAGGTTGTTTAATGTACAAGCTCGACTTGAGGCGGGCTTATCGGCAGATAAGTATTTGCCCTTCTAATTACAGTACTATAGCCTTTAAAAGGAAAGGTCATATTTTTGCGGACACAGTTCTGCCCATGGGTCTTAGATCTTCAGCTCATATTTGTCAAAGGGTCACAAATGCTTTTGCCTTTATGATGTTTAACTTGGGCATTGCTGTATTAAATTATCTGGATGATTTTGGGGGAGTTGAATCAAAAGATTTGGCATATTTTGCGTTCAATACTATGAGGAGTATTTTTATTGGAAGTGGAATGGAGGAAGCTTTTGATAAGGCATGTGAGCCTTCGGAGGTGATGATATTTCTGGGTGTCTTATTTAACACCAGAAACATGACAATGTCCATTACGGCTAACAAGTTAGTTGAGGTAAGGGAATTAATCAGTTCATGGCTTGACAGAGATGTTGCTACCTTAAAAGATATTCAAAAACTTTTAGGGAAATTGAATTTTGTAGGGGCATGTGTGCGCTCTAGCAGGGTTTTTGTAAATAGAATATTGAATTGGTTAAGATACTGTTATGCTAATCCCGAGATGAAATGTTTTGATGTTCCTGCCGAGGTAAAGAAAGATATTTGTTGGTGGGGTAAGTTTTTACCAGTTTTTAATGGGATTTGTTTGATAGATCATGCATCTTGGTATGCTGCAGACACTTTGTGTAGTTCTGACAGCTGTTTGACTGGTTGTGGTGGAATTTTTGGGAACAGGTATTTTCATGTTGTGTTTCCTGAATTCATTTTATCACAGGATTTGCATATTGGTGCTCTAGAAATGTTGTCCATTGTTGTTTGCATACATTTATTGGCTAACTTTTTGAAGGGGAAAAGAATACAGATTTTTTGCGACAATTTGGCAGTTTGCATTGTCATTAATACAGGAAAGGCTAAATACCCTTTTTTGCAAAAATGTTTGCGAGAAATTTGTTATTGGTCATGTGTAAATGACTTTCAAATAAGGGCAGTACATTTGGAAGGTTGCAAGAACAGAATCGCTGATAGTTTGTCAAGATGGCATTTAGGTGAGGATTTTAAAACTGTGTTCTTTTCCAATTTCAAAGATACTTCATTGTTGTATGAAGAACTTGTTTTAGATGATTGTTTTCATTTTACTCATTCTTGGTAGTTATTTCCTTTCACAGGTATTCTATTACAAGATCTGACCAGACAAATATTCAGCATGACCTTCAAATTCATTTGTTTATATTTCATCTCATTTAGTCAGACTGTTGCATGTTGTTATGAAGGTTATGCTGATTCTTTGTTTGAGTTTCGTAGCATTATTAGATCTCAATTTAAATTTACTTCAGTCGTCTTCTTGAAAAAGTTATTGAATTTATGACTTGTCTAAATCAATTTTTCTATGTTATTTGTTTAGCTATTTTTCCGACTGAGATATATCCAAATACAATCATCAAAGGTATGTAGTCTTTTAGTCTTGCTTGCCAATTTGCATAGTTTTGTGGTGCCGCACAAAACTAGTTAATTGGCAGCTAGGCAACAACAAAGCAAGATTTTGATTGGTCAATTACTTCGACTCACTTTTTAACCAGCTGTATGCGCGGGAATCGGCACAGTTTAGTCGTTACTCTCAGGCTATTTGGACGTTGATATATTATTTCGAAACCCGCCCTCCCATAAGCCCTAAAAAATTTTGTTGTTGTTTTTTGTCGTTCTATGTTGCGTTAGTTCATCAACTGCTGTTCGTTCAGGACAAGAATCCAGTTGTGATAGTGTGTTACTATTTGTAGTAATTCTATCCAAGTTCTTTCTTGTTTAAATAATGGAATTGCAGGTTCTGATGTAATTTGTTTTGTCTAAAGTGCGGAAGAACAAATATTCAGCATGACCTTCAAATTCATTTGTTTATATATTTCATCTCATTTAGTCAGACTGTTGCATGTTGTTATGAAGGTTATGCTGATTCTTTGTTTGAGTTTCGTAGCATTATTAGATCTCAATTTAAATTTACTTCAGTCGTCTTCTTGAAAAAGTTATTGAATTTATGACTTGTCTAAATCAATTTTTCTATGTTATTTGTTTAGCTATTTTTCCGACTGAGATATATCCAAATACAATCATCAAAGGTATGTAGTCTTTTAGTCTTGCTTGCCAATTTTTCACACATGGATACTTCCTGCCAGTACCTTTCATTTGGGACCATGACCTTTGGCCTAGTGACCTTGACCTTGGAGTTTGACCTACTTTTAATAAACTTTAACCTGGCCTATATCTCATGCACTATTATTGATAGAGCCTTGATATTTCACACATGGATACCTCCTGCGAAGACCTTTTATTTGGAATCATGACCTTGGACCTATTGACCTTGACCTTGAAATTTGACCTACTTTTAAGTTTTTTTTAATCTGGCCGATATATCATGCTCTTTTACACATACAGCCTTGATATTTCTCACATAGACACCTCCTACTAACACCTTTCACATTTGACCATGACCTTGTGACATTGACCTTGGCATTTGACCTACTTTTTTTAAATTTTAACCCAGCCTCTATCTCATGTCCTTTTACACATACATTCTTGATATTGCACACATGGACACCTCCCACCAAGACTGTTCACATTTGACCATGACCTTGGACCTTGTGACCTTGACCTTTGACCTACTTTGTAAAAACTTTAACCTGGCCTCTATCTCATGTCCTTTTACATGTACAGCCTTGATATATCACACACGGACACCTCCTACCAAGACCTTTTGCATTTGGCCTTGACCTTGGCGTTTGACCTACTTTAAAGAACTTTAACCTGGCCTATATTTCATGTGCTTTTACACATACAGACTTGATATTTCACACATGGATACCTCCTACCAAAACCTTTCACATTTGATCATGACCTTGGACCTTCTGACCTTAATGTTTGACCTACATTAAAGGTAGGCCCTTGAGGGGACCTATATGTTTTACAAACATTTCTTGTTTAGATAGAGCCTTGATAATTCACACAAAGATACTACCTGACATTTACTTTTATTCAGGAATTAAGACCTTGTGACCTTTACCTTGAAGTTTGACCTACTGTTTAACCTGGCCTACATCTCATACACTGTGAGATATAGAGCTTTGATATTTCACATATGGATAGAACTTGTTAAGACCTTTCATTTGGGATCATGACCTTTGGCATTAGGACCTTTACCATAAGCTATATACTTTAACTTGGCCTATATTTCAATCACTATTACAGATGGAGTCTTGATAGTTACTCTTGCATAGTTACTCTTGCATACCTCCTACCAAGACCATCAATCTTGAACTTGACCTTGTGACCTTGAATTTGGAGTTTGACCTTCTTAACAAAAGCCTTTTCTTTGCCTATATCTTATGCAGTGCAAAATGAAAATGGCTAGTATATTGGAATCGCGTCATTATAAAATTGCTAAGTCCAAAAATTCCGTCTCCCTGGAAAGTTTAAGTTATTTTCTGCTTTATGAAACAGCCATTCCGCCTTGTTAAAATGGCTAAGTCCAAAAATTACGCCTTTTCTTAAATTAAAGTTTTAAATTACGCATGTTATGATAAAATTTCGCCTCCATTTCATTTTACGCCTCTAATTTACGCCACTACTTTGCACAGTGACTGAGGCGTAAAGTATAACTCCGCCACTGTTACAAGCGTAAATTGCCATTTACGCCTCATTTACGCCTGATTTACGCCTGTTTTCCAAGCGGAATCCGCCTCTTTTTTTCGTACAGGATGAACACCACTTTCCGGAAAACGCTGTTAGTATTGGACACGAGCCATGCTTTTGGTTGGACCAACAAACGCAATCGTCTTTCTCTTGGACAAGTAAAAGGATAGATGCATTATTTATTTTAAAAGGGATCCACAGCTTTGGGGTATCATTTAGGTATCATACGAACACTGCTTTAATGTTTTATGCTCCCCAAAAAAATATTCGGGGGAGCATATAGTCGCCATGCTGTCCGTCCGTCCATGTGTCCGTCCGGCCGGCTATCCGTCCACAGCCAGATCTCAGCAACCCTTGGACCAAATTCAATGAAACTTCACATATGAACTCCCTTGAATAATCCCTAGGAACTTGTCTCTTCGTTTCTTGATTTGAGGCTGCGTCATGGAAAAAGGGGCCTTAATGTAAAAATCAGTTTTTCTCTAATTTCTCTTCATCTAATGGGCAGAATTTAATGAAATTTTGTACTTATGTGATAAATGAGATGTTCTAGACCATATTCCATAAATAATGTGTGTACAAAAAATCTGTCATGGGAAAAGGGGGCTTAATGTATAATAGTTTTTATTTTGTGACAAACACTTATTCTGGGAGCATAATCCGTCTGTGACGGCTCTTGTTTTTATTTATTTTTACCAGACTGAGTATTCACGTGAAAAGTTCTCGATGATGCTTTATTTTAGGAGAATAATATCATAACAAATATGCCTAGACTCTACTGTAAAATAGTCTTATAGGTCATCTTAAAGTGGGATAAGAAGAAACAATTTACGATAGAAACGCAAGAATCCCATTCATCATAATTTCGCGATGTTATTAGCCATTGAAGGATCAGTACCATTAGAACGTCCGGTAAAACTAGAGCAGATCTTGACCTTAAACTTCCTTCTTGTAAAGCTTACTTTCGACCATCACAACCAAGATATGTTTTAAATTTGTAGAATTAAAAGGTGCTCTTGGAGACAAATAAACTTTGACGTTTTGTCTACGTACACGTACTTTGAATATACCTTACAAATCAGAATGGAGCGTAAGATTTTCATATTGAAAAAATCACACAATCCGCACTTTGGACGATCATCCTGTAAATCATTTGGAAAACATTGTTTGGAACAATACAGACGATCCATCCACATAAGACAAATTTCAAAACTTACAAAATTATATTGCATATTTTTTTGAAACATTTAAATCATGCTTGCAATCAATTTTCAACTCGGACGAGTGTAAAATTCGCCAACCCTTGTCTCAAATCATTCAATTAAGGTTCAGGTAAATCCGGTATCTACACAAATTTCAAAGTATTTCTTTGCATTTATTCTTAACATGTATATGCCATATTATATATCAAATTAAAGCTCTACATGAGTAGAATATGTTAAGCAACTTAATTCTGATTTACCTTGTAAAGCATAATCAAAACATTGCGAAAAAGGACGACTTCTAGGAAAACCGAGAACATAGTTATCCTTGAATGAAGTTGGCTAGTTTTTCACACAAACATACACCGTGGTCTAAACTTGGTAGTACTACTACTTACATGAAGTTAATTTCTTCGAAAAACTTGCATTTACGAAATTAACTTTCTTCATTTCTTCATTTTTCATATGAAATTCAAGGTGGAACTATTTTTTTGAAATATTCCCAAGTAATCAAAGTAAGTTTTCTAATAAAATTGTTATTTTTCTTTATTTGATGAACTGAAATAAATCAACTATGGTTCCTACAGTGAAGACATATGTCACATGATAATAATAACCTTTCCCCATTTTTCTATTGACACACCACTTACATTTTTCATATTGATTCCTCAAGTGTAAACATATTTTAAAAGTATCTTGTTATCAGAATTGTGTTATCTTGTAAGTTAGCATAACATTCCCTTTGTTGTAATGTTGTATTGCTCGGTAATTGCAAATAAAATTAGCAGCAAAAAACCATGATACATATCCCGACGTTACTAATTTGTAATGGTCGTTGCTCTACACAATACATTTCTTAAATTATGCTACAATATAATTTCATTTGATATATCGTTTAAATATTAATTTGTGTACAGACGGAATGCATATTGTATTTAGTATGCATGCACGTTTTGTCTTTGCGAAATAAAATATTTTTCGAAAAACTTTCAAAACAGAACAGAATCCACTTCCGGTGCAAATTATTTCATATTTATGCATGGCATAGTCCAAATTCTTTGAAAACCGAAGAATAGTATGCCTTCTGTTTACAAATTCGAGGATGCTGGTTCCCGTCACAACCAAACAACGCTGAAAATGGTTCCGAATTTTGCGAAACTTTTTTGTTGATTTACCGATAGAAATTTTATAGATATTTGTAAATATAATAAATAGGATAATTACAACTGAAAAGCTTGATAATAGTCACGAAAAATAACTTTTATAAAAGATACGAATATACGCGTATAAATCCACTGTTTTCAAGATGGACGAGTCTTCGGCCGCTAACGATCGAGTGACATCTAAATCGACGATTATATGAAGGTGAATACGCGATCGGTGTAATGCATCATACTTGAAGATCAACAATGAATCAGGTTTAAAGGTGCACTTCATTTGTTTTCGCTGCCTATCTTTTTATGCCCCCAAAACACTACTGAAAAGCAGTCGATGGATTTTGCAAATGGCGTCCGATGAAAAAGCATGGGCGGGAATGTTTTTTTTTAATATCATGAAAACCGCTGTGATATATTGACATATCAAGGTAGTACTACCTGCATTAGAATGTGCACATTATATTGGCATATCTCAGATAAGAAAATTTGTTGTCTACAGAAAGTTGCTGGTTTTGGGAGAAATGCCAATTTTTCGACTTGTCTTGTTGATTTTGGTGCTCAACTTTGTTCTTTCTGTCAAATGACCTATACCTATGGCATGTTATAATCATGATGTAACAGAACATAAAACAATTTTTTCACTGAAAAACTTGTTTCACTTGGAGCCAGCAATGATGCAAATTCACTGTCAAGCTGTTTAGCGGACCCTTAAAGTACAAACGTATACATGTTTTTCTATTCTGTTTAAGATAGAATTTGCAAGATATCGTATATTTTTTCAGGAACAGGAGCCAATAGTTGGCATTCGCTTTTTGGACAATTTAAATACTCCCAAACATTAGGATCTTTACAGGTCACATCGTGTAGGTATCACCGAAGAAATTAGGTATACTGTACCAGAGTGTAAGGCATGCAAGACGCGCTCTTCAAACAGATGGGGACATTTCGAGCTAGATCTATATCACATCTGACTTCCGTGAATCAACAGCTATGCTCTGACATTCTGTCTCTTTTTAGTAACGCTAATTAGATCTAGCTTGATATATCAGTGACGTACGTGGAAGATCGTTCCTAATGAGGAAACATGACCTTGTCTCATATTAACAATCAATCAAATCACGACACTTGGAAACCTCGGATGACCCTCATATAGAGACCAAATTACTAAATCAAATAAATAATATTCATATTAGGTCAAGAAATATAGAAGTAGATCCCATTGTGTATATTTCACAATAATAACCAAAATCGAATAAACAATGATCATATCAGGTCAATGTGAAGAGAGCTTTACAGGGACCTATGCTTGGTTGTCAGAGGTAAATGATACATTAATATTAAAGAAATATCGCATAGAATGGTCAATTTATTTAGCTAGATTATTTTTGTTCAATCAAATTTCAAATGAAATTCTTTGACTGACCTGCCATTTTCATTTATAGTATCTAGACTATGATAGATTATGGAAAACTTGGGGTATCTACGCAAAAATTCCTATAATTTCTTGACCTAGATAATGCAATGCAACTGGCAAAAGTGCAAACTCTGACTACCCCTTTGTTGTTCTGATCCATGAAAAAACTAGCATAGGTCCCCTTAATGTCATCTTCGCAAGCCAAGGGTTCCACCCCAACTTTTTTCCTTCGTATGGAAGAAAGTGGAGGTAGAACCCTTGGCTTGCGAAGATGCATTAATGTCGTCACTGTATATTTATAGACGAAGTTGCACTGTATTCAATGTAGACCTACTATCGCTTCAGATGGTCAGGATTTATGGAGCTGTAGACAACAGCCGCTCCGTTGTGATTTCAGCGATGTCTTGTCCTCGATCCTCATCCACCAAGTATAGGCCAGTGAAGAAGCGGAACAACGGAATAATCAGGGCATTTGGCCGTTAAGGAAAGGGTTAATTACATATAGAATAATCACTATCATAAGTGCGGGTATATTGCCCTTCTTGTGCCAATGCAATATTCATGAAGGGTGTATCGGAACTTTTCTCAGACATGCCTGTGCCTAACTTCTGTACACATAATTATTTTGCTGTCCTCGATTCTAGATTACTTCAAATTCCCAAAACACTCAATTAACAAATCATTATATTCCCATTATTGTACATGGATGCTTTGTGTTGTCTATCCCATTTTCATGAAAGAGAATCACCTAACACAACCATTGCCGAATATCTTCAATTATTCCGTAAATTCGTGAACAATTTGAAGAAAAAACAGATAGTTGCTTACTCTGTTTTCAAAAGACAGCATATCGTCAGTGTAAATGCAAAACCTTGTATGTCAATTTTTACTAATCAGTATTATTGACAAGTTATATGTGAACAATATATCCGAATTTTAGGTAAAAGCCTTGGGTTTCAGAAAAGTTATTTAAATTTGTTATTCCCCCTTTAAAATTTTCCTAAAACGAGATACGAGGTTTTGCATTAACACTGACCATAGTAGACCGCTCTAGTTTGTATGTTGGTAAAGGCGACAAAATGGACAATTATTGTAAAGATTAAATGTCTCCGCTTTTCTTGTTTGAAGCTGTATAGTTACGAGGCTTTTGTTGAAAAGCGACAATCTTATTCTTGTTTCGTTGGCTATTTTGCAGTCTTTTTATTTTCAATTTTTGGATCTTATCCCAATACAATGTGTTGCATGTCACAAGTAATGTTAACAAAAAAGAGTCGGTCCCAATTCATACTTGTAGCATTATAATTGAAACTCTCAAGCAGAGGAGGTTGATTGTTTCATTTTTCTCAATAGTTTCTAACTTTAAATGATGGAGTGTCGGAACGACCAGGGCTTGTTTTGGAATGTGCTACACGCCTCGTATGATTTGTTCATATATAATTATATATTTACTCTCTATCTTTTCGCCAAAATCTTTCAAAACGATTTGGACCTAAGAACTGAGTTAAAACAATATTTCCCGGAAAATAGATTGCTAACTCATAGCAGAACCAAGTTATTAAATCATTCTGAGAATTGGAAAGAAACAAATTCACCATTTTACTCTGAATATGGCGTCAGAGTCCAACAGCTAGGAGCCATGGATCAGATTCTCACGAAATAATTATCCTTAACATTAAATTTGATTCAACAACATTTATTTTCATTTTTTTTCCGCGGCGTTAAATCCTGTCGAGTTGTTGTGGGGGGGGACAAAGAACAAAGTGTTATTATAAGTTACGTTATTATAAAGACAGAACAAAAACCGTCTTGTTGTTAAATAATGAGTCATTGTAATTAACAAAATCTCTAAAGTGATAAAATGCCGATATTTCTGAATATGTAAACATACAAAAGTACATCTGACATCTATTCAGGTTTTATCATTCTATTTGTTATCCTGAGATTCGCCAAAGATAAAAACGCCTGGCTTACTTAGAGATGCACTTTATACTTGATCGTGATTTCGATCTTTCTATTGATGATAACATAGAGAGAAATAGCCTATGTATCTTGAATGATTTACTGTTTGAATAATAAATTAATTATGTAATCCATATTAACGGATTTGGCAAGGACACCTGCAATTCTTCCATGTGATTTGTCAAGTTAAAAGCACCGCCTTGGAAGTCCAAAATACTATATTTCGAGCATTGTATTGTATATTGTATAAAAGGATGATAGATTTCCATTCCGCATTCTAGAGAATTAACCAAGTCATTATATATTTAAGTACAGCTCCGGCTAAGAACCATGCAAAACCTACAAAAGGCGGTACATCGCATGTCAAGAAAATGCATGTTTTCTATTTTTCCCAACTGATTTAGTCATAAAACAAAGCAAATGACCATTTTTTTTGGTCTGCACATTGGTTTATGATTGCCAGAGCGATTTTAAATTTTACATGTTTTACTCAAATCCCATTGCTTTACATAGTAAAATTTGAAGGTTTTTTTCTCTCAAGACCAGAACGTTATTACAAAAGTGTTATGCCTATTATGTGAGAAATGACTTTATGTTCATATATCAAAAGTCAAACCCGTGTGTTTTTTAGGTAAAATACGGTAAAGGGCAAAAATATGTGTGATATTTGTATAGTACTTTAGGTACTTTGATTAATTACCATGAATACTTTGATTAACCCCTGACCATAATGGCGGCTTTGTATGGTCTTACCAGGAAGAATCTGATTATTTTGGTTTTCACAAGATGATTATGTATTTATACACAAGGAAATACACAAGAGGTTAGTAATACAAGTCTGGCATTGTGTGCTGTATCAATGAGGTTGACAGATTTTATGAGAAAACCAACATTGTTCGCTGTTTACAATTGATTTTTTTAAAAAGCCTTTGCAGCAGGCTAAAGGAGGAAAGTGTGCAGTGTGGACGTCTTTCTAGCTCGAATTATTTTAGTCTCACACCACTTGAAATACACCATAGTTTGTTTGGTAACTCATGATTGTGTAATTCAGTCAAATGCGTATGATGGAAAAGGGTTTTTCAAAGTGAAAGTAGAAAAACAGAAATATCCTTTCCTCCCATGCATTCGATAGGCCCTATGGTTTTGATAGCTTTGTTATTTTCAAAAAAGTTTACAATCTGAATATCATTCCACATGTATCTAAACAATTTTGCCAAAAGTCTTTGAAATTTGGAGAAAACTGATAATTACACGTACCGGTTTTTTTTTTTTTTTTTTTTTTTTTTTTTTTTTTTTTTTTATATATAATAAAAACTGTCAAACCGGCCCCTTGAAAGGCTTGTTAAACCAGCCAATGGTTAAACCTGCCCCAAAATGGTAAAAGAGGTCCCTGGTTAAACCAGCCCAAAACGATAAAACTGGTCTCATACTTGATTTTCTATCAGTGAAACTGGCCCCAAATTTTCTATGACAATTATCATGATTATCAGTAATGATTATATTTATGGGGCCGGTTTGACAATTCTGGGGCCGGTTTTACCTTTTTTCTGAGAGTATGGGCTGGTTTATTTTAACCCTTTCCCAAACAAGACCAGGTTTTGACGTCCCTGATAGAAAAGGCTAAGGAAAACTTTTAGGGGAAAGATACTGGTAGCCAACAATATGACAGTCATGCATACCTATGTCTTTAAGCTTTCAGCCAAAAGTGCCCCAAACTACTAATTAATGAAAGTCAGGGTGTTCCCTTAATCCGAGTCTTCTCTGAAATAAATACGCTCTTTGATATTTTGATTTTTCGCTATTTACATCAGAGAGCGTTGCTCTTTGAAAACAGCGGAAAGTTCGGTAACGTTACAAGTAACTTGAAGCTTTGTTTTTGTGTATCATATCGAATCACTCGGTAAAACACTGTAGGGTATAGATCAATAAATCATTTTTTGTCATACCTGACCAAAAATTTCATTTCAAATCGGCCTGCTGGATGATTATAACCTTTGGTTTTGAATGGAAGGTCAAGGTAAACAAAGGCTGCTCAGGTGAGGGTTGTTGCAAAACATTGCCTATTAACCTTTTAGAAATACTTTTTGGTCGTATTTTTTTCAGCAGCCATAACAATAAATGGTTCATTTATCGATATCATCAGGGGTTTTAACGATAGCGTGTAAGATCGGACGGTGAACGATGCGCAACAATTTGTTGCGAACTTCTTGATTTTTTCAAAGAGCAACGCTCTCTGATGTAAATAGCGAAAAATCAAAATATCAAAGAGCGTATTTACATCAGAGAAGACTCGGATTAGGTGTTCCCTGTGCTTAAGAATTTAGTGGTCTGGTCATTGTGACCCCTAGTCTTCAAAGCTGGAGGTCATTTCTCCAATTTTGACGTCACATGCATTGACATCTGCATCCATATTATTGTTAGTATCAAAAGCCTTATGGGCCCGTTTATTCCATATTCTGGCTCTTTTATAGTTTTAAGCAAAATGCCCTTCACCCCCATTGAAGTTGATTTATGCATATAATCATTTTGTCTCGGCACTGGTTATCATGTATTACTGCTTTTTTTAAATTGAAAATCTAGATCCCCTCTTGTCAAGAGAAAATATAAATAATAATAGAATATTTCAGAAATATTGTGAAGTATAAAATGAGCAAAACTTTTTTTAAATTAAGATTAATTCTTGATGCAATTTAACAAAGTTCCATGATTTCAAACTGTCATGTATCTCAATGTCATATGAGTGACATTCCTCTTGCTTTGAGATAATGAGTCTGTTCTTTATTTACTTTCAGATGGCTCTGTACCGGTGGCCCTTTATGATGTAGAATCTCTGCTTGAAATTATGTAACTGTCCTAAAATTGAATACCAGCCAGGTATGTGTGCAACAAAATTTGCTTTATATGCTTTGATTTCATAATATTGCTGTCTATTTTACTGATCATTTATATTTTAAGTTGATTGCAACACCAGACTGCTACCTCTAGTTATTGCTAGCCTGGATGGCTACGTCATTGAGAATGATCTAGCCATATTGCTCTTCATACTTGCTGTTTGAATTGTTTCATATATCAGAGCTCCAGATATTTTTTTGAGGCAAGGGGTATTTACCCCTCAGAATTTTTTCCAATGCGTATTTCCAGATAATTTTTTGAGGCAGGGCGTATTTACGTTCTTGTTCGGGAAAGGACTGATATAAACAGGAACACCCGACCGGAACGACCCACTTTCATTTTCGGGTTCGAGGCCATCTAACCGCGGTATGTTTCTGACCATCGAGTTTTTTTTTCTGAACAAGATTACCATCGTGTGCTATCTTTGCATGTAGGGCCACTTCAGAATGAATATCGGCAAAAATCGCCTAAACTTACGATCTGCTCAGCAGTGGATTTCCTCGTTTGCCGGTTTGAAAAGAAAAGAAACACCTTCGAGTTGTCATTTACGATTTACGGATTAACGCAATGGGTAACGATTTGCTTTCACGGAGATAACCGATTGATTGAAATTCAAACAAATACAACACTCGGCATCATTCGGTAGATCTACGGAATAGCCGATTGTCGCTCGGCTGGTCACAGTGGTGACGTAATTGGTATTCCCCAATTATTCAAGACCGTGATTGGCTGATTAAAGTCGTAATAGATATCGGATAGCTGACTGCCGTAACCTATTTTTACAGACAAAAAGTTTGTGTTAATTGTTGGAATTTCCTAGTGTATGTTTTTTCTCGACATTTTCCGATCTTGATACGCTAACTGGCAATTATCAAATGCGTTTTCATTATTTTGAATGCGTATTTGTACGCATTTTTTTATAAAAGTTAATGCGTATTTAGACCAAATCAATGCGTATTTTACGCAAATACGCATCCTATCTGGAGCTCTGATATATTGTTCTTTTTTGACCTGATGTCTATCTGTTAAGATTTAATTGTATCAAGTCCTGGACCTTCTATTCTTGAAAAAATATTTGCATGAAAGAGATGATAAAAAATGATTTATCTTTGTGTTTTTCTTCAGGTGAAGAATTAATCTGCACAGCAGAAGAAGACAGACATTATTAAAGTCAAACAGCCTGCCTGCCAAGATCATCTAAATATTTGACACAATTTCCATCTTTTATCCACTTGTTGACAAGATCATGAAATACCACAAAATGAAACATGATTGTACGTAACAGATTCTGGAGATTGTAGTTGTACACAACAGACTGAACTGTTCCAGGAAATGGCCGTGTAAAGAAGTACATACCATGAAGTCTCTAGATTTGGAACACAATAATAATTCAGTTGTCCCATAAAAGTTTCACACCTGACAGTGAATTTGGGGGGAAAAGTTACAACATTGTGCTGTCAGCAAGCGTGGGCGCTGAAGATCTGAATGGTTAGGTTTTCAAGGTCAAAGCTTATTTCAACGACTAAATGGTGAAAAGAAAGAGATTGTCTTTCTCATCTACACCCAACGAACACTTCTGCCAAGTATAAAACAAATTAGACATACACTACAAGAGTTGTGTGGACAAGAGTCTTTTAGCCAAATTAGGGTTCTTAACTCTATAATTTGTGATGGAATATTCATGAAAATGTGTGTTTCACATCTACAGGTCCCTATGAACAAAATTATTGCTTTTGCTTAGTATGAAGCAAACCTGACAGAAACTGTTGTAAGATTTTTATGAATAAGATTTTTGTGGAACTTACCAACAGACCGACCAACCGACCAAAAGGCTTATTCTAGTATACCCCCTAAGCTTCAGTTGTGGGGGGAATAATAACAATGCTATCTCATATGGTATAATGATCGAATGGAATGTAGGAAAGCATTTTTAACATGTTCTCAGTTATCGTAGATGTTGCTAAAGATTACAATACATGTGTGTTCAATATGATCTTTGGTTAGGCTATAATAAGAAATGAAACTGTTGAGATAAAAAAGAAAATCCCTTGTTATCTGGCTATCTGCATTATATTCTTTTGTCACAATTTTTTTCCAAGATACAAGATACATCAAAATGATGGTTTGTTTGGAAAAGGGTTAATGCAAGACTTTTATATTCATGAATGTTAATTAATGAATTTAGTATTTGTCATTGTGGATACAAGACCTAAAAATGTGAAGAAGTATCATGGATTGGTGTCCTCTTATATGCATTATATTCACTATATTAACCCATTTCCAGATGGCAAAATTTTAAAGTTGTCCAGAGTCAAATATGTTGCAAACGACAATTTCAAGTGAATGAAATTTTGCAATTTTAATTGTGGGTAAAAAACATTCTGAAAAATGAAGAAATGGATTGTTTCTTCATTTTCAAGATGAAACTTTTAGCCTTTATCTCATAGGTTATTAAAATTTGTCATTATGTGGAAATGGGTTATGGTAGTCCACCTCAAATTAGATTCATCAGACTTAGAATTTTTGCGGGCAACACTGTGAAAATTAAGCTGTAGAAGGTATCTATTATTTTTTCTAATTTGTAATGTTTCCGTCCAGATATAGTGCATTACGAATGTTTAAGACTTAGCACGAAATATTCCGTCGTTGCATGAATCTCATAAGGGGTGGACTACCTTAATATACATGTACTCAAAAGAAGAAATATGACATTTAAGCATAGGCATCATTTTCATCTCTCTATACATCAAATTCCTTACATTAATTTGGTATTGAGAAAAAATTGGTTGAAATGTAGCTAAAATATTTAGATGTTAAAAATGGCTGCACTACCTTAATGTATTTTTAATCAAAATAAGAAAACAATAGCAGAACTGGTTTCTGTCTTTCATTTTTAAGCAAAGACACCAGTTTACTTGCCAAAAGACTTCACTTCCTTATTTTATATTGGTCTTGGGAATACAATTTGGTTGAAAGGAGCAAAATTGTACAATTACTTAAATTCTGAGTATAGTTGCACTACCTTAATTCATTTATAAAGAAAAGATGAAGAAAAAAAACCCCACATGTTTCTTTCATGTTTAAGAATAGATATCGGTATATTTGTTCAAAGACATCATTTTCGTTGTTTATCCCTTTCCCGAACAACAAAATTTTGGACCAGCCCAATTTGAAATGAGTTGCAGTCCACAAAATAGTTTATATAAAAGGTAGAAAATGTGTATTTTAGAGCTTAGAAAATATTGAGGCAAAGAGAGAGAATGCTGATCATCAGCATTTTCTTCTTTTGTATCAATGCTTTTCTATCAGAGACATCAAAACTCAGTCTTGTTTGGAAAAGGGTTATACTGGTCCTGGGACAAAAACTTTAAGTTGAAAAGTGTATAATTTCTATATTTTAATCGATTCTGAGAATGGTTGAACTACCTTCATTTTGCATTTATAGATTAAAAAGTAAAAAATAAAAATAAAACACACACACACAGGTTTCTTTCTTTCATGTTTAAGTAAAGACATCAATTTATTTGTGAAAAGACATCACTTTTCGTAGTAAATGTTGGTCTTGGGAGAAAAAATTGATTGAAAAGTGCATAATATTACATTTTTTTTTATTTTGAGACCGGCTGTACTACCTTAATGTATATATATAAAAAAATGGATTTTTCTTTCTTTCATGCTAAATAAATGACATCAGTTTATTTATGGAAAGACATCACTTTCTTAGTTTATGTTGGTCTTTGGAGAATAACTTGGTTGAAAAGTGCATAATTTCGCATTTTATTAGATTTTGAGAACGGTTGTACTACCTTAATGCATATATATTGAAAATAAGAAAAAACAACACAGGTTTCTTTCTTTCATGTTTAAGTTTAAACATCAGTTAATTTGATCAAAGACATCACTTTCTTAGTTTATGTTGGTCTTGGGAGGAAAACTTGGTTGAAAAGTGCATAATTTCACATTTTTTTATATTTTGAGAATGGTTGTACTACCTTAATGCATATATATTGAAAATAAGAAAAAAACACACAGGCTTTCTTTTTTCATATTTAAGTTTAGACACCAGTTTATTTAATCAAAGACATCACTTTCTTAGTTTATGTTGGTCTTGGGAGAAAAACTTGGTTGAAAAGTGCATAATTTCACATTTTTTAGATTTTGAGAACGGTTGTACTACCTTAATGCATATATATTGAAAATAAGAAAAACACACAAGGGTTTCTTTCTTTTATATTTAAGTTTAGACACCAGTTTATTTAATCAAAGACATCACTTTCTTAGTTTATGTTGGTCTTGGGAGAAAAACTTGGTTGAAAAGTGAATAATTTCGCATTTTTTTAGATTTTGAGAACGGTTGTACTACCTTAATGCATTTATATTGATAATAAGAGAAAAACATGCAGGTTTCTTTCTTTTATGTTTAAGTTTAGACTTCAGTTTATTTGATCAAAGACATCACTTTCTTAGTTTATGTTAGTCTTGGGAGAAAAACTTGGTTGAAAAGTGCATAATTTCGCATTTTTTTTAGATTTTGAGAACGGATGCACTACCTTAATGCATTTATATTGAGAATAAGAAAAAAACACACGAGTTTCTTTCTTGCATGTTTAAGCATAGAGGTCAGTTTACATATCCTAATACATCATTTCATGAGATCTTTCTGGTCTTGAGAGATAATTTACTTCGAAAATAGCCATTTTTCAGAATTTTGCCAAAAAACTGTATACCAGTTACCCCACCCACCTTCACTAGCACGGTATGTGTGTAATAGTTTGAAAATTTTGTTGTTTATTGTTGCATTTTTTCTATCTAGGATGAATCTACATAACAAAACTATTAAATAAATAATTTATAAGCACTACTCGTATTTCTTGGTATATCAAAGTACTGAAAAAACAGTATATTCGCCTTTGGAAAGCATAGAATGGAGCTGAAAATGAAAATCCTTGGTTACCATGGTAACAATCAACGGATTCAAGAAATATTTCAGCTTTCGACTTTTGGACACAAAAGGGTTACACTGAGGTACAAATAAACCAATTCTGTTACTATGGATGTACCGCCTATTGCATGGTCCTTAGCCGGAGCTGTACTTAACAGATCTATTTCCTGAACATGGAATCAGAACCTGTAAAGTGACGAATTTAGAAAAATCCGATAGTCATGGGAAATCAAACGCTGGCGTCAAGTTTCGTGAACTGGTAATGAACCGACATGAATCAATTCAACGAATCTAAAGTCTGATTTTATGATAATGGATAGTAGGAACTTGTGTAAACGACTGTTAGAATTGAGGAGTAGTAAACATATTTTCCTCTACACGCTACAGATAGACACTCTTTTGAAATTAAGAAAAATATATCATAACTAGTCTATTGATCAAATATTTAGGCCTACGGAAGGTCTATAATCGCTTACGCTTACACGAATCGAAGTCGGCGTAAAACTGTTATACATCGTAAATCAAATTAGTTCCTCTCTCAAAAATTACCCCGTTTTGACTTCTGTAATTACAGTAGGGATATGAGAAAACTTTGAGAAAAAAGAAAAAAAATGCTGATATCATAATAACCTTTTTTCGTTTTGCCTCAATATTTTTCTGCTTTATTATGGGCTCAAATAGCTTTTTTATTAACACAAATGTACACTGTACCGTTGTTTTCTACTCCCCTGAAACTGCATCAAACTAAAATATTGCCACTTGGTAAAGGATTGAACCATGGCATATCTATAATCTATTGTTATGCGCACAGGAAAAGAACTGTCTATCATTTGAAGTTTTTTTAACACTTGAACTTGGATTTCATTTTAATATCATTATTTCAGACAGATAAACTCGCCAAGGGAAATCTGTTTTAACCCTTTCCCAAACAACGAAATTTTAGGGTGATCCACTTCAAAAACCGCCAAAAATTACAAAATTTATGTTATTAAAGATAGGATTTGTGTAAAATATGGCACAGAAAATATTGAGACAAAAGAAGAAACTGCTGGTTATCAGCAATTTCTTCTTTAGTTTCAATGTTTTCCCAAGCATTTTCTATTAGGGACGTCAAAACCAGGTCTTGTTTGGGAAATGGTTAAAGTCAGATAGCAGATCACTAAAACAGAAATGACAAAGAGACTTAATTCAATAAGACTTGAGAAATTTAAACTTCGCTTTAAATAATATTTCTTAGCTATTTCCCAAACAAGCCATGATTTTAAAATTCCTTCTAGAAATGTGGTGCAAAAAGAGAAAATGCCGATGGCATATTTGTGACCCGTCACGCTAAAAGGGGCCTTATCGGATGAGTGAAATATCTACCCTAGTCAGTCTGCACAATCCGCGCAGCCAGACTAGGGCTGACACTTTTCACTTTTATGTAATTTTCTAAATACTGAACGTTTTCCCTACCTTACTATATGTTCATTTTTCGCGTACGAGATTTGGTTAACCCCTGCTGAGTCTGATAAGTTTGTCAAAATTTGGATTTTTGTAGGTCTGATAAGGTCCCTTTTAGAACGACGGGTCACATTTATTTAAAACAGTTTTGGAACAATGGATACGAGTTATTATTATTATTACAGATTTAAAAAAAAAACTATCAAATTATCGGTCAAAATACAAATTGGATTTGATGGCCATTTCAAAATAACCGATTTGTCTCTATTTCTTTTCTAGAAACAAACACTATTAATTAATGAATTATCCAAATCTAACTTCCTCTTCTTGTTTCGATGAAATGGCTGTTTTGTCGTGAGTTGTACCTTTGGTTGTATTGTATAAATGAGTCGACCTTTACAAAGCGATATATTTATATCTGAGCAAAAACCATTTACAAGTTCGAATTTAGCCAGCTCGTGCATTCCATGCGGAATGACCAGGGTTAATTATTTTCACATTTCATAGATAGTGGCTTTGTGAGATACAAGGCACAATAAAAGCCAAATATATTTTTGGTGCACATATAAATGTAAAATATGTTAAACAATAGAATTAGGAAAAAACAGCTCAAATTTCATTATCAATTCTGACTGTAATAATGGACATATTCCCCTGAATTTTAGTAAACTGTAAAATTATCCCACAATTTTAGCATTTCTACCAAAAACGTAGATTAAATGAAATGTTATTTGACAGGTTATTTTGACAAATTTCTGCTTAAAAGTTCACACAATACAGCATTGTTTATGTCTTTGCAAGTCATCAAAACATGGGCTTCTCGATAAGGGATTGTGAGAAATTATGTGCAAGTATTATCGACCTTGTTAAATGGTGTATTTAAAAAGCCAATAAGGTGTTTCATGATAAACAGAATTAAGTTATAGAACGAATGAAAAGAAGTCGTAACACATAAAATCTAAATAATGATCACGCATTCTAATAAACTGGTAATCTAAAGTTTGATTTTCTCGAGTAGCTATCATTTTTTAACCTATTTCTCGGTATATTCCGAATTTATGCACAGAAATTGCACATATTGTCATATAAAACGTGTTATTAAAGTAATAAACAAAAATAAGAAGTGACAATTCCAAATTATGATAACTTTTCTGTGTCGTAAATTCTTTAAAAATGTCAGACAAGACCCCGTGTATCTACTATAGTTGTAAAAAGGCCAAATATGTTTATTTGAACAAGTACAGAAAATATAAATTGTCTGTATTCTAAGCTGGCGTAGAGAAGGAAGATATAAGAGCGTAAACCCTCCCCCGTTCAAGACATGCTTTTAAAAGGTTTTCTTGAAGACGAGTGGACCAGAAAACATTTTCCGTGAAATAATTGTAACCCACAAACTACTATTGACTCCTAACATAATTTAATCCCGGGACACCTCTGTCCCAAAGCCAACTATCTTCCCCGTCGCCATATAAAGCTTGACGGCGACATAGTTTAGGTCTAAGGGAAGTAAATGTGTTTGCCCAATCTTTGGCATTTTGTATATGGAAGATGCGGGTGAATAATTAAGATCAAGGTGACCTGTGACTGGACAATGCCTTTTTTCACTGGAACTGAAGACAATTTATTCATTCACAAGTGACAGATTATATTCTATTTTCAAGTTATAAGCAAAAAATACTATGATTATGAATCGTTTTGTCAATTTCTGGGCCATTTTAAAACATGGGTATCTTACTTTGAAATGCTTCTGAGACTAGCTCAGCAGTAAGGGTGATCTCTAAAATGGGTTCATGGATTCATGCCATACTAAAATTCATTTTTTCGGGTGTATGAGTAGATGTTCTAGAATTTAAGGTAGATCGAATCATAACTGCAAACTCAATATGCAAATATACTATAATGGTCGTCAATGCAAAATCAATTAGCTCATATAGACCATAAGTACCTCTCATACTACAACCGGCTATATACATCCCATCGACAATAAAAATTCTTTCACAAACCTTCTTTTCAACATCATCAACTGCCTAATCTCCTAAACCAATACTTCATGCACCTTTTTTACTGTGGGCGCCAAATGTAACACGCAAATAAATATCGACTCTTGACAGGGTTGGATCCCGAGACCTATCTGTCCCTACGACTGAAAGGATAATGATAATTGAGCAAGTATCTGGAAAACGTCCCTTATAGCATTTTAGATAGTCATGTTACAAGTTCAGGCTGTGGGTAAGTGAAGACTGGCAGATATCCGTCCTACTGTTTCACGATTGCTACAGACCAGAAAGAAGCTATTGGAGAACAATATGGTTCCTGATCATACTGCGTGTACACGCTGATATGGAACAATGTTGGGATTAAAAGCCTTAAGGGACTAGCTCTTTTCAAGATCCTGGCTCATATGTATTTTAAAACATGTACATTGTATGATATAGTCCAATTTCAGAAAATAGAACAACATAAATACATAAATACATGTAATTCAATGTTTTAGTACATGATAGCAAAATATTGATAAATGTATATATCATTAGGAAATGATAAATACTAAAACATTACCATTTAACGAATTAAATCTGTATACTAAGTGGACGTGAATTAGATTGATTTTTATCTACGAAACTATTATATATAATGAACTCTTTCATAGGTAAAGAAGAATTTGTTGTTCAGTGGTAGTGAGATAAACTGATGTTTATGAATATATTTATATACTTTTCCTACAGTTTTCTCCTATTTACACGATGTTTGTTACAGTTACTGTTGTTGTTGTGCTATGTTGATAACTCCTGATTGTG
Source organism: Fragum sueziense (assembly GCA_963680895.1). Classification (NCBI taxonomy): domain Eukaryota; kingdom Metazoa; phylum Mollusca; class Bivalvia; order Cardiida; family Cardiidae; genus Fragum; species Fragum sueziense. The sequence goes on from OY804592.1 coordinate 65,861,660, forward strand.
TATGATCAATTTATTGTGCTATCTTATTAAAGATTCTTCACAAACTGTAGTAACTCAAAGACGAACGTACTTCCTGATAGAATGTATATGTGACCCGTCACGCTAAAAGGGACCTTATCCGAACTCCAAAATCCAAATTTTGACAAACTTGTAGACTCAGTACAGGTCAATCAGATCCCGTATGCAAAAAATGAACATATGTAGTAAGATAGAGAAAACATTCCGGATTTAGAAAATGACATAAAAGTGAAAAGTGTCGGCCCTAGTCTGGCTGCGCGGACTGCGCAGACTGACTAGGGTCGATATTTTTCACACATCCGATAAGGTCCCTTTTAGCGTGACGGGTCAAATATAGATCACTAAATATCAAGGACAAATTCCACACCCCTTCTTGAAACATTGTCAGCATAATTCCCCCATTTGCACCAAATTAACCAAATCATTACATATTTAGCATATGCGTTTCCTGGACATGGAATTAGTATTAATGCAGTGACGAATTTAGATAGCTTCATCGTCATGGGAAATCAAAAGTTAGCGTCAAGATGCCTCTAGGTTTCGTGAACTGGTAATGAACTTGCAAGATTTAATTCCATGTATGCCCCTTAAATTAGAATCTGATTTCATGATAACGTCTTGTAGAAATGCATCTTCGAACGATAGGAGAGTCAGCATATTTAATACATGTACATAAAAACGACATATAGAGCATATAGAACTCTAATTGATCTTAGTCAAAATGTATCAATTTGGCCTGTGTCAAGCATGTTCACTTTGCAAGTTTTCGGAACGTTAAAGTAGCAATAACACTTGTACAGAGTGTCCCAAAAAAAACGGAACCCTAATTCAAAGTCATATATTTCAAAGCGTAAGCATAGAATCTAATTTTTGAATTTGCAGCACTAAAGATACATCATTTTTGCATCTGTGTTCCAAATTTCATCTAAAAATATGTATCGGTTCAAAAGTTATAAGCAAATTAATAATGACACTAAAAAACTGATCTGACATGATATTGATTTTGGCGTCTTGTTTGTTCGTGAAAGCGCACTAACGGTCAGCTGTTGAATTCTGTGCCGCTGTACATGTATGTTGCGATTTTCTCAAAATTTAATATGTACACGTGCTGTACGTTCGAATTGAGTCCATAGGGTGCTTGTTTGAATTAATTTCAAATTATTATGCGATTCATTTCACATGGCGCAGTTTTAACTTTTATTTTCTTAAATTTCAAGCTTGGTATGTTCCCTAAAATAAGTCTAGTCTTAATTCTTGCATAGTATACATTTCTGTGGACATTTATTTATTTTTTGTCGAATTTCGTGTAATTTGTCATATATGAACATGTTTTGCATCAAGGTCAGTGTCAGGTCAAATGAAACCTGTAATACTTTTCAATTGAGCGATGACCGGCATGATGGTCAGATATTAAATACATGTAAGTGCCTATGATTATTATTTACGAGTCTGTGATGCACTTGGATATTTTGTTTGTATTCATTTTAGTTACATCGCAGTTCTTCTTTTACAGTTTATTTATAAGCAAAAAGGTGAAATGAAAATGCACTATTGTGAATACAATGTTTCAAAATCACTTTTGTATTGTATTGAATATATTTACCAATTGTGAAGCGTCAAATTATTAAATGATTGTAGGCGCGCGCTGCAAAACGAAAGATCGATATCGTGTTAAAATGGTTTTCCGGGTATATTCATTTGAATGCCAATATTTTTAAAACTAATTGTTATTTTTCAATCAAGTTTTTACTGCTAATAGAAAACTACCGTGGCTATTTCATATGTAAATTTGGTGGAGAAATATTACATGACACATGAGAAATGTACTTTCAAAAATGGGTTCCGTTTTTTTTGGGACACTCTGTATACCGTTAAACTGATACCAAGATATGTCACACGAAATGCTTTTTCGATCGATTTTTCAATTGAACTGAAATATGACAATACAAGACTATGGCTACTACTACTTAAATATTACTATGATGAAATATATAACGAAATATAAGATGCTAGAAAGCTTTTGACATAAAAAGGTTTGAACAGAAGGCTTTTGATATATCTAGTTCTATAATTCTCCAGAAAAAGAATTTGAAAAAGAACGATGTCACTCGCAAGGAGTTCCTTGACTCTTCAATTTGAATTAAATTTTAAGTCTATTTCAGAGAAGCTTACTCTTCGAGGGATATCGAAAACACATGATGGCAAATAATGGACTAAATTAAATGCGAGTAATTGCGATTGCTTTAAAGATTGATACATGTCAATTAAGAGTAATAAATGGAAATAGATAAATTAATGAACACGCACCCCATGTTGTAAATTGTACGATAGACTTGTGAAGTCATTCCAAGATGGCATCCATGGATAGTATTTAAGGTAAGCGTCATAGTGTTTCATAGATAATATCCTTTACTAGCTCTTTTTCCATGATGTTTATATGAATTTACGAAAGAAAATCAAATGATTACATATTTACTGTGCCATACTTATATATCTGCAATTATGGAAAAAAAAAACTGAAATCCCACAATTTACACACATTTACAACATTTTGCGTGATTCATGATTTTAATAAAATGTTTTTTTTTTTTGTATATTATTTTGACAGATTTCTGTTTAATATTTCCAATGTTTCATCCATACAGTATCTGCAAGTCACAAGGAAGTGGTATAAATGCAGGATGTAAACAAGAACAATCACACCGAATCGACTCACGACGACCACGATCCTGTGGACACCCTGCCGACTTTGAAGCCTGCAGGATTAGAACAGACAGAAGAATGATCATAGGGGAGCATGATACCCCCTCCCCCTTTCGCTTTAAATCACACAGAGAAAATTATTGAAAACCCAAAGTTGAAAAAAGTGTTTTGTTCCAAAAATCGTGATCCCAGAGACAGAGCCACACATGGCCGGAAGTGCCACATAGTTATTTAATGGCGGAGCCATTGGCTCCGTCTCTGGAGTTTCCGTATCATGGTTTCCCTGGTAGAACAAAAATAGACTGGTTCAATTTGAAAGCTTCTGCAGACAGCAAAATGGATGCTGATAAAGACAGAATTGGTGTACAATATAACATAGAAAATATTTAGGCAAATGGGGAATGCTAGCTAGTTTTCTTCTTTTTTCTTTTAATATTTTACTTTTACTAGAGATGATAAAATCATGACTCATGTGTTGAAAATGTTAAAGTGAAATACTTGAAGGCTGTTGATTTTGCTTCATCTAAATGACATGCAGATAGATTAATAAGGCCAGGTAAAAAAAACTAGGTGGTCCAGGTTACCCGATCGTCTCATCAAAGCAATGCATCCAATAGACATCCAACCGACGAATACAATATTCATACAGTCGGTGTAATTGTAGAACCTGGTTACTACAGATTGATTTAAGCTGTAGTTACGATGTTCTTGCAATTACACCGACGATGCATTTTACTACAAATTACACGTATAAAAATGAATAAATAATAAAGAAAAGAATTAAAAAAAGAAAGAGCCGACCGACCATATTTTCCACGAACATATTACCTGAGCCACTCAAATTATTTTTTCTGACCTAACTCGTTTCTCTTGACCTTAGCATTCCCCATTTTTTTGTGACGACTCCAAGGAATCAAAATGAAAAGTAATCACAATTTATTGCAAGAAAGTAATAAACTATGTCGACACGAAGAGTCGCAACAGACGCTAGAGATTAGGATGACTTAAAAACTATTGGCATAGAAAATTCACAGAATTTTACCTGTGATATGCTTATAATTAACCAGAGTATTCTACTGATCTTATCCATCGATATATTGTTCTGACCCTTATAACACGGATACGGTAATTGTTTTTCAAACAACAAACATTTAGACAGTACCCACTAGAAACTGAGCCCAAGGAGAAAATTCTGATCATTTGCATGTTCTTCTTTTGTCTTAATGTTTTCCCAAACGTTTTCTTTCAGGGACGTCGTAACATAGTATTGTTAGCCAAATGGTTAAGCGGACAGCATGGATCGTTATCAGGCTGTACGTCGGCCACTGCTGGCCTGGCAATATGGTGGTCTAAAATACTATAATGGCCCCTTTCCCAGATCCTGGTATTCATTTAGTCAGATTAAATTAGAACGGTCTAAAAGAAAAAGGATAATCGTTTGACATTTTCAATAATTTGTACAAACATGCCCGGTTTACATATAGTTGGAAACAATGAATGTAGAAAAATGTCACGGATTGATTGGATGCGATAAATCTTTTAAATAGCAACGTATAAAGCTATTGACGAATGAACAAAATTGTGTTTGCTTATCAGTAACTTTTATCATCAGTATATCAGCATTTTTTTAAAGGGCTACGCGAACCACATCCTGCAAATCCAGCCGGCAAATCTTTTACGTTTTTTCGCTTTCTCTATATTAAAGTATTTTCAAATCGGTCTGGGCTAGATTTTAAGACATATTCAAAGCGTATTTCAAGAAAACAAAATTGGCCGATTTTTAGATAAATACAGAGGACATTGTCTGAGGTTTTCACAAAATTTACGACACAGAAAATCTATCACAATTTGGAACTGTCGGTTCTCAGTTTTGTTTATGACTTTAATAACACGTTTTATATGGCGATATGCAATTTATGTGCATAAATACGGAACACATTGAGAAAACTTCAGGGCTATTCGAAGAAATTACTTTTTATATTCTATTAGAATGATGATATATTTAGAATATATGCATTAAACACTTTTTAAAACCCCGTGTTAGTTGTTAATGCAAATATATAGAAGCTATGCTAAATAAATTAAGTACAGGATGGGTTGTGATGAGGGCTAAACCATATTGTTTTTGGTAAATTCTGAGGACTGCAAGGGGTTTTAATTTGTTTTGTACTAGTATGTAAATACTTCGAAAAGGGTTCGTATCTCGGTGGTTATCGCTCACAAAGTAGTGGGTCTTTTGTGTGGGAATATTTGCACATGTATGAGTCTAAAAAAATTTGCTGTTTGGTTAAGTATGTATAATAGTAAGATATCGACCCTTGTCCTGTTAAATTCAATTTTTTTTTTATTCAAAAAGTAATGGCCTATTTTATATGCCAAATCTCCAATGGGTCTGACTCAAGGTTGTCCCATGATAAATAAATGAAATACATTGTAGAGTAAGATCAGATTGCAGGTTCATGCCAACTGATCTTAGTCTTCACTGTCTACTTAAGCCTTTTACACAACCAAATTAATCTGTGTCATTGAAAGCATGAGAGGGGTTAGAATTCTACTTCAAACAATTATAATCTCTCTCTCTCTCACTCAGGGTAACAAATCTTGCAATTGTATTACACTTTAGCTTTAAAAAAGTTTACACAGTCAGGTATTTGCACCATTCATATGCCACTTTTTTAGGATCCATTTTTGAAATTTTTTATGGATAACAGAAGTAATATGTATTGTTCAAAGTCATTTACAGTTTGCAGTTGGAATGTTAATGGTTTATTTAGAAATGTCAATGGTATCCGCACTTGCAAATTAGATAATCCTCTATTCTGCCAAAACTTAAACTCAGATATTATCATACTTACTGAGACTCATGCCTGTTCAAATGATATATTGAATTTGAATGGTTATTTTTGTATCTCTAATTGTAGATCTGAGACCCCAAGTAGACTTAGGGGTGGAGTAGCTATCTTCATTAGGAATAACCTCAGAACAGGTGTCAAAACTATCAATAAATCTCATCATGATATGATTTGGATCAAACTAAATAAAGAGTTTTTCCGTTTCAAACAAGACTTGTATATATGTGGTATCTATATTTCCCCTATTTCATCTAGTTATACTAAAAAAATGACACAGATAAAATTCTGTTCCAAAAACTTGAATCTGATATTATAAAATTTAGCAACGGCGGCAAAGTGTTGATAATGGGGGGCTTAAACGCTCATATCAATTCCAATGACCTTGATCTTATACCTGGAGAAACAAATGACAATTTGGATGATTTCATCCCTTTGAATTATTCTATTGATAATGTTCATCGTTCAAGAAATACTTTCTCTCCTCAAATCACAAATGAATATGGAAAAATAATTCTAGATTTATGTATATCATCACAGTTGAGAATATTAAATGGCAGAACGATTGGAGACACAAAAGGAAAAGCTACATTTCATGGCTATAATGGCTCTTCTATAGATGATTATTGTATTTGCAGTGCTACCATGTTAAATGATGTATCCTTTTTTTGTGTTAAAAGTTTTGATATTTCTTTCTCAGATCATTGTCCTATATTGGTAAAAGTTCAATCATATTATTGTCGCCACTTTACAAATATGCAAAGACTTCCACCCAAACATGTTATTTGGGATGAGGTCAAGCAACAGTCCTTCCTGAATAACCTCTCTTGTATTGATAAAAAAGCATTTTCTCAGTCTCTGTCAGATATTTCAAATGATTGTAACTTGACTGGTAAAGAGAAAGTAAATCAAATGGTCAGTAAAGTTTTGAACTGTGCTGCCTTACAGGGCTGTCATTCAAGTAGATATGCAAAGAAAAATAGGAAAAAACTAAGAAAAAACAACTCTGGTTTGATGATGAATGCACATCAAAGTATAAACATCTAAAATTTTAAAGTAGGCAGTTTGCCAACAATTCTTGGGACAACCATTTACGAGCTAAACTGTTTCATGAAAGAAAAGTTTATATAAGACTAGTTCGGAAAAAGCATAGAATCTACAAAGCTAAAATTTTGGACAAAATGCTTCAAAATGAAAGGAAGAACCCTAGAGAATTTTGGACCAATGTTAACAATTTAATGAATAAGCATAAAACTGACCCCTCAGAGGATATAGCCCCTGATATTTGGATGAATCATTTCAAATCTTTGTTTAACATTGAGTATGTGAACAACTTTGATGACAATTTGGAAGAGAATGGGTACAAATCTTTGGACAACACAGTTCTTAACAAAGAAATCTCGGTTGAAGAGATTCAAAATTCGGTTCGACAATTAAAAAATGGAAAGGCTTGTGGATGTGATGGAATTTCCAATGAAATGTTAAAATTATCTTCACAATATCTTATCAATGAATACGTCCTTATCATGAATTATATCCTTCAGCAGGGTTTTTACCCAGACAGTTGGAAAGAAAATATTATCAAACCAGTCTATAAAGGGGGGGGACTAATGATCCTTCTAACTATAGGGGTATAGCCATTTCTAGTTGTTTTAGTAAACTATTTAGTAAAATTTTATTTAATAGAATGGATAGCTATGTTGAAACAAATAATATTATAAGTCCCGAACAAATTGGCTTTAGGAAAAAATGCCGAACAAGTGACCATATTTTAACATTAAAAACATTAATTGATAAGGCTTTCAAGTAAAAAAAGTATCTATATTCTTGTTTTGTTGATTTAAGTAAAGCATTTGATACAATAAATAGAGATGCTTTATTCTATAAATTATCAAAATACAATTTCACTGGCCCTTTTTACAACATTGTAAGAGACATGTACAAATCATTGTATTGTTCGGTGAAAATGGGAAATTGTCTAAGTGAAAGTTTTGCAACTAAAGTTGGTGTAAAACAGGGTTGTATTATGAGCCCATGCCTTTTTTCTCTATATACAGGGTGATCCAAAAAACATGTCCCACAAACAATGCTTTATAACTTTTTTATCATCTTATATATTTCGTTTATATTCTCTAGAACTTAAGTATATATCTGTAAAATTTTGTCTGATTACAATTTTATATAATAATTCACTTACTACTTTTACAAGAGATGATCGATGTGACGACCATGTTTTTCAGAAACTAGTCTAAAATGACGTCGAAAGTTTTGTATGACGTTACTTCAGGTTTGACTATCAATCAAGTCTATTTCTCTACTTATGGCTTCTTTAAGTTCAGCTATAGTGGTGGATTATGAGATCAGGTGAATGCGGTGGCCATTTATTCACTGTCAATCCAATTTACAAATGACAGTGTGGCCGTGGTTTCTGCGTCTTTCAAATGCTGCATGCTGGTTATTTTGAATGGCTTACAATTTAATAGAACTTTAGAATTCTTTTCACTGTACCATATCTTACATCAGTGATTTTTGAGATGTCCTTCATAATACCCCACAATAGATACCCTTGGAGTTTCCTCTACAGCTTGATGAACTCTCTCCGCGTTATCGTCTGCACGCCATGTGTGTGTTCTCTCCTTTTTCCAGATCTCGTGTCATTGACAGTCACCTTCATCTCAAACTTAGAAAAAAGTCTTCTTATCTGCTTCCTGGAAGGCACTTTGGCATTTTGGTACATATTTTGGATTTTTCTTCTAGCTAGAACAGCATATGTACATAATACATAGCACAGTTTGACTATTTCTGCATTGTCAGCCATCTTGGAATGCTGAGATATGATGACGTCATTGATGACGCCATTGGCGTTACCATGACGCTGCATGACGTTCTTCTGCACAACCATTACAAATTCTATTGTATGCCCTTTCTATCGACACCCAAACTAAAACAATGTTACCACATTACGCAGATATATTAAATATTCTTTGTGGGACATGTTTTTTGGATCACCCTGTATAAATGACATTTTGACATTATTTGACAGAGATTGTGATCAGGTTCAAATAGATTATATAAATACTTCATGTTTATTATATGCAGATGATATTGTTCTATTATCAAATAGTGCTAAAGGTTTGCAAGCTACATTAAATAAGCTTAGCATGTTCTGTAATAAATGGAACTTGAAAGTCAATATTTCTAAGACTAAAGTTATCATATTCAATAAGGGCGGCAAGATGTTTAGAGATGTTGCTTTCAAATTTGAAGGGAATGTAGTAGAAGTTGTAAACTCGTATAAATATCTTGGCATAATTTTTAAATCCTCTGGTACTTTTACCGCGGGTATAAACTATCTTTGCAGGAAGGCTCAAAAATCCTCATTTTGTATTAGAAAAGCAATTGGTTCAGATAAAATGAATACACCTTTATTTCTTAAGTTATATGAACAATGTGTTAAACCTATTTTGCTTTACTGTAGTGAAGTATGGGCATGTGAAAAACTTGTTTCGCAGGCAGGATCTCTCGAACAGAAATACGACACCCTCATTACTGAAAAAATGCAACTTAAATTCTGTAAATATATTTTAGGAGTTCACAAATTGGCTTCTAATAATGCAGTTAGAGCGGAGCTTGGGATATTTCCTATCGCCCTCTTTTGTTTAAAATCTAGCATTGGATCCTGGTTACATATTATTGAATCTGATGGAGATAAGCTAGTAACCAAGGCATATAAGGATAGCATTAATTTACCTAAGGGGTTTGGAGTTAATGTCAGAACGCTTCTGAATAAATTGAATTTCACCCATGTTTGGGATAATCAATCCACCTTTTCTAAGTCAAGGTTATTGAATTCAATAACCACGAAATTAAAAGAATCTTATACCGTATTCTGGAAAAATGTTTTGTTTGATGATAGTAGTAATCCCACTAACGGTAATAAACTCCGGACTTATAGGAATATTAAAACAAAATATTCACTAGAAAAATATTTATTAGTAGGTGATTGTTCAAAAGAAGAAATTTTTACTTTTTGTAAATTGAGGCTTAGTGCTCACAAACTCTTCATTGAAGAAGGGAGATATAAGAAAATCCCTGTTAATGAAAGAGTTTGTAAACTATGCCAAAATGGTATTGAAGACGAAGAACATTTTATCCTAACATGCACAAAATTAAAACATATAAGAGAGCCTTTCTTTCAATGTCTTGAAAATATTTGCCAGTCTTTTATATACAAGTCTAATAATGAGAAAATGAAGTTTATCCTTAGTAATGATCAATATGATTTAAATGTGATATGTATATCCCATGTTCATAACATGTATAGGGAGAGAATGGATTTGTTACAAATTAGCTAGACTATCCAAATTTAACAATTTTATATACCTTGTACATATAATTAGCCAACCTACTATTTAGAAAACACTATATCGCTGCTTTTTGGCAGGTGCCTTGTAACTGCAGCTTGTTTAAAGCTGTTGTTGCGAGGTTCTTGTTGAAAGGCTGGGATACTGAACCGATGGTTCACTGGCTTGATCTTCGACAAGAAATCGCAGGCACTGTACTGACTGTTGTTGTGTCAGTCATGTAAACTTATTACCTTAATGGAATAGATGGAAACCTTGGGGCAAACTATGAAAAAGCTGAAATGTTACATTTTCTACTTTTGCCCCAAGGTTTACAACATAAAGCATTATTCCAATGTTCTCTTTCCACATTATCAGTAGGCTACCTGTGTTAAGTTTCGAAATGAAACAAACCAATTTTTGTCGTTTAGGGAAAGGGTTAAATTGAGCTTCAATACTACAGGAATCTTTGCCCTTTCAAAAATCACACAAATTGTAAATTATAGATCTAATGATTTTCATAATTAAGATTTCACATAGGATCATTTCTTGATCCATGAGGAATCTCCATCTGAATTTGCAGTATGTAAGTAGAATATTATTTTTACATGATTACCATAAATGTATGCTGTTTATCGATCCCATCACAACTAAACTATAGTTTGAGACAATCTGGTGGAGAATGCCGTGCTTTATTAAGCATGTCATTACTCCAACCATAGTGACTCTCGAGATACTAATCAATGCCAGTGTTGCATCTCATTTCTATACCAACATGCCTCTATTTAACTGTTGATGGAACCTATTTGTTCCAGATGATTCTCTCTACTACATGTATAGTGGATTCAAGGTTGAACGAGAATGGTTTCAGCTTTTCTCTATAAAACAATTCAACCTCATCATGATCATTCTCGTTTAATTGTGAATCTATAATAACATATGTCATCTACTATGCTTGTTGTATGATCTGTTTTGTATTTGTGGTGACAATCCTATCTTTGGATTTTAGACCAATAAAATATTTGATTTGATTTGATTTGTATGACATCGTAAGCTTGTAATTAAAGCAGTTCATCTTGCCAAGTGGATGTTTTCAAAGTTCAAATGCTAGTAATTCATATATTTTCGCTCTACAGTTGTAATAAACCCAGTTTTTTTATATTGGGCATAGCGCAATATATTATAACCAGTTTTTCACTCTCGATCCCCCCAGACATCACTCCAGACACTACATTCTAACTCTAACCCGCTGAGCTATGTGTTCAAGCCAGACTACGTTATTTCAAACACCACAGAAGCGTCCTTTATCATTCACTATCTTCAACGTTTTTCATCTTTTTCACTTCTGCGACAAATAAGGAGGGGGTTAATAATTACATTTGATGAGATTTTTGCTTAGATTGAATACCTGTTAGAATTTTCAGCGTTTTTACAATTTTTTCGGTTGAGTAAAGAGCTTGAAAGCAAAATAGTGTAACTCTAAGATAAATTCCATGTAGTAAAAATATTACTGCTCTGATTTTTTCTACGGTCATTTAGCCTACCAGTGAAAGCACTGGTCAACAGGTGTTTAACTGGGTCACTGGTTGACCTACTACAACTGTGTACCCTTAACCCATTCCCTAGATACAGGGATAAAGACTGACAATTTTAACTTAGGGGCCCAGAATAGCAAAATTTGATTCTTAACATTAAGGGTATGGGCATTTTCTCTAAATATTCAGGGGCCCAGCCCAAATTCTAGGGGCCATGGGCGACTGGGCCCTGCTAATCTTTATCCCTGAGATACAATGTGTGCGCTTTACCCATTCCTATATTCTGACCCCTTTAGGTTCCCATGAAATATATGTGTTTGGAAAACATGGTAGAAAATGAAGAAATGGTTGTGACAAGCAAGTTCTTCATTTCCCACAATATTTTCTTCCTAGAAAGACCAAACAATGTAACGATCTATTTGCTTGAAATCGGCGACTGATAATTGGTCAACCCATTACCAAACGGCAAAAATTTGGACTAGTCCAAATTCAAAGAAGATGCAGACGACAATTTTAAGTGCATTAAATTTAAAATGTTTTGGTCTTTTTGGGTAGAAAACATTGTGGGAAATGAAGCAATTGCTTTTCTTCATTTTCCACAATGTTTTCCTATGGCATTATCTTGTGAGGAGTCAAAAAGAGTCGTTGTGTTGTAATGGGTTAAGGAATCTGCATTCACTTTATCTTTATTGTTTTTTTTTTCAACTCTTGTGTTGAAGGCTCTTCCAAACGACAATATCTTAGAGTTTTTCAAATTAGAAAGAGTTGCAGACGACGAAACGGGTGACGATAAAGATGAAATCATGTCATGTACAATGAAGCACAGAAAATATTGGGACAAGGAGAAAATTCCGGTTATCTTTGTATGTTTCATATTATTTGCTTCATAACAATGTCTTGTTTGGAAAAGGACGAATGGTTAGAGGCTAGCCTATAGAGTTTAGACACTGTGATTTTAAAATATTTTGATCAAAGTAAGATCATCATCTTAAATTTGCTGTTTTCTAGAATTTTAACATTTTAACCTCATATACTGTTCTTAGATTGATCATTTGGACCAATGAACAAGTGCATTCTATTTAATCGAAATATGTTTGCAGATCAGAGATCAGTTAGGCTAAGCCTCTACAATGGGTCCGTACTTGGTATTATTCTGATAAGCTTAAAGAATAAGAAATAATCCAACATGTTGATTTAATGTAAAATCCGGTAAAGTGTAACATTTTCCTTTTTCCCAAACAGCCTCACATTTTGGATTCACCTCAAGAGTGTACATTCAACTTTTTTTATCACCTATGCACGTTTGCCTACACATTGATTCACCATTTTCCAAACGATGACGCCTTTTTACTCGCTTCATAGAAAATGCTTAAAAACATCGAATAGAGAATGGGTCAATTTTGCAAATCAGCATATTGTCCTTTTGTCACAATATCAATTTCTCAGTGATGCCCAATATACAGTGCTGACAGCACTTTGATTTGTAATAGTCTTCATAATTATTATTGTTATCACGCCGGATTGCCCTGCAGCTCAAATTCGTTGAATGCTGACTGGACATAATGTCTATACATGTATATCGGAAATAACATCGCCCAAAGATGCTTTTAGTGAAATAGAAGCTGATAATACATCATTAGCCTGTGAGGTATGAACAAGATGTAATCAGATGATTTATACATCATAATATAATTAGGGCTATCAAATGTGAGTCTCAGAGAATGATGTATTCTCTGTGTATTGGGGATAATACTGGCTTCCTACGTTTGATACTCCCCTTCGCCATAAATTGCTTAAACCTTTCCAAAACGACAAAAATTTCGACTGTTCCAATTTTAAAGCTGCTTCAGACGACAAAATGGATGTTGAAAAAGATTGGATTTGTGCAAACTATAGCACAGGAAAAAACAGGGCTCTTTGGGTTGTTTCTGTAGTAGTTATATTGTATTTCCAATGGAAAGTACATGTACATGTACATCATATTGAAAACCCAGCATTAACCATTGGAATATGTAGCAGGCATAATTATCCGATATACTTAAAGAGTTTAATTCAAAACGCCAAACGTTGTGTTGATCCATAAAATACTTACAGTGTAATACTCAAATTTTAAATGGATAGAATGATAGTCAAGATTCATAAAATATCCCTTGCAGTGAAGGTATTATATCGTCGCTTTTCAACGCAAACCTCGTAACTACAGCTTAAAACAAGCTTTAGTTACGAGGTTTTCGATGAAAAGCTGCGATATTAAATTGAAATACAAAGTTTCTGTGAGAATAGTTCTAGAATACATTCAACGATAAACATTTGATGTTACTAAGTACAACATGTCTCTTGTTGAAAATCTAGGTTCTGTTTCCCAAACTGTTTATTATGTGACAGAATAGAGATTAATCTGGTTCCCTGTCGTACTATGTATTTTAGTACGTCCCAATAACGCAGTATTAGGGGCAGGTATACCAGACTAAATAGAGGTTAACATATCCAATGGCGGGAAATCACGTGACACATCAGTTTTGAAAATTTCCAATAATTCTCTTATTACGCGACCAATTTCAAAACGGTTTGAAGCGGAGAAGTTGAAAACTTTTCAATGATTTTTGGATGTGATGCATCTCTCTTAGACCCACTGCACGTTATAAAAACGTCATTGTTTGATCGTCGATGACTTTGTTCTGTTTAAAGTGACATTTCAGATTTTTTTGTAATAAATTTTACTTTTATTTGTATCTGAAAGAGCATATTTCCTTATGAAAATTCTGAAAATTGCAAGCCAAATTATTGCGCCGTTTACGAGAAATTTATATTTTTGTGTTAAAATTGAACAAATTGTTGTGGACAACAGTTCGGATTTATATGCAATTTATCGATTATATCTCAACTTTAAATGCGTGTTTCTCGCTTATTGGCAATAACTTAAATAAACTAATAGTATTTGTACTCATTAGAATAACCAATCTTGGCATCAAGACATACTTTAAAAAATCGAAATTGGAATGAAATGTCCCTTTAAAAAATTCACCACACCCAGAAAATCCTGGTACTTTTTGCCTTTTCTGCTTCAAACAAATCAAAATCGGCCAAGTATAAAAATATTTATGAAATACGAGGTGTGTTCATAAAATACGCAGACAGGTCCAGAATAACAAGAAATAATTGCATGATCTATTCAAAATTTACACCAGCGTGTGCAGAATTTTAATATGAATATGTGTACCAAATTTTATGAAAATACACAGAACAGCTACAAAAATACACATGGAACAAACAAGTAGATAACCACGGGGCTCTTTGACGTCGTTTACGACGTCGACGTTACAACTTTTCTAAGTACTCTCCAGCCGCGTTCACGCACTTCCTATGTCTGTCCACCCGTTTGGTATAAGTTTTGCGGAACCACTCTTTCTTGCATGACCCTACAGAGGAGCGAACAAAGTACTTTAGTTCGTCTAAGTCGTCAAAAAGTTTGCCTCTCAGATCCGCCTTTAATCGCGGAAAAACTGCAAAATCCTACGAAATGATTCGACGCGCCTCCTCAACATCCCGATCGCTTTGCCGAGGTCCTCCCGGTCTAGTCTGGTCACAAATATCTTCCGGTCCATCCGTAAACCGTCTTTGCCATTTAAACACTAGCGCTCTGGACACGTCAGCCTTGTCTCGCTGCATAAACTTGAATGTTTCCGTTGGTGTCATGTTCGCACCGACACAGAATTTAATAACGGCGCGTTTTTCTTCCGTCATAGCAGCCGGTAGTTTATTGCTTATAACGTCTCCTGGTAAGTTGTTGACGTTCAAAACTTCCGGTAAAACGTCAAATGACGTCACTGCTGAAGCGAGTGTATTTTCCGCATATTTTGTAAAACAAACTTGCGACAAAAGACTAGTTTTATGTCTTTTTATTTTCAAATAACTGAAGTGTCCCGTGGTAGCGTTATGCTGTTGCTATGGTGACGGTTTTGCTTGTACGTACTTTCGAAAACAATATAAAATGTAGCAGAAGTATTTAAGAATAAAGAGACCTTCACATTGATAGTGTTTTGGGATCGACAAAACTATACTACTTGGTGGAAAACTTTGGTTGTCTACGTATTTTATGGACATACCTGGTATTTACTGTGTGTGTTGTTGATAATGTTGTGTTCTCCGCCGCTACATCTATTTAACCCATTTCCACACAGTGACGCCTCTTGACACCCCACAAGATTAAGACTTTGGAAAACATTTTGGAAATGAAAGAAATTGCTTGTGACAAGCAATTTCTTCATTTCCAACAAGGTGTTCTATCAAGAAAGAACAAAAATGTTCAATTCAGTGCATTTGAAATTGTCATCTGCAACACTTTTAAATTTGGAGTAGTCTAAAATTTTGTTGTCTGGTAATGGATTAATTGTCATAGATGTACAGTTTTGTCTGATTCATTGGTCGTATATTTACAAAGTTAGGTTGACGCGACCATAGCCTTTATAAAATGGCTTCTTTGTTGATTATTATCGAGGTGACCTTTCTCAATTTACTGTTTGTTTGATTAAAAACAGTTTCATTCTCTTTGTAATTTCATTTTGATTTGCCAAGAAGTCTTTTAGAAACATTCGAAAACCAGACCTCGAATATTAAATCTCTGTTTTAATTAATGTAACGAAGAAAAGTACATGTGCATGTTTACAGAAGCACGTGTTTAATTATTTAAGAATGTGAGATAATTAGCAGTTGCCAGCCACCGAATCTATTTAACCCTTTCCTAATAAATACCGGGTTTTGGAATCTCTATTAAAAAGGTTTGTGAATACATTGAGGCTAACGAAGAAATGACGATGACCGATATTTTTTTTTTCCATTTGCCTCAATATTTCCTGTGATACACAGAACATAAATCATGTCTCTATCAATATACATTTTTTGTCGTCTATAGTATCTTTCAAATTGGAACTGTCTAAATTTCTGCTGTGTGAAAAATGGATAAACGGCATTATATCGCACATCCTTGCATGTTGCTGTCTAAAATTTAAACTGGTGAAAATCTTTAAAAATTGCAAAGAAGGTCTTACATTAGAAAGCGTTTCTGATATGCTATTGATAAATTACGTATAATCTTTTCTTAAAATACCAAATTCTATAAGAAACACAGAGAAATTATCGAAATAAAGGTTTTCATAAACAATTTTCTACTTTCCCGCAATACTTCTTATATGACAATATATAGAGAATTCACATTGTTTATATATTGACAGTACGTGGGCTAGTCAACACTTGCCTGCTAGCGTTTCTATTGTACGTGGAGTCGACCTCTAGAATAGACTGGTACCCATTCGTGTAAATAACTGAATTTACGACTGGGAACAGGTACTGCATTCTGTCCTTTGATTGGTCAATCGATATAATCGATAGACCAATGAAACGGCTCGGTGTATGGAAAGCGTCACCTGTCCAGGCCGTCTGAGTGACCGTCAGATATTAGCTATTACCGTACTTAAATCCGTAGTAGATTTCAGGTACGGGAACCAGACTACCTCTAGAATACACTCAACAATAAAGCGCGGATATTAACGCTACAATCGTCCTCATAAAATGGCTTCTTCTCTTGATTAGATCGAAGTGACCTTACTGGATTTATTGGTTTGTGATTCCTCGGAAGTTGTATGTGTGGAATCTATTGTGATTTGAAAGTGAATACAAAAACTTTTTTTCTCTTTTTTAATTCGGAATATTCAACTGTAAGTATGCAATTGAAGGCAAACTGTAGAAATTAAAGTAAAACTGAAGTTGTTTATTTTTCTCCCATAAAAAGCCTGTTTTTGACGTCCCTGGAGGAAAAAACATTAAGACAAAAGAAGAAACTTCTGATTTTTATGTGCTATCTTATTCATTAATGCTACCCTTAGTACCATTTGTTTTGTAGTCTATAGAAACAGCTTTCAAATTGGACTACCCCAAAATTTAGCCAGTTGGAAAATGATTAAACGCAAGGATAAATAATTAGAATTGCATATTTCATGTCAATAATCGGACAGAACAGAAAATAAAGTTTAACTTCGGGGCTCATCATATTCTTATTGAATTTCGTTAACCTTTAAAAGCGGTTCAACTGTCTTTTTTAAAGATTAAGCGTACGAAATATAAAACTACTTTCTTCTATATCGTCATTTTAAACTGCCGAAGACGGATGCACATCAAGCCTATAAGTAAAAAATATACCCTTTCGTTTTCAACAGTTACTGTGCATTTATTTTTATAAAGATCTAATGGTATAGTATTTCTTTCTCTGACAAATCTCGAACTTTCTTTAATACGAAGGTTACATTAGTTGAATTCCCCAAAATAATAGGCTACATTGCACAAAAATTGATAACATTGACAGAATAATGTAATTCTGAAATAGCGGGCCCAATTAGACTAACGGTCAAATTTGTGTATATAAAAAAATCTGTCGGCAGTTTTGCATTACAATTACAATTTAAACAATACATTACAATATTTGATTTTTTTTACATTTCTTCATTCTTACTGCAATGTATGTATGATAACAGAGATTAAGAGATTTCATTTCGCTTTCGTATATAATTACCCAGGGTGTGAAATTGCTTCCAAAGCTAGGCAAGAAAGGCAATAAACTACAAGAAAATAAATGCGTGTTTCTACAAATTTCTTTGAAATGGGCAACCCGATGATGATTTTTTATATTAAACAGACAATAAACTGGGTGCCTTTGGATTAACTACAGTCTAGACAATTGAATTCTGTAAATTGTCACTTTAGATAATGCCATATTTACAAAGTTACAATCCACCAGCTGTTCTGCTTTCGATACAGATGAAGTTTTGGAAATATATTTTGCAGTCATGGTACAAAGTATCACATCCCTCGGACAAAAACATGTAAGAATTAGTTTAACATAACGCACACAAACATGCAAGTAGGTTGCATGTTTACCATTTCAACAACTTTCAATTTTTAAGCGCTTTTGAACGTACACCTGTATGATAAAAGTGCTATATAAATATGGTATTTGATAATAATAATAATAATAATAATAATAATGATAATAATAATAATAATAATAATAATAATAATAATAATAATAATAATAATAATAATAATAATAATAATAATAATAAGGTAAATGTAAGGTATAGGTCCCGATATATGACCTGGCTGAGCATCTCTAGCTAATAGCTAGAGATGCTCTGCCAGGTCATTTGTCGAGACCCATACAGTACAACACCGAGAAACAGACAGACAATCGACCACTTCGACTTTAGTCAGATAGTCTCAGACTGCATGAATAAGTGCAGTATGCTCAGGGTTGACTGTTTTGATACATGCAGTAAATCCGTATTTTACATGGCGTGCCACACAGCATCATAATAGATCTTATAGATGTATGATCAATTGGCGTAAGCGTCAATTAACGCTTGGCTTGATTCTTGAGCCCCCGTAATTAAATAACTCGCGGTACAATAGCCGGATAGATCTACTGCCGGAAAAGAAGCTCATTTTTACCCTTCTCACAGTGATTCCGAAAAATTACGACTAACGATGTATACGCTTATTTGGCAGGCAGATGAAAGAAACAATTACTGTAAACCAGTGTTTTCTTCTTTTGTCTCGAATTTTCCACACCAATATGAATTGAAGTCTATATTTATCTGCATCTTTATGGTTCTCTGTTGAAGCTTTCTAAGTAGCTGGAGTGGTCTTATGGAATACAACCTATCTTGAGATAAAAAAAATCTTCGTGAATCTTCGGTAGACATCCATGGCAACGGAAATTGACGAGGTATCCCTCGTCAATTTCCGTTGTCACGGATGACGTCCAGAAATTGTCGATGGTTTCTCTCGTTAATCTCCGTTGCGACAGATGACACACGTATATAACGAAGGTTTGTAATCATTAAATTTAGTTGTTTCCATATCTTTTAAACATTGAATTTTAACAACAAAGCAGCCTAGATGGCAATTACAAAGTAACAGAAACGCTCCCCACAATTATTCACAATAATTAGGTTAAGAAAGAATATCATAAATGTTTAATGGTGTGTTATAAGTCTCTTGTCTGCCATTTTCATTTTTTATCTTAATCTTTCTAATATTCAAATAATATTCTACACACACTGTCAATAAATTCAAGAAAATTATTAGCGTGAAAGAAAGAAGCCAAAACACAAAGCATTCATTCGTTTAACCCTTTCCCCGAAAAGACCAGGGGCCCGTTTTACTAACGAACTTACGAACATTTTTAAAACAACAACAAATCTGATTGGCCGAATAATTACTGTTATTATTTCTCGTTCAATCAGATGTGTTGTTACAAGGATTTTGCAAAAATATATGTTAGTAAAACGCGGCCCTGGTTTTGACGTCCCTAATTGAATAGGCTTGGATAAACATCGAGGCAAAAGAAGAAACTGCTGATAACCAGCAGTTTCTCCTTTTGTCTCAATTGTCTTCATCAGTTTTTGAATTGGACCCCCCTACAAAGTTGTCGTTCGGGAAAGGGTTAAATCGTGATTAAAGATATTCTTATCCAAAGGTATATGCATTCTCGTTACCAAAACATGCATATTTTATACATTGTATGATCATAAAATCACTATAATGTCTTTCAGGTCAAATTTTCTTTTAAATGCTTTTGTAGATTCAAAAAAGAAAAAAAAGTTGCTTTCCTTCTAGTTGTCATGTAGTTGTGTTTATATTTCCTAAAACTGAATTAACCCTTTCCCAAAACGGCAAACGTTTAGGGAGATCCACTTCAAAAACTGCTACAAATGATTAAATGGAAGTTGTAAAAGATAGAATTCTTGTAAAATATGACATAGAAAATATTGGGACAAAAGGAGAAACTGCTGGTTATCAGCAGTTTCTTCTTTTGTCTCAATGTTTTCCCATCAAGCCCTTTCTATTAGGGACGTCAAAACCAGGTCTTGTTTGGGAAAGGGTTGACGTAATTGAATGAAACCATATATTTGCGTAAAGTTATTGTATCCGGAAATCTTCCAACTGTTGCCTATTTCGCTGTCGACGATTGAAGAATAATTATAGATTTTGTATTTATCCACTTAATTTTTAAAGACATTGTTCAATGTCACATCATGCAAGAATGATTGAATTAAATCTACGTCAATGCGTTTCTTCCCTTCTATTCATGGCTAAGATTTTTGTATCTTATTCTGAGAACCATTATTAATGCTCGCTTTAATATTCCACGCTTCAATAACAAATTATTTACGCAGAACTGAGTTTCTTAAACACTGCCCCATACAAATCTTGGTGTTAACATCCCCGTAGAAACGGCGAGGGAAAGCATTGGAACAAAAGAAGAAAATGATGATAACCAACATTGTTTCATTTGCCTAAATATTTTCGTGCAGTACTGTACAAAATTTCTATTTCTATTAACATCCATTTTTCATTAGAAGCAGCTTTCAAATTGGAACAGTCTTATGTATTGCCGTTTGGGAAAGGGTAAACTGACAGTCTTGTCATTTCTTCAAAGGAAATCTTTCTCAATAGTCTAGGCACGGAGGCAATTTCATTTTCCTTTACAGATAGTTCTCATTCAGGCCTTACATGTTAATATCAAAAATGATAAATAGCGATAGATATGTAACGTATCGTTGCTTTTATCTAAAGAATTGTTGCAGTTACTTTCTTTGGAAGAAAGAGAGAAAAAAAAAAAAAAAAAAAAAAAAAAACACACACACACACACACCAAAATGTGGCTAAAATCTTCAGCAATTATTTTATTTCGGCTGAATTTTGGAAAATGAGTCCCCATGATAATACGAGCATGTATAAAACTAGTTAAGCAAGTATTAAAATGTAGTAGCTAGCTCGTAACTGTACTTTTTCAGCTTAAGTTCTGTTTTTGAAATGTCAAATGATAAAAAAGTTATTGAAGATAATCCAACATTTTCAAATCGGTCCCATATTTACAAAATTATTGAAGATTTTCTGAAATTGTTGTCTCAAGTGATTATCCACCGTGGTTAGGAGGTTTTCGAAGGAAAGCAATGCTATGTTGGCCCCAAATGCTATTGGTGCTCCTTTTCCAGATCCAGTCCAAAATAGATTAAATGATTTATAGCATTATGTGCATCTCCATATAATTGATTAATGACACTTCCGTAATTCAACGATCCTAAAAGACACATTATTCAAAATATGTTCGTGTACTTGTAAAGAAGTGGGAGATACAAATATGTGCGAGCAGGGATATGAAAAAGGGACCTCAAAACTTTTTAGAATACCATGGAGCAACAGCAGTCTCAGCCAAAGACAATCTTAGGAAAATGACTTGAATCCACAAACTGATTTTTTGCGATTACTGATCAAGATAATTATACGAGTATGTTGATTAAAACACCATGGTACCCTTTATCAATGTATTACTTCGTGTGCCTACGTATATGTACAGTATAGCTGAGAAAACATTGAGACAAAAGAAGAAAAGCTGGTTAACATTTTCTTTTTTGTAGAGGACATCAAAACAACGTCTTGTTTGGGAACGGGTTAAAGACATCTGATCTCGTTTCTATTGAATCTTTTTGTCCATAAAAGAGTTCTATGAGATTTTTTTCTAAAGTAGAACATTGAAAAAACTATTGAATAAAACAAAAAAGACAAGGGACGCGTAGTTTAAATGTCATAAGTCTCAGTTTTTGTTCACAGGGAAATAAACCAAAATGCCACCTTTTGTCTTGTTCTCCTACTGTTCCACTTAACCCTTACCTAAACAGCCAGAATTATGACTGGTTAAATTTGAAAAATGCTTCAGACGACAGATGAATGTTGATGAAGATGTGATTTGGTTATCAGCAGTTTCTTCTTTTGCCTCAATGTTTTCCCAAGCCTTTTCTATTATGGACGTCAAAACCAGGCCCCGGTTTCTCGAAAAAACTTAAGTATATTCTCATGAGTTCATGCTCAACTTCTATTCAATACCAATCAACGTTGATTGGTATTCAATTGAAGTTCACGTGGATTTCGTGCGATTTGAGCACGATGCTCAGATTTGAGCATGAGAAGATACTTAAGTTTTTTCGAGAAACCGGGGCCAGGTCTTGTTTGGGAGAGGGTTAATTCATTGCCTGTATCGTTTTTACATTCACAAACGAGATAAGTTCAAACTGCTTTCACAGAAATCTGTACAAACGATGTGTATGTCGCCAAATGTCTTAACATAATTTCGCAGTGCTTTGTTTCGGAAACATTTGCCGTCGGAGAATTTCTTCTTTTCTATTAAATTTACCGTATAATTAAAAAAATGTACTAAGAAGGACTGTTGTTATATATCTAGTTACACGAGTTTTCAATCTTATATTTGATAGAAAATTCTTCGTCTTTTCTTTGCTATTCGTTCATTTTCAAGCTCAAGCATCTTCATGATTTAAAACAATTTTTGATATCTGCATCTAAATAATAGGTTTTGCCTCTTCGAATCAGTTAATGACAGAACAAATCCGATGTATAATATTCATGAGCCAAAATTTTATTTCGTGGAAATCGCTGTCCTGGCTCATTTTCTCAGAAATGGCTTTTCATAAACATGTCATTTCAGGTACACCGTGTAACGAGCATCACTACCAACAAAACAGACAGTTTATTTGGCCTGGCAGATGGAATGTTTCTGAAAATGTTGCACTTTTGTACCGGAAAATGACCATTTTCTCTTGTCCCTGGAAAAAATTATCAATTTCCAACATGATTTTCGATATGAAATAATCGGTAAAGATCGCATTTTTCTTCATTTCATTAATGTTTTATATCTCACATTATTGATAGTGTCAGTCCTTTTTGAGAAAATAGAAATTCGACGAAGATTTTTGGCCATATATGTCTGTCCCTGGATTTTTGATACGAAATGTCCTCGCAATAACTTACATGTGCGTAATCAAAGTATTTTTGGTTAGATTTTCTTTAAATACAACCCAAACGGAGGTGGAAACACTCATCAAAGCCACGATGTTTAAATGAAAACAAAGTAATACCTGGTTTCGAAGTTGCGAGGCAAATTAGGTAGGCCGTTAGCTGCGTAGACATATTTTTTCGTTTTCTATACAACGCGATCAACCACACTATATTGCTCAGATCTTAGAATCGTTTAGCTTTACTTATTCAGATATAGAATCATGTCGTTTACAGCATGCAACATATTTTCTCCCTAGTTTTTCTTGTGTGTAATTTGGAGCGAATGGTCGCGGAATTCCTCGCAATAACGGTCCTCGCAATAACGACAGTTTTGTTACTGGGAGTACGAAAATCGTTACCGCAAAGACATAATAAGTTTTCTTATGTAATATAGACTTTTTGCCGAAGAGAAAAGGGTCTTGGTGCATAATTGTCTCAAACTATAATAGGAAAGCGAAATATTTCAGCTGAAAAAAATATAATTTCTGTTACCAAACATGTGTACCGATCAGTTGTTACGGAGCGGACTTGGAATCGTTATTGCAAGGACTCCTTACACATGTATGGATTCTTGGTACCACGAATGAATGAATTTTATCACTAGTCTAATGGAGATATTTTGCCAATCGCCTTGGAATGGTGTATGAAGGATATAATTCTAGATTAATTGACAAGATTAATTCTAAATGATCGTTCTGAAATGACCTTTCCTCAATATCGGAGAGACATTATACACTATTTCTTTTTAAGGCATGAATCTGTATATCTTTGTTCCATGGGTTTTGAAGAAATTACTAAGTCATTTTTTGAAATTGGTCATGGCAAAGTAGTTCCTGGTGCTATAGGGATGCCGTGGACAGACATGTAGATTTTTTTTTTAATTTTCAAGGCAATTTGCATGCATTGATTCGAATCGTTCATGTAATCTTGCAATCACAACATTTCATCCCGAAAAAAAGATGGATTTTTTTGTCAAATATTATCTTAGCTTGGTAAACAAGAAGTTAAGAAGAAAACATTTTCAAATTACTTTATTTCTTTTTGTTTTGTTTTGTTTTTTGGACAATCAGTTTTAGGACACTCAACGTCTTACAACCGTGTATCTAAATTATTATGTGAGCTATCTTCCAAAAAGGAAATAACAACAACAACAACAAATCATCTGCGTATATTGCTAAAAGGATCGAACCCAATCAGTATGTCAAGACTGTACAGTCAAACTATGGTCGAGATTTTTCGCTCCTAAACGATTTACTATATCTTGAATGTTTTTACTTGAATTTTCATTATGTTATTATTTTCCCAATGTGATATTTTATGGTTTGACGAGAAGGTTTAAGACATTCCATATTTTTTCTCTGTTTTTCGTCATATTTGTAATTGCTTAACTTTCTTCGGGTCTTCTCATTTTTTTTTTTTACAAAGAAGAAGGTTTTTACTTCCTAATTTACGAACACTAAAGTGAGAGAAGTAAATGCTGATCACCAGCTCTGACTCCGTTTCCCTTGATATCCATTCATCTATATTGTACACACAAGTTTTCATAGACTTCATTTTTGTAGTCTTCAACAGCTTTCGAGTTGTATAATTTTTATGCTAGGTATCCACTGCCGATCAAATCAACTGGACCAAGCCGAATCAAGCGATCGAGTACAGATCGAACTCGATCGCCATTTGTAATCGGGAATGGTCGTGGTAATCGAGCTTTATCCGCACCACTTTGTCATCTTTCTCTATTTGTTTATATTAAAAAAGACATATTTGTGTAAGATTAGGAAGAAAGTTGATTGAAAAGCGATCGTGTATTGTTAGGAAAGGCGATCGACCAGATCGGGAATCAATCAAAACTAGAGATCGAGTGTGATCGGATTAACATCTTTATATCGATCACATGGCCTTTTACTCATGTGGCTCCCAACCACATCTCGATCAACTCGATCTGTGCTTTATCTGTTCATTCGATCAAATAGAAGGTAGAGGTCGGGTTGATCGAGTAGAGATCGAGAAAAGGCTTTAAGTCGGGAATAATGGGCGAATTTGAGTAGTCAGTGTGATCGATTTTACTTGATCAGCAGTTGTAACATAGCTTAAAATTTAATGTTTTTGAAAGTGTTTAACAAAGTGACTTTTACTTTTAAATGTATATATTTTTTTACAATTGCATTGATTTTAATATTTAAAGACCATATATAGGTCAATACAATGTAAGAAATGGAAAAATATTTAAATATAAGTCCTCACAGTAATGGTAAATGTCATTCCAATAACAAAGACTTTTTTTTATTACAAACTACAGCATGGTTCAATAAAAATTATGTGTTTTGATGGTAAAATTGGTATGTTTTTTAACCTAATTATTTGAAGCTTGAATACAATAGTGAAATTAATTTCTTTCTGTTTATTTCATAAAATAGCGAATATTGTCCTTACAATAACTAATATGTCCTCGATGTAACGATGCACTTTCGGCAAATTATTTCACAAAAAAGTGTTACGCTAATTTTATAGTGCCTGAAATACAAAGAGAATATTATTTTCTAGAGTCTAAAGTACATGCACATACATTTTGTCTTAGATAGGAGCTTTATTACATTTGACACAGACAAAATTCTCTATTTAATTATGAAAATACAATACTACATTGAAAAAAAGCCAAACGAATCATTTTTGGAAATCGACTTGAACATAATTCCGTCAGTCTGGATTCTTATTCTCAAAAAACATACTTTGAAATAATCTTAAAACTTGCAAATCGAATTTCTGAAAGAAAATCTGGTTGTTACAGCGAGGACATTTTATTGAGACCATAGATTTATGAAAGACGATCTCGAGTATTTCCATGTGCATCGGAATGTTCCTGTTAACGTTATTCATTACTTTAAATGTAGTACTTTCATCCTGAACCAGAAATTCACAGAATAAATTGGAAATAAAAATTGAACTTTTTTTGTCAGATTTCCACGAAAATAAATATTGGCTCTCATATATGATGCTTGAGAAAAGGTCTGTAGACATATAATTAGATCTAGTTAGTCTGCAGGACTTTATTAATCCTCAATGAGTAATCTTTATATTTGAGCCGAGCCGGGATCTGGAAAAAGGGATCTTAAAGTACTTTAGACAGCCATGTTTCTAGATGTAACTGTGGAAAAATACAGCGAAATAATGGTACCTTCTGATAGCTTACCATCGTTACATGTTACGAAGGCGGCGTTAAGGAACAATGTGGATTTAGATCAGACTGTGCGTATGCACAGTCTAATCTAGATCCATGTTGTTCTGCAAATGCCATAAGGTACCCTTTACCAGATCCGAGTCCATTTATATCTTGATCTTCCCCTATTCCCGTAGGTTAGAAGTGATAGAAGATATCTATCTATAAAGAGATCGATGTTTTGTATGTATAGCATAAGTAACTGACCGTTTGACCCTGCCGACAAGTACGCAAACAATTTAACTAATTCTACCCTAGGCATCAATATGAATATCATATTGTATCCTCTATCTGCTCATTTCAATAACGTTTTGATTAGCTCCTTTCCGTAATACTAATACATTTCCAGTTAACCCTTTCATGAACAAGTAACTAAAGTCATTTTACAGGACATAATTCGATTGAAAAGGGTAAAAGGGACATAGCATTCCAATTTAATTTCTTTAAAGTATGTCTTGATGCAAAGATTGGATATTCTAATGCATATACATGATATCACTTTCTTAAGCGAGAAATACGCCTTTAAAATTGAGAAAGAAATGACAGATTTCTTATAAATCCGAACTGTTATCCACAACAATTTGTCGGATTTAAGAAAAAAAAAATATTTCTCGTAAACGGCTCAGTAAATTGGCTTGAAATTTTCAGAATTTTTATTAGAAAATATGCTCTTTCAGACGAAAATGAAAGTAACATGTATTAAAAAGCATATGTAACATGTCACTTTAAATAATAAAGTATAAGGTTAGACTGAGTGTAAGTTGAGTTAGAGTTAGGGTTCTCGCTTCTATGCCTGCCCCAGCCCCCCCCCCCCCATCCCCCCAACCGCTAAAAGTAGCGGAAATGCCATTCAAACTAATACCCACAACATAGGATAAACATATAAATAGATAGGGTTTTCTACGCATACATGTTGATTTTGACGGATAGAGTTTTACGGATGTTACCACTATCTCACGTGAGTATTTCCATAACAATATCAATAATGATAATAATTGTTTTAACAGCATTTAATACAGCCTGCGAGCAAAGGTGAATGTGGTACATGTAGCTAATTGTAAACATGAATCGTTTTCGAGTTACGGGAAAAATGATCTAGATGGTACATTCATGCAAGCTGTTTCGGAGCGTGAGGCCACAGAAACCATGCTGTAAAATTGTGAACCAAAATGAATTAACATTAAAAACTTATTGTCATGGTTATGAAAGGCAATTGTATAAACATGTTTAAGGGGCAGTATTTATTTGTTTGTTTCGAGTTCTACCAACAGGTGAATTGTAAAAAGTAAGACCATTTTGTCTGAAAGTTGATACACAAAGCAATCACTTTATTGGGCTATAATCTATCATTATTTTAGTCACGACTGTCGACATTGCAAGTAAAATATTTTACATTTTTAAATCTAAATGATTGATACTACATACTAAATTGTACATCAATCAGTGCGTTCATCTGATAGATCAAGACAAATATACCCAATGTTGCTCATGGCGATCTTTACATAGCTTAGGAGGGACCACAATTTGAATAATTTTACTATTTCATGTAGCATAATTTTATGATTAGACAATATTGAGGTAGAATAAAGATATTTTTCAAAAATTTTATCCTTTTGATAAGCCAAGTCGAAGACATGGAGCGTTTTCAAATAGGATATTGAAAAGAGACGTAGTAAAAAATAAATCGATCTTCAACACTGTCCTATCTCTTGTAGCATGATTTGCTGGACGTTAGTGACTTAGCTTGGGTTATCTGGCATCATTGAATCATTGTGAATATACAAACACAGCTCGTACCTACTGGAGTAAAGGATAGCTTAGCTATTGATAACATGTATGTTTTTTCACAGACTGGTAGAATTGAATTCTTGTTCGGCAATGCAAAGAAAAAATGGAAACGTGGAAATATTGAACACTAGCATGTATCTTTTATCCTCAATGCTCTAACATCAGTCAAAGTAATGACAGTTTGGAAGCAAATATAACCAATACTCAAAGGGCAAAGGATCTGATAGCCTATGATTCCGTGTATGTATTTTTGGAATTAGTGATCTTCAGTAATACAAGCAGCGTATTAATGATAAGACAATATTGTCTTAACGTTAATACTTGACCGTAGTTTGTAAAACATGGATATATACTGGATTTAAGTATGGCATGGATTTAATTTATAGGTAAACATATTTTGAAAATTTGAAAATTATATATTTCGACATTATGCAGTGGACGACAGGTTATTTAAAGTGACATTTCACAATTATTTTTACATAAATTTTACTTTTATTCTATCTAAAAGAGCATCTTTTCTTATGACAATTCTGAAAATTCCAAGCCAAAACATTGAACCGTTTACGACAAAGATATATTTTTGTGCTAAAATTAAACAAATTGTTGTGGACAACAGTTCAGATTTGTATCGAATTTGTCATTTCTGTCTCAACTTTAAAGGCGTATTTTTCGCTTATAAATAATAATTTTAAAAAACTGATAGCATTTCTACGCATTAGAACAAACAATCTTTGCATCAAGACATACTTTTAAAAAATGAAATAAATGTGAAATGTCACTTTAGGTAGGTAAAATGAAACGCATTATTAGCGGGGTTGTGTTGTTTTTTGGTGTTTAGGAACCTCTGATTGTGCTTAATTTTCTATTTAACTTAATTGTAAAAATAAGTGAACAAAGAATCTTTAAATGTTTATGGCTACATGTATCCCCATGAAATTTTCTTTAGATTGTAGTCAATTTTGTACATTTGTTCATTTTCTGTAGAATCTAATACCACGGCATGTCTAAGGTTAAAAGTACATAGAGGGGAACGTCTTTAATTACTTTTGACTGACACTGTCGTAATATATATATATATATATATATATATATATATATATATATATATAGAAACTTTTGTTTTAACATAACAACAATAGACAATATGTGAACGACTATTTTGAGATTTCTTTGAATGACAATTCTACGAAAGGGTGAAATACTGTTTACATAATTAAAAGTCACGACCTCAGGTGAGACATTACGTATCATTAAATACAACAAAGACAAAACAAAGATTTCGCCATATAAAATAATCGGTTTTGAAAACAATCACAAATCAAGCGACATAAACTGTCTGTGATGAAAAATCTGTTGACATGAAACAATCATCTTTGACAGATGGAAGTTGCTGCAATTTCGGATGGCACATTAATTCGAAATTTCTGTCATTCTGAAAATTAATGATCGTATCTTGCTTCCGATTTCAATGAAATTTCCAACTTTTTCTTAGTAATTTGTTCAGGCTCTAGATTTCAATTTAATACAGAAAAAATACTATATGATTTTCAAATGCTTTACCGCTAGAATTTTATTGGCCCCTTTGCTGTCAGAATGGATAAAATGTCACGGATGTTATTTACCAACGAGTCTTATTCCAAGTCTAACTTTAAAATCAGGATATATCAATTTTATTAGCCTGGACATACGCCCCGTCCAATTAGGTTGCTTGTAATATTGTTTTGCTTTTGAAAATTTAGAAATGATGGTGGTTGTGTCCCCTGTTGGATGGTAGGATTGTTAACGACCAGTCGAATTCTAACTTTACCTTTAACCAATCCATCCAATTGGCCGAAATATACGTCTGCTCATATCAAATAAACTTTTTTCGTAGTTTCACTTTAACCCTCATCCTACCAACATATTTTACATAGACATACTACCAACCAGGGTCCATTTAGACCCCTCATGTAATTTTGAATTTCATGACAAATAAAAAAAGCTTCACAAAAGACAAATTCTTTACTGGTTACTAACAAATGATAATAGCACATAAACATACGGAAATGAATAATTAGAAGGCCCTAAATAACTTGAATTTTGTTTTATACTACTTTATGCAATTTTTGACTTGCTACGGCATAAAATTCCAGGGAATACAACTCATGATCTAAGCTTTCGATCAAGCTAAAATTGCACTCAGGTAAGATATTATTGTCATCAACATTCTGTTTACGTTTTGTTTTGACTAGTCAAAATTTGTAGATGTTAGGGTAAAAATAGTAAAAAAAAAGGGGGGGGGGAATCTCAGGGTAAAAATAGTAAAAAAAAGAAGCAATCTCAGAGAGGGTCGCCAAATGATTATTCCTGTGAAGTTTAGTTGAAATGCACCCAGTGGTTTTTGAGATGAAGAAGTTCTTTACAAAAAGTTTAAATAAGTTAAAATAGTTAAAGTAAAGAGTAATTATATTGGGGTCCAAACGGACCCCAACAAAAAATCAATATTACAAAATCATACTAAGCTAAAATCTGAATATATTGCGAGACATGAAGAATGTTGTTGCAGACCAACAAACTCCTAAAATTTGGACACCAGAGCGCACGCGGTAAGGATATGACACGCAAAAACAATCGATTTAGAAATGTTTGTAAATACGGCTGCTGATTTCAGTCTAACCTCATTCTGCAATAACTACTTGTTTCAATAGATATACACAGATTTAGGGAATGACAACACTCAATTTTATTGAAGCAAAGGTTGGCACAACGTTGTAATTAAATACATACATGTACACACTAACTATACAAATATGTCAATATTTCTGAAACAGTAACTTAGCAAAAGAAAACTGCCAACAAAATTTGTACATTATCTAATATTCTCGGATACAAAAGTCTTTCCGAAGCTGTGTTTTCTCTTTTTTAAGTAAATACATCACGTTCAAATGCAGAATACCAAAATACCAAGCAATCACAGGGGCCTGTTTCATTAAAACATTTAAGACATATTTTCGACTTACCGACGACTTACGACATGTTTAGGATAAGAAACGCGTATCGCCATTCTATCAAAACTTGGGTTATGTGATTGTTGTTTTAAGCGAATTTTAAGACATTGGTAAGTCAAAAATACGACTTAAATGTTTTGATGAAACAGGCCCCAGGTCTATATCTTTAAGTAAGCACAGCGAATTCTGCGAGACATGCTGTCAAATTGTCACCAAGTTTTGAATGGGAAAGTCGATTAATTTGAATATCTCTAACCAATTTGATCGGCATTAAGATATGACCCCGCATAAATATGATAACCCTGCATTTTGCCTCTAGGACTTTCGTATATTGTTAAGAAGACAATGCCCAAATTATTGCATATTTTAAGACTATACAATTTGATCACATATCTAACCCTTTCCGTAAGTAGACACGAGTCAAAAGGGAAAATGCTGATAACCACATGAGGTGAAAGTCATACCATCCGAATTGGGATCTGTACTAAAATGTATTGTTTGGCTGTTAGAGTTACACGTTGATTTCAAGGCCCCAAAATGTTTTATTACATTTTCTGATTCGTTATTTGTTCAACTGGAAAAGAAGGGTAGAATTAATTTAAAGTTCAAAGCATCAGCGCACACTATCCATATTGTAACCAGTATTTTTTTTCTTTTAACTTCAACATTTCATGTGTTTTGTTGTACACAATTTCAATCGTCATTAATATCTTGTTATTGCATCAACTGTCAGATTGGAACAGTCTAAAAGGAAAATGGAAATGTACAAGAGGCCTAAAACAAATACAGAAGATTGACCGAAACATTACAGGCCCGTAGGAACAGGGGGGGGGGGGGGCTAGGTGGGGGGGGGGGGCTAAGCCCCCCTCCCAAAGTTGGCCAAAAATGCAAAATTTTCTTAATTTTACACTGAAAATTTTGGGAAAGTCCAAATTAGTCCCCCAAATATTCAGGACAAGGGCTTTAGCCCCTCACATATGAAATTGCTTCCTATGGGCCTGCGTTAATGTTGGCTACTCCATGGTGGATACAGAGCTCAGTAAGACGGCATACATGCAACACACCACTTATACATGTAAATTGATGCGGAATTGAGAGAGTCATTGCACAAATTCTTATCTGAAAGGGGGCTTATTTTGCCGCAGTTGTTGTCATTTCGCTTTCTGGTCGGTTGGGACAATATTGTTGGAAAAGTACCAACAGTTTTCTAATATGTCATAGATCCGATGAAAGAGCTGAATTTACATCTTTTGAAAATTGACGCCGAAACAAGAAAGCTATTGCAAAATATCTAATAACCCGAATCGAGACTATTTTTGACGTGGTCGTTATCTATCTCCACTGTGTACTCTGTATCCATCGTTCATCTTTTACTACGTTTTACATCGAAACGATAGAGAATCGACCAACATGAGAGATTAACTCTGTGTGAGAGAGTGCATCGCTGCTTTTCAGCGAAAACACCGTAACTGCAGCTTAAAACAAGCCGCAGTTACGAGGTTTTCGTTGAAAAGGGACGACGTGTTTGCTAGTACGCTGAATTCTGCTATTAGACAAACCTTCTCCTCATATGCATATATCGTATTTATAAAAATCAAAATGTCACACTAAAGGGAAGGTAGTCTACATAATAAACTAATCGTTAAGTTGGTTTTTGAACCAAAGAAAGGACAAATTGTACACGAAAACATCAATTCCCATATCTTTTAAAATAATGTCATTGAAATTCGCATTTCTAAATGTTCATTAAATTCTAATTCTCATTGCTTTCCACTTTGACATTGTCAAAATTGATTTCAATGAATATTTTACAACCTTCAAAAATGATCTACAGCGTAATTTATAAAACAGACATATTCAGGCGTTATCTGAGAACCATGGAATTTCTTTGAATATTCAAAATCCGATTTTTTAGTAGATAAGTTGCTGCTTTTCAACTAAAACCTTGTAAATGCAACTTAAAATAAGCTACAGTTACGAGTTTTTTGTTGAAAATCAAAGATATACTATCCGATTCTCAGTCGACCGGAAGAAAGCATACAGTTTTCATTACAGTATACTGTATAAACAACTGAATTTATGTAAATAGTTCATTGTAAAAAGTTCGAGAAACTGCCAATTTACATAGAGAGATCGAGAGATCCTAGCCTTATGTTATTGTGGGGGGAAATCTAAACATTTTGTTATTGTCGCCATTCTTGAAGTTGAATGATAATTCCACGAAGTCTTTGCTCTGACGTGCGTAGTAGAAAAAAAGAAGACAATACTCAAAACCAGCATTTTCTATTTTGTATCCATATCCCATATCTTCATTATAATTCATTTCGTCGTGTTATCAAGGTTTAGAATTGGAATAATCTTTATGCTTTACATCGCTTGGGAAAAAGTTAAAGGGGCTCATGCTTGATTTTTTGGGCTTCCGAACTATTCGGAAACTCACATTTCTACATGGAAGAACAATTTGCAATGCATAAAAACCTCAATCACGGCGAATAACCATCTATCATAATTATGCTATAGATCAATCCTTCACAAGCGTGTTTACAGATTCTATTTTTACTTCAAAATGAGACAAGTTCAAGTTCTACGAGACACACCTCCACGGTATTTCCATTGAACATACCTTACAACCGGCTACATCGAAGACAGACGAAAGTAGGCAATAATTATTGTTTGGAAATGCGGCTTCAAATTTGGAAGATATATCGTTGAATGATTAAACTTCATTCGTGTACAAGTCCAACCGGCACATATTGAGAGATATGCGAAATTATTGATTACGAAGTCAAATTTCTTAACTCTTTGTTGGAAACTTCCGAAATAATTAATGACTGTGACCTTATTTGCGAGGGATAGGTGGAAATGTTTAATATATTGAAGCACCGAACTCTTACAGGCGTATTTATCAACTATAGAATACTATACATGTAGATCATTTCGTTTATTCATAAAAGAAAATTATTTTGACCTACCGTGAACCTGAAATCAGATGCCGAGTCTATCTTCGCTGACTTCGACGCAGCCGGTTGTACGGTGTGTTGAATCTTGCGGAGCACAGAAGACGTACCTCTGACCTAATTGCCGTTTGAATGTCGGGCACATATAACGGTGAAAAAAAAAAAAAAAAAAAAAAAAAAAAAAAAAAAAAAAAACAAGGATAATAGAAATGGGATACACTGTATTCATTGACTCGGATTAATATACATAATAGAGCTCGATGCCTGCTATCGCTGAACATAAATGATCTACCACTTCAGGTTAGTTAATTCATATACGCTATTTCTGGTTTGTAATTTTTGTGCCATTTGCATTTTCGACAGCCTAGCACGTTCTCCTTTAAGGCATACCTAAAAAGGAGACAGCGAAAAAATCAATATCACGATGGCCAACCAACGTAACCTTTGGAAAAGAACACACCTAAAATCACCCGCTAAATGGTATGTTTTCTTATATCTCAGTCTATGTTCAACGGATTTTGACGAGATAAAGTGCACCGTACACACCTTAGTCAGGACCTTTCCCATGATTATATTCCTCTGCACCACCACATGGTTCTTGCGAACATGCAAACACAAGTATTTCTCTGTGCCCCTAAAAAGTGGGAAACATACAAATTGTGTGAAGCAGAAACGGGAAATGCGCTAAGACACATACGGTGCTGGTTCTCATTAAAGCGTTGAGGATAAGTCGATAAATAAGAAAAAAATAACTTGATGCGAGCGTGTGAACGTTTCCAAAACGTCATGTGGATTAGCTACCTGAATATGAAATGTGGTGTTCCATTGCTCTATTCCTAATGTTTATTTTCAAATCAACGAATAAAAGCAAGACTATTTCAAAGTATTGTAAATCTTAACATAAGTATTATAATGAACTGAATGTATAAATATATATCATAAATTGTACTCGAATATGATCTCGTACAGTTTAGGCTACACATCTTGCTCGAAGGGACAATTATAATTATGATATCAGAAAATAGCTTAAGGACAGATCCTCCAGTTGTTACTGCGCAACTTACTGCGCATATCTTAATTAACGATATAAAGCAGTTTCAGTAATTGCCCTTTTCAGCAAATGTATTTTTTTTTACATTTAGTTGATGTTTAGTTGAAAAATGACAAGACCCTTTTCGGTTATTTCAATTTTCTCTATTTGGTCAATTAAAGTGTAATAGTACTCGGATGGTACATTTCGCCTTCTGTTACGCGTTCAATATGTGGCGTTAGCGATAGGAATAGGAGCAACAAAAGCAAAAAGGTGTCTTTATGAGTTAGTCCACTTCAGATGGACACAAAAGATGACACTTTTTATTATCTAAAGCTGGTAATAAGGAAGAAAATGGATAAACGTAGTGAAACAATTTCGGACAGAGCTGCAAAAAGTAAACCAAATTTTACTTATAACTAAGAAAAACGCTTGGTTTGCTATATTTTTCTTTTTTTGTTTTTGTAGGTATGACCAAGCACTATGTCTATACCAAAAAAGAAAAAATTCTTACCGCTGGAATATTTTTTATTATCAGAAACGTTGCGAAAAAAGAGCAATTTCGGCTACTTTTGAAAGAATGTTTTACTAAAAATTTCAAAATCATCACTAAATTTTCTCAAATTGATACTCATTTAGACAGATTAAAATATATTGAACACAATAAAAACTTATTTATATAATCCTAGTCATTTCGAACAATTTTTTTGTGGGTATTTAAGTGACACCTCATTTCTGCAATTTTAGACAAGAGTAGTCTCCCTTGAAATCCAATAACTTTTTAATTCGCTTGGTGACCTATTGTTTTTATGTCATTTTGTTACTTCTCATATATCTAAATATCAGTACAGAAAAAATGAAAAAAAATCTTACCGTAGGAAATAAATGGAGGATCTGTCCTTAAGGTATTCAATCCCTAATTAGCACCAAAGAGCAAAAGGCGAAATTTGAAAAGTAACTGTAATTCCTAAACTGTGGTACATTTCCATTCCAAATACAAACATAAGCATTTTGTATTGTTTAGAATTTTGAATAAATGTATACTTATGGAAAATTTGACAAAAAAAGTTTAAAATTACGTCCATTGCATATAGAGTAAAATAATATTTGTAAGTGATTTTCTTTTTGAAGCATAACCTTGAAATCCGGCTTGGTGAATCACCTTATGTGAAGTTTATTTACAAGTGTGTGTTAACTGGTGCATTTCGTATGGCTAGAAAGTTGTGTTTTTAATTAGGATCTGAAATCCTGAGGTACATGCGTACTTTTCAAAGAATCATTTATAAAGGGACAAATACGGTGTCAGACAAATAATGGTTTCCCTAGAATAAACTGCCCATATAAAAAAGATTAAAACGGACTCTAGAGTAAGTAACGATTAAGGTTTACGAACTGAGAATGAAATGCAGAGCCAGAGGTGAAATTTTAAAAATGCCAGTAGTTCCTAAACTGTGTTACATTTCCATTCCAAATACAAACAGAAGCATTTTGTATGGTTTAGAATTTTGAATTGGTGCATACTTATGGAAATATTTGACAAAAATGTTCAAAATTACCTCCCTTGCATATGAATATAGAGTAAAATGATATTTGTAAATAATTTTCCTCTTGAAGCATAATCTTGAAATCCGGCATGGTGAATCAACTTATGTGAAGTGTATTTACAAGTATGTGCAATTTGATGCATTTCGTATGGCTAGAAAGTGGTGTTTTCATTCTCAGTTCGTAAACCTTAATGTCGACTAAATCGGAAAGTTATTTCGTTGAGACAATTTAACCCTGTCCAAAACAAGACATTGTAAAACGTTCCCGGTAGGCATTGAGGCGATCTAAAGAGGAAAATGCTGATTTTATCCTTTCAGCCAAAAGTCTTCTCCTCGTTATTCTAAAAACATTTCATATCCATATAAAAATGAGCCGATACATGTAGCACATACACTATTAGAAAATAATAAGTTTAAAACAATTTCCTTCCTTTGTCTTTTCTCAAAAATTTCCTCTGTTGGGACAAAGAAGCAACGGATCTAACTTTTCTTTAGTACTGGGATTTAACATACATGTAAATGTGCTAATATAGCAATGTTTCATCAGTAAATTAAATTACTCTTCAATATTCTTTTCCTAAGGAAACAGTTATTAAAAAAGAAAATTGAAGTGAGCAAGATTCGAAAACAGTTTGAAATAATACTTAAAGTTAATCACACAAGTTCAAAGAAGCAATATTTTTCAGTCTCATGTCTAGCGATTAAACGAATATGAAATAAACATTGTTCCAAGCGACAAGCACAATCTACAATACTATTGTTTTTGTCAGAAATGTTTAACCCTTTCCCAAACAAGACCTGGTTTTGACGACCTTTATATAAAAGGCTATCGAAAACATTGAAACAAAAGAAGAAACTGCTGATAACCAGCAGTTTCACCTTTTATCTCAATATTTTCAGAGCTATTTTGTACACAGATTCTATCTGTATTTGTGTTCATTTTGTCATCTGCAGCAGCTTTTGAATTTGATGACCCTAACATTTTGTCGTTTGGGAAAGGGTTAATCCCCCGTATCGAAAGATCGGTGGCATATTGTTTTACCGTTGTCTGTCTGTCAGTCTGTCTGTCCGTCCGTCCGTCCGTCTGCCCTAACATTGTAATTTTCTGGTCAACAATTATACATATAAAGCTCAAATTTGCTTTGTAAACTTCTTTTAATGATATCTCTCTGCTCCATGCAATATGACCTTCCTCAATGTCATCCTTTAACCCTTACCAACCCTTGCATCTAATCTTGACAACTGAACGTGAAAACTTAACATTGGCATTTTCTCCATAAGTATTCCACATATAAAACTCAAATTTGGTAAGTAAAGTTCTTTCAATGATATCTAACTACGCCATGCAATGTGACTTTCCTCAAGATCATCCTTTAACCCTTATCAAACCTTATCATGCAACTTAGCGTGATAACTTAACGTGAAAACATTGACCTTTTCTCCAAAAGTATCCCACATACAAAGCTCAAATTTGATATTCAGACGTCTCTCAATGATATCTATCTGCTCCTTGTAATGTGATATTAATCAAGGTCATCAGTCAACCCTTATCAACCCATAATATCAAAATGTTATGTGAAAACGTAACGTGAAAACTTAACGTTGGCCTTACCTCCAAAAGTATTCAACATACAAACCTCAGATTTGGTATCAAGGGCCAAGGTCATCCATGTAGGTCAATGTCAAATATCAATTAATATCTTAATTATAGAAAAAATGGCCATTTCGGGGGCATTTGTGTTTCACAAACACATCTCATTTTGTTTTCAATATAGTTGGATGTTGCAGGAAACAATAGTTACATGTATACATCACGACTTAAATCCTTCCCAAAACATATGGACGACATAATTTCAAATGCGTTTCAGGGTACGAAATGAACTCAAACAATTATTCTCAACATTTACTTGACAGCACAGAAAAAATGAAGGGAAAATAAAAAACTTTATAATGCATTATATAATTTTCCGATTTTGTTGTACCAGGTTTTCTTCAACAGGAATATTCAAAACTTATTCATTGATGTTAACCCATTACCACACAGTGACACCTTTTGACTCCATTAAAAATGGCTTTGGAAAACATGGTGGAAAATGAAGAAATTGCTTGTGACAAGCAATTTCTTCATTTTCCACAATGTTTTCTACCAAAAAAGCTATAAATTTCGAAATTTCATCACATTGAAATGTTGTCTGCAGCTTCTTTCAAATTGGACTACCCCAAAACTTTGTCGTTTGGTAATGAGTTAAAGGGTGAAACACCACAAATGTTGACCTGATCCATGGGTTATATTTTCTCAAAGAGAATGTATCCTGGAGATTTCCTGTGTGATTGAAAGTAATGATTACCATGTTAAGAGCAGGAATTTGCATGGCCTTGGATGATAAAAGAAAGCAATAACGGAATGAAATCTCTATACAATCTAAAATCTACAATTAACCCTTATGTGACCAGATTTTACATGCACATTCCTAATACGATCTTTTCTAAGACAAAGATATAAGAATCGAGTACTAAAGTCAATTTCTTTAAACCATTGAATAATAACCCTTTTAGCATCATTGTGTTTCTAAAACCACTGAATAAAACATAGTAGCTGCCTTATATTATATTAAGTGAGAATGCCTTTACGGAAGCGGCGTAGCCGATCTTTATTCTTAACGATTTCCTAACTTTTCTGCTAATTAACATTTACCAAACGACACAATTTTAGAATGGTTCAAATTCAAAGATGTTGCAAACATTTTCAATATAACGAAATATCGAAATTTTTACGACTTTTAGGCTAGAAAACATTTTTGGACACGAGGAAATTGTTTGTTAAGCAATATCTTCATTTTCACAAGGCTTTGCAAAGCCTATATCTTGTAATGAGTCAAAAGACGTCAATATGTAGGAATGTGTTTTAAATCGTGTTAGATCATAACAAACATCTTTTTTTCTTTTATTCTCTAGAAAATAAGATGCAAAAAAGGTGAAGCAATCAAATTCGATAGCGAAATATACCAAGTAAACGTAAGTGATTCAAGTGAGGCACAAGTATTATGAATTACACATACTAATAAAATTACAAATGCAAGTGATGAAGTTGAATATACAAGTGCAACAATGAATGTGTCAGTACTCCTAGTGTTAATTGTGAATGTTTTTCCTGTCATCTCTACGAAAGATGTTATCAAAATTGGATATATAACTGGTTCAAAGAAGAATCCAAACGGAGAGTTCCATCGTCGGTTCGGGCAGGCTATATCAGGGGCATTAAGCCTAGCTCTAGAAGAAGTTAATAATGACACTACAGTGCTTCCTGATCACACACTGGATTTTGTGGTAGCGGAGACATATGGAAGTGAACTGTTCAGTGTAAAAGTGACCGTGGATCTGATTAACGATAACATCTCTGCGTATATAGGACCACAAGATACGTGTAGACACGAGGCCAAAATTGCTGCAGCATTCAATATACCCATGATTTCTTACGTAAGTATAATTATTTACAGTATAATTGTAGGGTTACGGACCAGTAGGAACGATGCAGTAGTTACATTTACAACTTGAAAATTGTCCGTAATATAATATTTCATTAGAATCGCTAGTTGAAGTACATCACAATGTATGGATTTATAAACGATCTTTCATTTCATCCACCATTATTAATAATTATTAATAATGTAAGTCCCACATGTAAACATTATTTTGATTGACACGTTAACCTGTGGAAGTTTCTTAATTTCGGCCATGACCTTGTTATCTTAAATTCACTGGCGTAGCTAGCCGAAAAAAATTGTAGTCAAATCGAATACCTAATGTATCAGGGGAGGTTTGATTGCGGGGTCTACTGGGGGTGGGTCTTGCGGGTATGTCCTGGAAATTTTGAAAATTTAATGTATATGCTTATGAAATACGTACCAAATGCCCACCAGGAGCCACGAGTGACCATGATCATTCGTGGCTCCTAGTGTGTATTTAGTATGTAAAGTAATGGCGAATCATTTATTTATTTCAAGGGAAACAAAAACAAAAAACACACTTTAATTTTTTTGCGATGTGTACGCAATTGCGTTTTTGCGTACAGGTTGCTATGCCTATGTAAATGGATAAGGTGTGGAGTCTTTCCGGCAGAACGCATGAAAAGTGTAGATTATAACGTCGAAACAACTCGGTATAACGACACTAATTTTACACAAAAATGTGTAAAACTAATGGCGTAATGACCTATAATGGTAAACATCCTGAAATGGCATGATATAGGAGATTACATAAAAGGGCGGGACGATATATCACGGCATTTACAATTACCCTTTTCAGACAATCCAAGTTTTCTTTGTAAAGAAAGAAGAAAAGGCTTTGGAAAACATCATTTATTCTCGATCTATATTTTCAATGTCATTACACGCAAAATGCGTTGATGGCGACATTCATTTTGTCCACGCTTCTATAAGGTATTTTTTTTTGAAAAGCGTTGATCACAACTACCACTTTGAAAAAATACCGAAAGCCAACCTGCCGACCATATTTGTTTCCACATGTCACCTTCAGCAAGCGTATTTTTAATTGGCCTCAGTAATCTGCGAAACAATCAGTTTCATTTCTGTCTCATTTAATTTGTTAAAGCATTGAAGATGAACATTGAGGAAGAGAATGACGCATTGCATAGGGAAATGAAAAAAAAGCTGTTATTCTTTCACAGATTCGACTGGGAAAAGAGTTCCAATCGAATCACACTTTAATCAATTAGAGTAATTTCTTGTCCGATATTTTCACAGAAATAC
Source organism: Fragum sueziense (assembly GCA_963680895.1). Taxonomy (NCBI): domain Eukaryota; kingdom Metazoa; phylum Mollusca; class Bivalvia; order Cardiida; family Cardiidae; genus Fragum; species Fragum sueziense. The sequence goes on from OY804592.1 coordinate 65,903,304, forward strand.
CAGTAGGTGTTGTCGGGTTTTTGTAGGAGTTAGAGATTGGAATTGTGGTCACGCACGCTATTGATAAAACACAATACCATACATTTTCATGAAAAAAAAAAAGATTTTAGGCGAGTCTAAATTCAAAGTTTTTTTGACGTCGAAAGACCATCTATGCTTTTTTCCTTTTCCACAAGGTTTTCCGCATCCTCCGTGCTCCAAACTTAGTTATAGCTAGGACAAACTGTATTATTCAGGAGCGCCAAACAAAGGACATGTCGACTGCTGAACGCAATACTAGTCTAAGTCATTTTTCATGATTTTTCAGGAGAAGGAAAAAACATTCTCATTTTGTAAAAACTAGATAGAATGGTCTAAATTTTTGATATGATACAATCTGATAACCAACATTAAATTACAAATATTATATATTTCAATCAAATTCACAATAAAGGAGAAATATGATTTTGTTGACTTAGCATAGTATTGCTGGGAAATATTAGCAGTTTTGAACCCACATTTTGAATGCAATACTAGCCTAAGTTGACTTAGAATAGTATATTACATGCATAAATTGGATACATGAGACAAAATTATTTACTGCAATACTATTCTATCTTTTTTTCTCCTTTTCTTGCAAAAGTTTGTAGACAACAAAGATTAGTTTAACCCTTTCCTGAACGACAATATAGTTGGATGGTTTAATTTGAAAGCTGCTGTAGATGACAAAAGGGATATTTATGAAGATAGAATTTAAATACTCTGTAAAGCATCAAAAAGATGGAAGCAAAATTTGAAAATATTGGTTATAAGTATTTTCTTCTTTAACTTTATTATTTTTCAAAGCATTTTTAGCGTCTATTCATAGAATAAGGGGCTATTCCAGTCACCCGATCAGCATTGGCTTTGGTTAAGTTTTTATGTACAAGTTTCATATCTCTGTTTCTGTTAATAATTATAATTGCTCTGAAACTTTGCACATGCTTTTGTGATCATAATATTAGCCTCTATGCAAAGATTTATCACTCTTAGATCTAATTTATTGGAATTTTAACTCTTTTCCGACTAAAATAATGTTTGGTAAAGTTTTTAAATGCAACTGTAGTATAACTTTGTGCAGCCAGAGCCATTACTTTGAACATCTTTTTGTGACCATAATATACCAGCCTCTATGCAAAGAATAATTACTCTCACATTTAATTTAGTGAAATTTAAAATCTTTTTAGTGAGCCGGGACCCTAAGTCCGGGGAGCTAATGCCGCAGCCCTAGTGTCGGCGTTGCATTAGCGTCTTGTCAGGGTCGAATCTGACATCTTCAAAAACTTTAACCTGGTCTATCTCTCAGGCTTTATTACAGATACAGTTTTGATACTTCACACATGGATACTTCCTGCCAAGACCATTTATTTGGGACCATGACCTTTGACCTAGTGACCTTGACCTTGGAGTTTGACCTACTTTTAAAAAACTTTAACCTGGCGTACATCTCATGCAATATGATTGATAGAGCCCTGATATTTCATACATGGATATTTCCTGTAAAGACCTTTCATTTTGGGACCATGGCTCCTGACCTTGTGAACTTGACATTGGAGTTTGACTTACTTTTAAAAAACTTTAACCTGGCCTATAATTTAGGGTCTATTAGAGATAGAGCCTTTATCTTTCACACATACATGCCTCCTGCAAAGACCTTTCATTTGGGACCATGACCTTTGACCTCTTGAACTTGACCGGTTTTGTGACAGCCTTCCATATTGGCTAGCTACGTTGTCCGCAGGATTCGATAGTCATTATGATTTGCTGTCCTATGACAGTTCGTGTTCTTTTACTTTACAGACATCAAATCCAGGGAGAGGTTTGGATTATAAAGATGGCGCAAAATAGAAATTGGGGAATGTTAAAAACTTAGAAAAGCTTAGATATATAAGCTTACGAAAGCATTCTAATTGTTTAATTTCATGCATTAACATGAAGTTTGTTGTTCAAACGAATGTAAACGAATCATTATGTCATTAATTCCCAATCTGTTACCCAATGGCTCAATTTGATTAAAACTTCACATATCTGACAACCATTGGATGTGTCATGCACAAAGGCAATAACTCTAGCTTTAACAATTTTGGATTATTTCCCTTTTACGTTTACAATAATTGTTAACTAGAAAATTACTCTTTCTCTAATTGAGACTGATAATTCAAATAGAACAAGCAAATTCATTGAATTGATATCCCCCGCCGAACATATTTTCATTGTCAATGGAGTAGCGCGGAAACGAATATCACTCTGTATGTATATAGCTTCAACAGAACGAATATCACTCTGTATGTATATGGCTTCAACAGTCAGGGGCAGTAACACTGAATTCAATGGTCGAACCGTGTAACCCCGAGGATTTGCGCATGTCCTCTTTGTAGTAAAGCTGTGCACAAAGTTTCATTGAAATCCTGTCTATAGTTTTCAATAAATAGCGCTGAAATGAATATCACTCTGTATGTATATGGCTTCAACAGTCAGGGGCAGTAACTCTAAATTCAATGGTCGAACCGGGTAACACGGACGATATGCCCATGTCCTCTTTGTAGTGGAGCTGTGTGCAAAGTTTAATTGAAATCGGGTCTATAGTTTTCAAGGAATAGCGTGGAAACGAATCTCCGATGGATGGAAGGACGGACGGAAGGACAGAAGACGCAAAAACAAATATATATAGCTTCTAAGAAATGTAACAATGGCACATTACCATAAAAAAATTGTGGAAAATGGGTTTATAACTGAACTTATGATCATACAATTTGTCGAGTCTCCATTGCATTTTTTAAAGACATCAAAATTTCAAAATACATGCTGTGCTTTATTATGCTCAAAAGCAAAAGAAAGTGTCCATCATTAGATTTGTGCCAGCAAATATACACTCAAAACCTTGCATATTATACTGTATACTCAATTAGGAAAGAAAACTTTCTCACCCTAAACATGTCATGTAGTTTTTAGAGAGAAATATGTCTCAGGACAGCCAAGTTCGACTATCAAGTGCTGGGTAGTGAAAAATTCTAAGTCCAAAAAGGGAAAAAGATCCATTCAATTAAATGTCAGACTAACAAATGTTTGCCTAGAGGCTGATATTTTGGGCACAGATGCATGTGCAAAGTTTGAAAGCAATAGCAGTTACAGAAAAACTTATCACAGATATAACCTGCCAGTAATACCCGAAAGGGGAGTTAGGCAGTATATATAGATAGGTATATATAAATTTGGTCTCTGTATATTAAATATTTTTTAAGAAAATGCCTATGTTAAGTTTTCATGTTGATTTACATGAGGATTAAAGGATGACCTTGAGAAAAATCATGTTGCATGGACAGTGATTTTCTTACCTGCGCATCCTGCAACTTTTACTCATAGTTTGGTCTCTAGGATGCAAAGTTTTTATTCTAGTGAGTCCCAGGATGCAACAAATTTTACAGATTTCCTATTGAAAATAGTGTATTGGACTCACTAAGCTAGTAGCTGGACTCATTGATATAGAATCAAGTGAGTCCCCAGGACGCACAGTCTTAAAATTGTAAAATTATCACTCATGGACCAGATTGATATCATTGTAAGAAGGTTACATACCAAATTTGGGCTTTGTATGTCTGATACTTGTTGAGAAAAAACCAATGTTAAGTTTCGGAATGACAGACAAATGGGCAGACAGATGGACAGACAGATTGATAGGAGTAAAACAATATGCAACCCCCCCATTCCCCCTATCTTTTGATATGATGGCTTAAAAACCTCTATATATCCAAAAGGTTAAAAATCCCATTAAATTACATGTTAGAACAGTGAATCTTTGCCTAGATGCCGATATTTATGGCCGAAGAGGCATATGCAAATTTTCAGAGTAATAGAATTAGTAGAAACAGAGATTTGATAAACTTGAACATGGAAATTTAAGCAAAGTATGACGCCGACGCAAACGCTGACTAGAATAGCCCCCCTATTCTACGAATAGTCACACTAAAGAATACAAAATGAGATACATAGATTAGTATTGCATTCAAACTTTGCTGCAGTTTTATACATTTTTTTACCGCAATACTAGTCCAAGTCAACTTAGATTAGTATTGCAGGGAATTAATTTTAATAATTGAGATAGACTTTTATGGAATTATTGCATATCTCTAAAACCTTTTTGTATTCAACTCTAAAATTTTGTCAGTATATGCACCTATGATAAACACTAACATTGATGACAAAAACTCATTTTGGCCAAAAAGTGACTTAGAACAGTATTGCGATCAGCAGTCGATGTAATTTCTTCCATTTCCTGTAATGTTTATAAGAAAATATTATGCTCCATACAGGAGAATTGTAGATGGACCAACATTCAAAAGAGATGAAACATGAAAGAAAAATCAAATTTGTCAACACCAAATATTGAAGAACGCATACCGGTAAACCAATCGTTTATGAGAATTGTCTTCTTTCTAGTTATCATTTTACATGTTTATTTTCAGAACACCATTTCGAGGTTATCTCCAATATAAAGATTGTTAGTTAAGATTGAATTGAAATATAACTTAATAAAATTCGAACGTTGACCTTTCAAATTCCATAATGCAGTAAATGCATTCCTAATGGACTTTTTGATTAGATGCAAATAAAATGGTCGTGTAAGAGCCATGATATTTCGGCCAAGTGAAATTATTCAGAAGTTGAACCCCATCAGGAGCAAACACACAATACATTAATAGCTAGTACAAATATAAGTAGCAAACCATTTATCAAATGGTACTAAGTCTCGGAATGAGCTAATTGTAGCAATCGTTTTTGAAAAAAATTTTTATCACGTCTGTCGGTTCTTTTGCTCTAAGCTTACGGTCTTTGATATGACATAACACATATGCACCTGTTAATGTATAACGGTTCAGGATGACAATATTCAGACAAGTCGGGCAGCTGCAAGACAATGTATCTAGTGCTTAGAAATTATTGATCTAAGTGATATACTTTGTTTATATTCTTACGTCAGATTCCTACGAAGAGTAACAGATTTCAGATTGGTAAAGCCATTCTAAGTTTGTTATTTGAAATCAAAATCTTATGTTGTTGGTACACAATTGAATCGTCTCCTCGAGACGATTCAATTGAGTACCCACAACATCAGGTTTGGTGAACACTGAAAGCTATTTTGTATTTCGAAAAGCATTCACTCCTTTTTATCTGTATATCTCATTCCTGTGTTTCCTCATACACATTTATCGACGGCCAATCTACACACCGACAATGATCTTGCATCCAGTGGAAATGATTTAATTATGTTAGCAATCTCTGATCCGGCTAACGTAACGTTATAGCCCCCTTGGTAATTGTACTAGCAACGAAAACATTAAGCCAATTGCATTATTGCCGAGAGCTATCCTATATTATACCGTCCGCTTTTCATCATGAAACTCGTTTAGGATTAGTGCTTCCTACTGCACCCAAGGCGTCAGTGATTCCGTTCAAGTTTTATTTTAAATGTTCATACAACTCTTCATTGTCCTTTTCTAACCAACATATTTTGCTTATGAGATACATGATTTAAAATACATATAGGAAAAAAGACTTGGTTAATAGGAGAAATTGGTGATTAACACCATCGAAGATAATTTTCGTTTTAAATTAATTTTATAGTCTGCAACACCTTAAATCTTTATTTTGGATCTAACTATATGATTTTAATTGACTACTTTATACCGTGCGTCTGAGCTAGAATAAGACAATCAACCCTTTTCCCAACAGCATTAATTTAGACTAGTCAAATTTCAACACTGCTGCAGTCAACAAAGTGGATATTAAATAGATGGAAATATATGCATATTTATTACAACTTAGAAAATATTGAGGCGAAATGAGAAAACGCTTGTTATCATCCTTTTCTTCTTTAGCTTAGTGTTTTCCCAAGCTATTAAGAACTACTAGGGACGTCGAATTGTTTTGAGGGAAAGGGTTCAAGAAGCTGCAGACTAATTTCGTATTGTACAAGTCAATTATGTTCAATTGAAATATGACTAAGTCAAATTTACATGACATTTAAAATAATATTTGTGTCTATTTTTGTGGTAGATAAATTGACAGAAACGCGTATCAAAAATGACAGTTTACGCCTTGGTACATAAAAGCTGGCGACCGAGTATTTCTCTTTTACTTTGGACGTATATTTGTTCGTTAAAACATTATTTTGCGTCCGACTTTTCTTATTTTCTGCTTTTCTTTTGTTTGAGGCAATTCTCAATTTACAACTCCAATTTTCTAAAACAAAAATAGTTAATAGAAAGACATCTGGAGTTGTGTCAAGCAAATTTTAAGCTTCTGTCGGGTTTTCTACTATTGTAAACTTCTCTGTTATCAATGGTTTTTATGACTCTCAATACCGGGTTTGGAAATCATGTTTGATCACAATGTCGGTGTTGACACAGATATTACGGTGACATATGGTGCCTTTCCTCAAGACATTCCACCCATCATTCGATACCAAACACTTCTTGTAACTTTGGCTATCATCCGTGGCCACGGATGAGGCCGTGAAATTGACGAGGATATACCATCGTCGCCTTTCGTTGCCATGATAGACGCCCAAAGTTCGACAAGAACGGTGTATTGTGATTGGGGATTGGTTTTGACAGTATTGATGGCATTTACCCAGTGCTGTATTTCAGATATCCATGGGGTTGTTTCCTTCGCTTGTTTGTCGATCAATGGTGTGTGTCTTCGCTATAATTTTGAAAAGATAGTTTCATATGTAGTTACATATAGTTTAATAAGCGTTTGCACGAAAGGTATGTTGTCAATTATGAGGAATTGGTTTAGATATTGCAACAGACGTTTTCTATGTGCTGAACTTTAGATAGTATGGTATTGTTTCGTTCATTACATATCTATGATACTAACAGTTCAATCCTAATACAATTTTGACGATCGGTATCATTATAATAAGGATGTAACGTGAATACCGACTGGTAACCGTCCCTGATTCATATATATAAGATTCATATATGTAATGTAATTAATAGAAAGAGATACAGATCAACGTAAATACTGCAATTAGATAAAAGACAGGTGTGGTTTCCATGCAAAAACATTTGTTAGTGAAATGGTTATCGACATCTTCTGTACTTTTAAAGAGGTACTAGTACTTTGCACGTATACTCGTCGCTTTTCAACGAAAGCCTCGAACCTGCAGCTTGTTTTAAACTGCAGTTACGAGGTTTTCGTTGAAGAGCAGTGTAATGCTTATCGATCAGTGATGACACCATTTTAATGTAACATATGGTATCTAATCAGTCAAGTTGGATTCAACAAGCTATAAAGATGCATCGTGTTAATGCCAAGGAGTTGGTTTGGAAATGGTTATTGACTTTTTTCCAAGGACTCTAGATTGTTACCTTGACTTGACGTCTATAATGACCGTACCATTTATCAATGAGGAAGACATCCTAATGGTGACATATGGGTTATACGTTCACGGGTCCTACTTGGCTCTTTCACAGATGAGAATGTTGTAGACATACAAAGGTGCTTCACATAGCAAAACTGTTATTGACTCCCTTTCAAGAACACCAAAGCTTGTTTTGGGATAGTATGGGGCAATCAATTCCGTTTTAGCTATTTGATATGTCTCTGTATGTCTGTCCATCTGTTTTAATTAGTTAAACATAATCGCAAAATAAACATACAAAGACTGGTTCAACGCAGCTGCAGGAACGACAATTTCCTGCAGCTGCTGCTTACATAAATCACTTTTACAGTCAACAACAAGTTTAAGGTATTGTAAGTTGCATTTGTAAATTGGACGTGCCGTAATTATCGATGTTTTCTTAAAAAGAAAAGGTAACATGATCTGACAAATTATGAATAATATTTTATTTGACATATTCAATATCGGAAGGACGACAAGTTTAAATACGAAGAGAAACTGTGCGTAGACGTGTGGAAAGTACTTTGCTATATAGCTTCATGTCTTATTCGTCATCCAACCAACCATATATTATCACATACATATTTTACCAACTGGATCAGTTGGTAACCACACACAATTCTCTTTTTATTATGCAAATATAAATCCCAGAAGAAAATCCATTGTTTTAATGTTGGTTACTTGCAAGTGAGCTGAAAAAATAATCTTACAAACTCAAGTTCATAACAATGGAAACAATTTAAAAGGAAATACGAAATGAGTTCCCGTGTTCGTCAATTAACCGACTAGAAGATATCAAAATATCCGTCTTTCTGTCAATGATATTTGTAGCAACACTATCTGAAATTATCTCAATGAGAACATTCCAATGAGTACCCACAATTAAGCGTTTGATCATTAATACACAATAAGAACCTCAGAATGAAAAGTCAATACCCCATCGTATCTTTACCTCTGATTTTTTAACAAAGATTCAAATGACAAACGGGTCCTTATTAAAATTTGTTTTCTACAAACAGCGATAGAGGTCATTATTCTTTTTTATGAAATAATATTCCATCCAATTAATTCCTATTAATTTATAAATAAAAGAGGAAAGATCTTTTATTTCACATATCCACAATAACTTGAAACATTTTTTCTCTTGAAAAGACCCATGTGACCTTCTGAACCTCAGGTGTGGAAACAAGAACATCAAAGTTAGGTGTCATCTTTGTTGTTAAGACAAACGTTGTGTAATGGTGATCTTGCTTTGTGATATTTTCCATGCGGTTATTTTCCATGAATTTCGAACAATTATAGGTCTTAGCATATCGGAAGATCATCGACTTTTTTTTACTTTTGTGCAATTTATAGTTCATGCAAACTTAAAAAAGGAAATCACGACATCAAAAATTTCTTATTAACCCTTTCCCAAACATGCCTTGTTTCGGCAACATTGAAATACATTGCAAGGGAAAACATTAATCAAAAAGAAGAAAATGCTATATTCAGCATTTTCTCCTTTTGTCTAAATATTTTCCAGGCTATATTTCACACAAATCATATCTTTATTGTCATTCATTTATGTCGTCTGCAGCAGCTTTCAAATTGGAATGCCCTGAGATTTTGTTGTTTGGGAAAGGATTAAGTGACGAGGGCACGTCGGGAATTATATGACACTATAATTGCAATCTGTCAATAAATCTAATACTTGACCGATTTGAAAATAATTTTAGACATGGAAGGCGGATTTGCTGGGTGTGGTACAAAAGTCATTGACGACCATGAACGTTTTACACGGTCGTCAATAACTTTTTTATCAGATGATTTATGAAGATCATATTTTAACAAATTCCTGTGTTCACGTCTTCTCTGTTTCAAACCGAATTACAACTGGTCACGTATTAACAGAATTAATGGCGATTATCTGAAATTGTTGTGTCACGTGATTCCCCGCCGTGGAAAGACCGGACCGTTTCATGCTCGTGCATGACTTTTCTTGAATTAATGGAAGCACATATTTCAAGATTATTGGCAGAAAAATAACGATTACCGGAAAAACAATTAATCATCTTTTCTATCCATATAGGCTAAATTGATCAGATCTCCTATAAATAAGCAATATTATAGAAAATTAATCAATTCAAATTATTGTGCTATTGATATCGCGTAAAAACTGCATCAATGATGAATTTGTGTTATAAACCGCTAAGTAATGATTTATAAGAAATGTCCACGGACAACAAAGCTAGCTTAAGCGAAAGTTGTCAGTAAAATATGCATTGATACTGTTTGTAAAACGTATGTCCAAGGTCAAAGTAAAAAAAAAACGGCCTCCTTAAATATTATGCCCTTATAAGAAAAATGTAAACGGTCAGCGGTGAAAATATCGGACTCTTATACACGGTAGGGATTGTGCATGCTGGGATGGATAACGAATACGGACAAAAATAATCTCAAATCTTGTCAAATATTTTGCAATAACACCTTTATTTCTTTGTCGATTTCCAAAAGGTCTGTTGCACGAACCCCGCATTGAAAATTTCTTTCCTCGGATACATGGATTATTTGTGGTATCCTTTTAATTTTTCCAAAAAAATGATCCCAACTGACCAGAAAACGAAATGATAACGACTACGGCAAAATAAGCCACGCTTCAGGTAGGAAATTGTGCAATAATTTCTTATTTCTGTGTCAATTTTCAAGCGGTTTGTTGCATGTAACCCGCCTTACTCAGCGCTTTCCTCAGGTGGACTTTTTATTTGGAAACTCCCCATATTTTTCCCAAAAATTGATCCCAACTGACCCGAAAAACGATCAGATTTTTTGACGTTTTTCTGGTCGGTTGGGATCACTTTTCGCAAAAAGTACAAAAAGGTTTCGTGTAAAGCATACATCGGAGGAAAGAGCCCAGTAAGGCGGGGTACGTGCAACAAACCGTTTTTGAATTGACGCAGAAATAAGGAAGTTATTGCAAAAATATCTTACCTGAAGCGAGGCAAATTTGTGCGTAGATTTACCCATCCCAGCATGCACAATCCCCAGCGTGTATATCGCATACTGCCACAGATATATCCCGTCACGCGTTTGATAGTCAAGACTTCAATGACAATATTAAAAGATAGGAAATGAAAAGCCTTAGTTTGAGGTATCTAAACGTGGAATATCTTGTAGACGACGACGACTACGACGAATACGACGACGACGACGACGACGACGACGACACTTAGGCTGTGACAATAGATCACTGGTCACAATGTCAAATGACAAAATGACAATATATAGTGTGACCCGTCACGCTAAAAGGGACGTTATCCGAACTCCGAAAATCCAAATTATGACAAACTTGTCAGACTCACCACAGGTCAACCAGATCCCGTATGCGAAAAATGAACATATATAGTAAGATAGGGAAAACATTCCAGATTTAGAAAATTACATAAAAGTGAAAAGTGTCGGCCCAAGTCTCACTGCGCAGACTGACTATGGTCGACATTTTTCACACATCCAATAAGGTCCCTTTTAGCGTGACGGGTCACATATTTCAAGGAATACCTTTTTGCTTTTTGTATTAAGTCGAGCTAAATACGAGTACTTACCACTTGACTCTCAAATCATGTTTCGGCTACGTTGAAAACGTCGTAGCCTCTGCTACTAAAAAGTATTTCAATGTGTAGTTGCGATATCTTTCAAACTTCTTTTTTGAGCTTTCTAGCCGTAGTATGTATCGAAGGAATGAGTTTTGAAAGATTCACATCATTATCAAGACAGATATCATTTATCCGCGTGCATCCCTTATTCATCATCATCATATTATGTGCTCAGTCGAAGAGTGCTTCTCCTACGCCAGTCTGCCTTCGAGATGATGCGTCTAGAACTAATCGTAGTTTTATCATTTTGTCTCGACAAAAATGTGATTGAATACCTAGACGATTTGATGAAATTAGGAACACCTTACGATAAATTATATGAGCATCAATCCATGCTCCACCCACGTTATTTGTCGTTACATAATATTTTCAACATAATGTCTTGAGTGGGTAATTTTAAAAAGATATAGGTCTCGATAAATCACCAGGCAGTAATAGTTATTTATCGAGATATATACGTGCAACAATTAATCCAAAACTTATAAGCGCTATACTGCAAAATGCCCTCATATAGTACTTTAGAACCACCATGGCCAGAATATACCCTTTGTATCTGTACTGAGGCCTGATTTGGATCCATGCTGTTCTCTTACAATTGCTAAATGTCTAGAATAAATTATCAAAGATGAACATGGATCCTGATAACATTGCGAGTATACGCAGCCTTAGCGGTATCCTTGTTGGTCTAAAACGATATCAAGGGTAGATTTTCAGATGCCGACTTAACCCTTTTCCAAACAGCAAAATTTTAGGGTTATCCACTCCAAAAACTGTCATAAATGACAAAACCGAAGTCATTTAAGATAGAATGTATGTAAAATATGTCAGAAAATATTGAGACAAAAGGAGAAATTGCTGGTTATCAGCAGTTTCTTCTTTTGTTTCAATGTTTTCCCAAGCCTGTTCTTTTAGGGGCGTCAAAATCAGGTCTTGTTTGGGAATGGGTTAATTTTACGATGCCGTGTAGGTGCCGTGCAATAACTGGGTAAGACCTGAAAGTTGGCCCTCATGGTAGTTGATACCAATATGGGTGCAGATCAGTTCACATAATATAATACAAACCTTCTAATCACGTTTTCTAAAAAAATGTTTTTGCCTTTTTAAATCAGCAACCTAACAGCGATACTTAATGGAAATAGTAGTTCGATCGAGGGAATGAGAATAACTGTTGGCTAGCTACGACCTTTGAACGATATTTCGACAACAGCAATTTATTTGTGTCCGGCCTGGAATAGCCTTCTCACAAAAATGATTTCCTTATTTGTTATTGATAGGGGATAACGAAGTTATATGATGGTTTGAAGAGGAATCTGGCATCGATTATACGAACATAACAAATATTTATGGTATTTTGGCATTTCGTTTCCTGAACACCATTTCGATAGTTTCTACTCCATGGGTTATATTACTGACTTATGTTGTTGTTTGCTGATCTCTTTCTTAAAAATATATCAGTTTTGACAGGTATACTATGAAAGATTCTAAAGACGAAAATATGAATGTCGACAAAGAAGTTATTTGTACGACATATCACAGAAATGTTCCGACAAGTGAAGAAATTGCCCATTTCAAAGATTTGTTTCCTTTTACACAATGTTTTCATGAGCACATTTGCTAAGTAATGCCATGGCCAGGTCTTAGTTTTTTTTAAATATTTTTTTTTCAGAACAAAATTAAGACACGACCATGTTAGACTTCTCATTGCCATAACACATCAACAAAAGGCCACTAATGCTTTGATGCATAATGAACATATACACGTGGAGTTTAGAAGCAATTCTAAGCATAAAGGTGTATTTTAAGACACATTTATATAGCCATAAAATTAGCATCCAATTACGTAGTTAACGCATTGAATTTTATTGTTTGAAAAAAGAATCGTTGGGTTAGATTACCCCCAATAAAGTCTCGTAAACTTACGAAAGCAGTAATATGAATTTAATATCAACATTGTACCATTATATAACTCTGCTTTTCAACAAAAACCTCGTAACTGTAGTTTAAAACAGGCGTCAGTTAGGAGACCTGTGTTGAAAAGCGATGATTATTCTTCCGAGAACGATAGCATTTTAGAAATTGGTTGAATTCAGACCAACTGACATAATAGTGAGTGGCATTTCGATATGCTATGGTATTCTTTAGGCTCTTTGACTAAAGAATATGAGCCAGGATCTGGAAAAACGTCCCTTATAGCTTTTGAGCTTAACATAGATCCAGATCAGCCTGTGCATACGCACAGTCTGATCAGGATCCATGTTGTCCTCTAATACCTTCTTGGTAACCTGTAGTAACTTAAAGAGTGCAGCATGGATGCACATTGGGCTGAATTTGACAACAGGCTGATCTTGAAACTCTATTTTTGAAAATGCTTTAAGGGACCTTTTTTTCCAGACCCCGGCTCATATACACTTAGACATATGTCAATTCGCCGTCTATAGGGGTTAACAGTTGAATCCCTTCTCATATGTGTCCTGCTGTTGACCTGACAGAGAAGACGTTCAAATAAATTTATAGAAAATGAAAATACTAATAACTTGAAATTACCACTTTCCCTCAATACATTTTATGCTATATTTTACAGCTTTTCTATTTTTTATTTACTTCATTACACATTGCCTCAGAGACTTAAACAATTTTTCATTTCGGGTTGTCTAATAATATTCCGTTTGGAAAAGGTTTAACGCATGCTTCGACATTGTCGTCTGGCCAGTGGTTTATTAAGTTGAGACCAACGGTTATTGTCTGTTAATAAAATTGCAGCCAATTGCAGAGATTGAGATCTATCGGCACACAAATTGAATATATTGCAAGACTGTGAAAGTTCTGTCTCGCACCAGGGACGTTTATTCACATATTGTCCATGGGAGGTCAAAACCTCGTTACTCCAGCTTTTTCAAGCTGTAGTTATGAGGTTTTGACCTCCCGCCGACCATATTACTCTAAAGAGATGTTGGGATCGCACAAGCAAGAGTTACTTTGATGCTTTTCATCCCTGTGTACGCAATCAAATTTCTATGAGAAAACTATGAAAGTTCTGGGTGACACTACATGTAATAAGACATCCTCACACAGAACAAATGTTACCGACCCCATGTTATGTCAACAATAAAAGAGAAACAATCGTCCTTTTTATGAGGATTGTCAGAATATGGCCTAAATGTCTTGGGTCAAAGAATGCCTATGCTTTACCGATTATCTGATGCCAATTTCAATACCGGTCTAAAGTAAATAGAGTGTCAATCGACAAAAAACAACTATCAAGGAAAACAAGGATCTAAAATCATAGGCTAGGATCAAAGACATTAAGGGTTTAATAGCTGGTTCCTTTAATTACTTCAAGGGTTTCTAGAAATAACATTCTAAGGTCATTTAAACAGTGACTTGTCTTGGAAAGGTTAAGAATATTTATTTTGGTCTTTATTTCAAAATTAATGTTTTATTATAATTTCTTAATTGTAGGACTGGATTATCTTTGTTGTCAATCAGAAGAACTTATCAGGCCAGCGCGGCTTTAATAGAAACGTAGTTCGTTTAATTAGCCGCATGAATGTTTTACAAAAAGATATTAGTAACATACTTGTGCGGGCACGTGAAAAGGTCCATTAAAGAATTTCATGCCGACGTCGATTGAAAAAGACCTGTCACCAAGAACAATTTGATCATAAACCATGCCAATTTTGACAGTTTCTATTGGCTGTGATAAAGTAAACTGGTAGGAATGTGGATTTAAGATTATCTTAATTCATGGTAGTCTAAATGCCAAAAGCGTCTTTTTTCCAGATCAAAAATCATTTAAATTGTCCGTTGATTGGCAAAATCAAACTCTTGTGTCGAAAAAACACCTTTCTAAGCACCAAATATCAAAATTTCTTCATTTTTTAAACATTAGAAGTATTTTTATTTCGTTTTTTAAATTGGATATTTTGGTCTTTTCCGATCTTTACCGAACAAAAACCCCAAACTTACAATTTATTTAATGACATCATGGCGGGAAAAAACGGGAAGTCATTTCCCGGTAAGCCTTAGATTTCTGACAAAGTAAAGTGTCCGACTTTTCTGTCATAAAGCGACTTCCCCAGTCGATACTCAAAACACGGAATTTATCATTGGAAAATGTTAGAAAAAATGTTAAAACAGTCAAAGAATAATTATGTCGTTAGTGAGTAAATGAATGTGCCAAAGAACGGTTAAAGTTTGTCTGTATTACTCTGACGATCGAGAAATGGATAAAAACGTAAACTTCGCTTTATGACAGAAAAGTCGAACATATTATCTCTGTCAGAAGCCTCATGCTCTAAATTGGGGGCGGAGTCAAGCCACGGTATGACGTCATTCAGTGGAGATTCACGGAAATTTGCGATCTTTATTTCCTTCCAAGTATCGACGTAAAGAAAAGTAAATAAAACTTTTAAAACAATCGAATTTGACGAAACTTTTATAAAACACGTTGATTTAATGATTTTTTCTAATATACGGCGAAATCAGCTGTCGAGCTTGGTAGCCTTTAAAGTTGTCTAAAAATTGATAAAACCTCATAAAGGATGTAAATTGAACAACCATAACAACGTGGACAAACAATTGACTTGCAAGTGTTTGTTTTCAAGAATATGTACTATATTTGTCTTCAGTAAATTGATATTAAGAGTTTCTTACGTAAGGTCGCTAACAAAATTACCAAAAAAGTTTCATAGTTCCTATATTATGGTGGTTAATGTCGAAAAGCTTTTATTAGAATTGAAATTCGAACACTTTATAGCGAGATTCATGCAATCACGTCTTGAGTGGTAAACCGGAAATGAGTTTCGGCACGTGAGAATTTTATTGTTTGTCGTCTCACTTTCAGTTGTTATCTTTGCAGCAACAAAACCGATGAGACAATGACCTTAATAGTCAACCCCTAATGAGATTCGCGCGACGTTGGAACTTTCCATCGCCGAATGTTTACGACCGCGCCCGAATGGGTTCGGATATGTAACGACGCCGCTCAAAAAAGCCGATGTTTTATGAATCTCGAAATGGCCACATTACAGGTATTCTACCTTAAGAAATAATCAAGTTTCATTCACAGTCCAAATAGCTGTAGAGCCCATTACGGCTTCAGGTGCCCCTACAACTTCAAAAGTACCCCGTATCTTAATTATTTTTAAAATGCTAACCAAATAGATGCATTTGAAGTTTGTCATGTCGGAAACTGATATGATATAAATGCAATAATTCACTGGCGACAATCACGTGACTATGTGAAGATATGCTTTCCTAACATATGTAAACAAAAACACTCGTTAAGTACACATTTTTCTCAAATTTCAAATCAAATACTTAACTCTCAGTATTGAGATACATACCATTCGATACGTCGTACGTCCGGTTTACTTTGATTCGAAGATATTCGTGCAAAGTGCAAACATATTTAAAGAAAATATATCACAGCAATCAAAAATACTTTGCACGAATTTTCTCAGCATTGACATGGATTTGAGGGAAGATCATAGTATCAAAATAGACCAGAGAGTATGACGTATCGAATGGCATGTATCTCAATATTGAGCGTTAATTATTTGATTTAATACATTCAAAGTTAAACAAGAATCAATACAAATATTTTGGTTTATTTAAAGGTAAAACAGGTATGTTGAAAATCTATTGATAGTAACAACTTAAACACATGGATGGTCATCTTACCTATCTGGTTTACCTATATCGGAATTTGGACCTTATGTCTCATTAGTAAAAGATTTTGAATCGATTATACCGAGTGTTTTTGTTTACAAAAGATATCACAACAGTCACGTGATTGTCGCCTGTGTAATTGTGTGTTTATAAAGAGAAAGAGGAAATTGCTCAACATGAACAATTTCTTCGTTTCCTGGTATGGGTTCATTCGCTATTACACAATTCGCAAATGATTAAATACTGAAAATCTTGACCAGCTGTCTGATGTTAAACTAAACTAGTCAAAAGTTTTACCGGCCACTTTAAAACCAAATATTTTTTTTCCGTGGTGATTGGACTTTTATGAAATTTGCTGTGTGATTTTTTAATCAACTTTCCCGATGTTTTTGGCGAAAACCCATGAATAGTAAGCAGCTGCAACATAGACAAAGAAGAAAATTGAAAATATTTGACAATTCTCCGCGATATATGGCCACAGAAGAACACGAAAGAGCTTATGTATGGCGAAAACTGGTTTCGACGTCTAAAACACTTTTTAGAAACCCTTTTATTTTATAATGCTTTAAATAGACCTGGCGAAAACCAGTGTGTGTTAAATTATCTCAACGAAACGTGGACCCCGATCAGCAGTAATGTATGTTTTATACAACATTTGTGTGGAGAAACATAATGTCAAAATGACTGTAGAAAAAATACGGTTTGATGATCGTATTACATCATTACACGAAGATAGAAATCTCCGACAGATCCAGTGAATAGAAACGGAAAGTTCAAGTATGCGGAGAGTGCTTGGTGCCAATATTATAGCTTGAACCATTGAGAAGAGAAAGTCATTTAATCAACCGGACCACGAGAAAATACGAAGAGATCTGAACATAACAGTGTTCTATGTGTTAACAGTAAATACGTTGTAGATGTAATCGTGGCTGGGAATCGCGTGACACAATTACAGTTTCAGAAAATGGTCTAGAATTTTGTTAATATTTTACCAATTTGAATTAGGTTGAATCAGATAATGTGCGACAATGTCTGCAATTAACTGACTGTGGGAGAGCTTTAGAGAAATCAAGAACACGTAAACGAAAATTATTCACGACCATTCGAAATTTTCATTTGCCGTTACAACGACTGATTTTAAGCACGGTGGGGATTGTGCATGCTGGGATGGACAACGAATACGGACAAAAAATCTCGATTCTGGTAAGATTTTTTTTTCAATTACTTCCTTATTTGTGCGCCAATTTTCAAAAGGTTTGTTGCATGTACCCCGCCTTACCGAGCTTTTTCATCGGATGTATGACATATTAGATAACTCGTGGTACTTTTTCCAGAATATTGTCCCAACCAACCAGAAAGCGAAATGGTAACGACTACGGCCAAATAAACCACGCTTCAGGGAAGCATTTGTACAATAACTTTCTTATTTCAGCGTCAATTTTCATGCAGTTTGTTGCATGTACTCCGTCTTACTGAAGGCTTTTCTCAGATGTATTACTGATCGGGAAACTCCTTGTACTTTTCTCAAAAATCGATCCCAACCGACTAGAAAAATGACCTGGATTTTGTGACGTTTTTCTCATCGGTTGGGATCAATTTTTGGACAAAGTACAAAGATTCTACAAACACGTCATATATCTGAGGAAAGAGCTCAGTAATGCGGGGTACATGCAACAAACCGCTTGAAAATTGACGCAGAAACAAGAAAATCATAGCACAATTTCTTACCTGAAGCGAGGCAAATTTATCCGTATTCGTTATCCATCCCATCATGCACAATCCCCACCGTGTTAAGTTGTTTTTCACATTTAGTACATCCTTAGTGTTCTCCCGTCTTCTCTGCTTCAAATATTTTAGAAATAGTTTATACATTTACAGTTCTAAGCATTTACAAATATCAAGAACTTTGTTTGGAATGTAGAACTTCCCAATCAAGTAATAAAAGGTATGTCATTGTCGTCGGTGGGAAGTCAAAACCTCGTAACTCCAGCCTATTCAAGCTGTAGTTACGAGGTTTTGACTCCCCACCAACAATGTATCTTTGACACATTTTTTATTTTTAAAAGCAATTATCTGTAGCTCTGAGATTGCCTGCTTCGATTACAGTTTCAAATTCTGTAAAGCCCGTTTTTCTAACTCCAAGCTAAAAACCGTTCCCAAGATTTCATACGTTACCCTAATTGACGTAATAGATGGGTCCAACTCGACAATGTTCACGTCTTTTAGATGAATATACCTCATTAGTGAAATGGTAGATTGAATCATTATGGGATGTCTTACAGTTATGTAAGGCCGAAATGTATCTCTCTTATTTTATACAATAGGGAACCATTTTATCAAGTCCATCATGACGCTCGAAAGACGCTACAGACATTCAAATAAATATTACTAAAACAAAAAATAATCGTTCACCATTGCTTCGATATCATTTGAGGAAAACGAAATAAAACAAATACTAGTAGTCGGCTTTCTATACATGTTTTTTTCTCTAAATGCTTTTAAAATTTTCTAGCAGTGACTGACGGCAAACCAGGCAATTTATGGGGGAATGACACACTACCTTTGAAAAAAGTACATATGTATAAATGTATATAGTTTTAGTAATAAAGAGGCTTAGGTCACGAATAAAGTACAATAAACTAATTACAAATGGTACACATCTATGAACTATACTTTCTTCTGCGAACTTTCTTGGTCATTTCTTTAACCCTTTCCCAAACGACAGAATTTTAGACTCTAATTTGAAAGGTTTTGCATACGGCAATTTCAAGTTGATAAAATTTTCAACAAAAAATCTGTTTCGGGTTAGAAAACATTATGGAAAATGAATAAATCACTTGTCACAAGCACTTTTTTCATTTTCCATAATGTTTTCTAAGTCTTTTCACGTGATGGAGTCAAAAGGCGCCACTGTGAAGTAATGGTTTAACATCGGAACCAAAACATCTATTGTTTGGTAATCGACAAAAAGCCATATCGAATCCGCTATATAAATATTTAATTTCCCCCAACGGCAGTGCCTTATTAGACCTACGTTGACCTGGCGTGACGAAATTAGTTTCTGGAGATATACTCTCTCTCGTGCTAGGTTATTTCAGTCTAGCTTTCATATCAAAGACTAGGTCACAAAAATATTCCATGATTTAATGACGGTCTCTAGACACACAGTAAAGAATGGAGTACAAGACTGTGCCATCTTCTCCAACAACTCTAATTCGATTTTCTAGTTCTTAATTACACTACAATCACTTTGATTGGACGAGACGTATGTCTTGGAATCTTAATGACCGAAGAATACCATCCCTGGTATTTAAACTGACACCAAATAATATGCTTATCAATGTTATACGTCTTCATTTGCTTGGTTGTTAAATACACATAGATCTATAGGTTAGATGTAACCACTGATGACCTGATTGACTGATAAATTATTTTCACATACGTACCAGAAAATCGGAATTGTCGGAAATATAGAAAATAAAATACATCAAGTGCAAAGGATAGACTGTTGCGCATTAATATTTTCTTCTTTTCTGTCAATGCTTTCCTATAATCGATCTTTGGAAGACGTATACAGGAGACATTGTTTTGAAATTGGTTAAAAGATTCACACGGACTTCCGGTCTAATTCACATCGCAATGAATTTAAAGAAAGTGTACTTCATTAATTACACATATTAGTGATTTGACCTTCCTTTTTTATCGTACTGACATTTGAGAATCTTTTGTTTTATACTTGTGACCCGTCACGCTGAAAAGGGACCTTATAGGAAGTGTGAAAAATATCGATCCTTGCCTGTCTGTGCAGTCCGTACAGCCAGAATATTTTAACATAACATACTTTTATTAGCATAAAACGTACAAAAACGTTTGTAGCCTAAACAAAAGAATATGGTGGAGACAAAGTTTACAGAGAAAATACAAATGGAATTTAAATAAACACATGATGAAAAAATATACAAGATAAATGGTCATATATCATAATCATGGTGGTTGTTGTTGTTGTTGTTCTTCGCTTTTTAAATTCATTACTGTATACGTGAATTTAGCTAAATTATTCAAAACGGTGGGTGATTCTGACGTCATGAGATTTATGAATTTATTAATACTTGGCCATTTTAAATAATATTTTTTGATGAAACGTGTTCTTATCGTAGCAAATTTTGGGCAAATGAGCAGAAAGTGATACTCATTTTCGATTACTCCAGTGTTACAATGTTTGCAGATGCGTTGATTTCTTGGTATATTAAAATGTCTTCCCTTTTCAATTTCTAAGTTATGGCAAGATGTTCTAAGTTTTGCAAAAGCTATCTGATATTTACGTTATTTAATGCATGTTAAATATCTTTCTAGACTGAATTCATTTTTATATTTTGAGTATGTTTCTAGACGCTGTGAGACGGAAATGTTACTAAACCATTGTTGTATGTATTGATCTATTATACGCTGTTTTATAATTTTGTAGTTGTTCAATGTATTTATTTGGTGTATCCAATAGTCAACCATGCCTGTGTTTGTTAAAATTTGTCTGATATTAAAAGCCCAGTTATTTCCATTATAGTTATTGTCGTTGTTAGCATCGTTTTGCATCATTTTATATATATTTATTATTAACGGATTTTTGCTCTTTAGCACATTTAGCCAATATTTTATCATTTGAAACTGCCTGTAAATTTTCATTGGGTATCTTCCGAGTTCTCCGTAAAGTGCGTCCAAGTTAGTTGATTTGTTTACTCCTAAAATTTTCCTCATAAATTTGCAATGTATTCGTTCTATATCTGAACATGTTCCATTTCCCCAAATACATGCATTATAATTTAATATTGAGCCTACAAGAGAATCGAACAGTCGACATTTTTCGATGATATCTAAATTAAGTTGATTAAAAACAATAAAAAGATTGTGTAATGAAAATTCTGCTCGTTGTGCAATTCGTTTTTGAGTCTGAAACCACGACCCATTTTTAAAGAAGTTGATGCCAAGATATTTAAAAGATTTGACTACTTCTAATTTTTCATTGTTCAGAAAGAAATCAAAAGTTGTATGACGGCCTTTTTCAAAAATCATTATTTTTTTGTTTTGTCGGTATTAATTTTCAAGTTCCAATTGTCGCAGCCGAGCCCGGATAGCTCAGTCGGTTACGTCGGAGTCTGTCAATCCAGGGGTCTCGAGTTCGAACCCCGGCTCGGCCAGTATCCATTCTGACATTTGACAAAAGTCATTTGTCTCTCACCAATGGGTGTGAATCATCTATGTGAGAGAGCAGCTGGAGGCTCGGTTTGGATATTGTGGTTGTACTGGTGCGAGAAATACCAGGAACCCACGGTTAGGTGCTCCAGCCGCCGCGATATGACCCTGGTAGTTGAAAACGGCGTAAAACCCCAATAAACTCAAACCCAATTGTCGCAATATAATTCAAGATCGTTTAACATAGACTGTAAGGCTTCCGGTGTTTGTGCAAAAAGAACTGTGTCGTCTGCAAACATAAGTATAAAGTATTTAATTTCGTTTATCGTGAAAAGTCCTTCTATATCGGAATTGATATTTTCAACGAGATCGTTGACGAATAATAAAAATAATAGACTGGAACACGGGTCCCCTTGTTTAACTCCGACCTTAGACTGGATGAAATCCGACAAGGATCCATTATATCTAACACAGGATCGTACTGTATTGTACATAGACTGTACGGCTTTAACATATTTTGTGCTAACACTCAATTGTTTCAATTTCTGCCAAAGGAATACTCGGTCAATTGTATCAAAACATTTTTGGAAATCAACAAAAGCACAGTAAAGTTTTTTCTTTGAGTTAAGTGTTTTTGATATTATTGCGTTTAATAAAAATATACAGTCGGTGGTACTTTTACCTTTTTGAAATCCGAATTGTGTATTGTTAATTACGTTATTTATTTCGCACCATTTAGTCAATCGGTTTGAAAGAACTTGTGAATATATCTTTGATAAAATGTTGATTAAGGTGATACCTCTGTAGTTCCCAGTTTCTTCTATATTACCTCCCTTGAAAATTGGAACGATAATACCATCACCCCAAGACTCGGGATATTCTCCCTTATTATATAAATTATTGAAGAGTTTAACTAAAAATGGAGATATAAGGTTAAACGAGGCTTTGAAGATTTCAGCCGGGAGTTGGTCTAATCCACTACTTTTATTGTTGTTTTGTTGAAAAACTGCATTTTTAACCTCTTCGTATGTAATATTGCTATCGAGCAATTCGTCGTTAATTTTGTCATTATTTTGATAATTATTTGGATTGATCTCATTTTCATTTTGTATGTCAGAAAATAGAGTGTTAAAGTGTTCATATAGTTCGTTTATAGTTAAGTCATTTGCTTTTTTGGGTTTACGGATGTACTGAGATTTCACTTTTTCCCAAAATGTTTTTGGCTTGTTTTTAGCAAGATCTTTTAGGATACGTTTTTGTTGTGAAGCATTTATTGCCTTTCTTTTTCGTTTTAGTCTGTTAAATGAATTTTTAGCCTGAATGAAATCTTGTCTATTTTCGTTAGTTCGATTCTTGTTATATTTATTACGTTTTGTATGAAATTCTTTTCGTGCAATAAAGCAATCTTTATTGAACAATTTTTGTTCGTTTTTATAATTCTTTTTTGTTTTATTTTTTCCGAAGCATGTATCTGCTGCGGTATATAGAATATTTGTAAATGATGAAACGATTTCATTGGTGTCAAATGTGTCGACATTTAATTTATGTGTAAGATCATTAATACTTTCTATCCTTTCGAATAGAAGTTCGTTGTATTGATCTTTTTTAGTATAATCCCATTTAATGTTTGATGCGTTTTGTGTTTCAAGCTGTTTAGTTTTTAGATAGTTTAACTTTGATTTTATATGAAAGTTTATGTAGCAATGATCCGAGAATTCGGTAACGTCCGATATTTGAAAATTTGTTAAAACGTTAGCATCATTTTTTTCTATTAATAAGTAATCCACAGTACTTGAGCCATTGTGTGAATGAAATGTAAAATTTCCTATAGTATCATCATATAATCTACCGTTTGCGATAAACATTGATGTTGTTTTACAAAAGGAGATTAAGCGACGACCTTGTGTATCTATTACATTATCACAGTTCATACGAGGGATGCTGATTTTATCACTATCATTATCATTATCAATGTATTCATCATAGTCTAATATGTCATTTTCTGTTGATGTTCTAGCATTAAAATCACCTGTTATCATAACTTTTCCTTTTGTCTTAAAGTTTACAACGTCTGATTCTAGTTGATCATAATAATCGAAATCACTTGTATCATGCAAAGGTGAGCCGGACGGTGGAATATATGTGTTACACAAAAATAAATCTTCTTCAAAATGAAACAAATCTTTAGAGAGTTTGATCCATATTATACCAAAATTGTTTTTCTTTATAACAGATACGTATTTCCTTAGTTCATCTTTTACGTATAACGATATTCCACCACTGGGCCGACCTGTGCTTGAACGCACTGATTTTCTACCATATATATGCACACAATCATAACCTTTGATATCCACGTTTATATTCGTTTTTTGGGTTAACCATGTTTCTTGGAGGAATATCAAATCATATTCACAAATCTGTTCGATGAAGAATTTTTCATGAATTTTACGTGACAAACCATTTACGTTCCATGATGTCACATTTATAAATTCTCTTTGACTTCCTCAGTCAGATTTGGGTAGCATGTAGGCTGGTGGGTCGATTATAGATCCGTCCATGTACACTTTGTACAGTCTGTTGTTACTGTACAGTTTGTATCCATTGAGCCGCGGCTTATGCCCCTTTTCTCTTTCTTCTTTGATAATGTCTGACATTGCTCTTCTTGCCTCTCTCGTAGCATATGGTTGTTGTATCCCAATGCCAACCTGACTCTCTTTCATTTTATCTTTCACTTCCGGCCGTAGCGATAGTAATCGAACCTTTTCTCTTTCGGTGAAATAGTGGAATTTTGCTACTATTCCGCGAACTGTGCCGCCTTTACGTCTACCTAGACGGTGTGCACGATCTATTGTCATACTGGAACCATCAATCTCTAATTGTGTGTTAATCAGATCCTTAATAAGTGCCTCACAATTCTCTGTCTCTTCGTTTGCACTCTCCGGTATACCATAGAAGATAAGGTTTTCTCGCATCGATCTCGCTTCTAAATCAATTAATTTGCTGTTTGTTTCATCCCTCTGCTTTTCTAACTCTATAGTTCTTTTCTTTAGGTTCTCACAACTTGCTTTCATCTTTTTCATGTCATCTTTTACTTCACTCACACTTGTCTTTTGTTTTTCAAACTCGGCACTTATGAAATTACACGTATCTTCAATTTCTCCCATCTTTGTTTCAGCAGCATTCAATTTGGCTTCCATATCAGTGACTTTAACATTTATTGTATCTACAGTTTTGTCAACCTTGTTTAACGATACCGTCAGCGCTTTGATATCTTGCATCATTTGTAAAGCCCACTCTGGGGGATTCTGAGTTTGTTGCATTGGTGGATTTGCAAGATACTGTGCTTGTGGTGATGGCTGATAACCATAATTAAGTTGCTGAGGGTAGCCTCCAACCGGTGACGTCATACCAGTATTATTTAAGTTCATGTTTGGAAAAGGTTTAAGGTAACTGTTTGGAGGTAAGGGAGATAAACCTGTATGATTCACTGAAGGAGTAAACGGTCTTTTATTTACCTCATGTTGCCGTGAACAGTTTGCACATTTACCGTTAGCTTGTGTTCGACATAGTGTGCACTCAGGGGTTTTGTCCTCTTTTTGCAATGGTGATTTTGCCTTTCTTTTCGACTTTCTAGTCCCCTTTTTCACATTTTTCACATTATTTGTTTTATCCGACATGAAGCTGACACATTAATCCATCATATTATGCACTAATACGATTTTTATCACTGTCCGATATCTTTAATTCCAATGTTTTTCCTCTTACGATTTAACCCATGTCTCCACCTGAATAGGGCCGATACTTTCCACTCTAATTTAATTTTCTAAAACTAGAATGTTAAACATATCTTAACATGTGTTCCTTTTTTTCAAATACGACTTCTGCTTGACCTCTGCTGAGCATGACCAGCTTGTCAAAAATTGGACTTTTGGAATTGCTGGTAAGGTCCCCTTTAGGGAGATGGGTCACATTTATATTCTTCATAAAGATTTCAAAATCCAGCAAAAATATCAGATTGTCTTGGTGTGCAGTAAATTAATGGTGATAAAACATTTCGCGTTTTGTCTCAAAGGCTAGGTGTTTTATTACACTAATTTCTGGTAATAAAATAAATAATGTCTGTGATGTTTTACGGTCTTTTAACATGGTGCCATTAATGTCTGCAATAAAGTGCATTCAATGTTCTCCTGCATCGATGGCCGTTTTATACGAAATGTGTGTTTGTGAACTAAATCTACAATTCTTGTGATATAATAATTTATCCATATGATACTACACTGTTATTAAAATTTACAGGTCCATACGTTGGAATGTTGAGATGTTTGTACCATATCTATTAAGTCAGTTAAATTAGAATATATTTTTTGTCCATCGGTATGCAGTGCAATCTATATGATGAAGAATCCACGTGTATAACAACTTCATCAACAACTGCGACCATTAGTAGAAGAAAATCTTCAATGCTTTTATCAATACGCCAACGAATTGAACTGAACATAAAGCAGAGAAAACGGAGAGGGGCGATTACCTGTTCGTTTCCCGAAAAATATTGACAAATAGGTATAAAAACAGGAATCCACTGTATCAGTTATAGATCTATCAGCATTTTAATCTTTTCATATTTTAGTGGTATTATGAACGCAAGCTATGCATTCTTATTTTCTAAAATCATTATTATATGTAGTTTTGTCCATTAAAATAGACAACGGGTCATCTATGGCAACAAAAACTGACAAGAGATACTCCTCGTCAAGTTCCGTTACCACGGATGACGCCCACGAAGTATTTGGTATCCTTTTGGATGGAATACATTGATGCAATATCTTAGAATATTTTGGGAACTATGATAAAGATAGGGGCTGATAAATTAATGCCTTCATGAATAAAGATTATCTTCTCAATTTTCATTTTGTCACACTTAAAAATGCCATGTTGGCACATCATTTCTGGAATTTCGATTCTTTCAGAACATAAATGATCAAGGAAAATTAATGTCCTAGTTTTTTGCTAATTTACAGAAGAATTGAGAAGTTCAGCATTAAGAAAATGATTAATTAGTTTTTGCAATTGTAATATCCTGACAGGAAAAATAATTTACAAACTTCCAAATCCATAACTATCGGTCTATTCTGAGAAATAAAATTTTAGAAGCAAATATATAAGGCAATACTTTTATTTAGTCTTTTAGAAATTGCATCTGCCAATCTTTGTAACATGTTAGTCCTAGGACTTATGCAGTCAAACAGCTACTTCGAGTAGCACTGCGTTATCAGAGGATAATACAAACGAGCCTGGATCTGGAAAAACGTCCTTTATGGCATTTAAGAACAACCTGGATCCAGACCAGCCTGTGCATACGCACAGTCTGATCAGGATCCATGCTGTCCTCAAATAGCTTCATTGTGATGTGTAGCAACTGTAAGAGAGCAGCATTGATCCTGATCCGACTGCTCTTAAGTACATGCTGGTCTGGAAACATGGTTGTCTAGAATGCTATAAAGGACGTTGTTCCAGATCCCGGCTCAAACATTTCCAGTCAACTCGGGCTTAATCCATGGAGTTATGTTGGGGATTTCACTGATAACATAAACATCTTCAAAGTATAATGGAATTGTAGTATCATAAAAGATGTGTATGTCTGTACGTATCAATTTACAGACCTATTTACTTATAGAGGCGGCACAGTGGTATTTGTGCTTATAAAGGAATGACACCACAAAGACTGTATTTGCCAACAATTATAGATCTAACTCAACTTGCATGTTTACATTAGATTTTTTTCTGAATGGACCAGAAAGATTGTCTCGACCACTAAAACTGGCAGTGTGATTTTGGAGTTAACTGGAATAAAGAATGTTATGAATTGATATGCGGGGTTATTCGCTCTTCATGATTACCCGTAGTATACTATCCTGAGAGTAATCTTTGCTCACAACCTGATAACAGCGAGGACGACAGTTGGAACCTTTTGACCATGGCTACCCTTTCAAGACCAATGTGTAAAGCCATTGTCAAAACTTAGTCGTCGTGTGGAGAATGAGAAAATGTAAAGACAAACTATATAACAAGAATAAAATATATAAGCTATTTGATCACTTTAGACAGCTAGCTGACACGTTTCATAACAAATATCACTCCACTGTTTTAATCCCTTCATACAACAGGCAGTTGAAGATTGTTTTGTATTCCATTAGTTGCCCATTGATTTAAATATTCATTCAAACCAAAATAAGAACATTCATTGGTATCTCCAGAAACCGCGGAGTTTTCTCGTATTCGAGGTTTGTGCAGTCCATCGTGCATGGCAGACATAATTGAGCCAGGATCTGGAAAAACGTCCCTTAAGGCTTTTGAGTCCAACATAGATCCAGATCAGCCTCTGCATACGCACAGTC
The DNA here is from genome assembly GCA_963680895.1 of Fragum sueziense. Taxonomy (NCBI): domain Eukaryota; kingdom Metazoa; phylum Mollusca; class Bivalvia; order Cardiida; family Cardiidae; genus Fragum; species Fragum sueziense. The sequence goes on from OY804592.1 coordinate 65,931,611, forward strand.
TGATCAGGATCCATGCTGTTCTCTAATAGCTTCTTTGTGACCTGTAGTAACTTAAAGAGAGCAGCATTGATGCATATTGGACTCCATTTGACAACAGGCCGATCTTGAAACTCAATTTTTAAAAATGCTATAAGGGACGTTTCTCCAGATCCCGGCTCATATGTTGCCGTACTAACCAGCATTCATACAAATTGATTGTCTAATCGGAATTACTTTACAAACCATCTGATCGAAAGCGACGTATGTCTCGACCAATCGCATGGGTTGTTGTGTAATTGTAAAGGTAAAATTAAACATAGACTTGTTTTTGAATACCATCCTTGGTGTCCGTCATTGGTGTGATACTCAGGTCAAACCTTAAAAAATACATGTACATGTACAAAAAAACTAGTTAAAAAGTAGTTCACTCTTAACGTCCAACAAGCACGTTCTCATGATAATAATTGTTTCCTTGTCATTATCCTTTCATTTCATCGGCAGCGAGAGATTGTTTTGTTATTTGATTGGTTGGCCATTGATCCATATACTTGTTTAGGCCTGGGAAAGAAAGGACAAGGCATCTGGAAAAGGACTCTTACTAATATTTGAAGCGAACATTATTTCAGACCAGCCTGCGTATTCAAGATACATGTCCTAGTGTGGCTTACTCATGACCCGAAACAAAATGCATGTAGTTTAGCATCATCCGTACATAAGCATGCGCACAAGCGGATACAAAAGGATAAAAGCCACACATGTTAGAAATGTTCTTTTTTCGGATACTGGCTCAAGTAATTGACTTTATTTAACCAGCGACCCATATTACTACAACATCAATTTATCTCTGTTCGGTCTTGAATAGTCATTCCAGAAATGATTTCTTTATTTGTGGTTATTGACGTAAAATGAAATTTTATGATATTTTCTGGTGCGTCATGTCGGAAAAACAGCACAGATGTAAAAGCTATCATCTGTGTCGTTTACAATTAAATAATAAATGTAATACGTAATTGGGACCCAAACGCCAGGTATTTAGGAAGGGTTACACCGTGTGCATTCTTTTGCAAAGTCTATGCTGTAACGAGTTTTGTCTAAGTTTGAACGGTGACCTATATTAGTACAACATCAATTTGTCAATGTCCAGTCCCGAATTGTAATTTTAGAAATGATTTCTTCATTTGCTAGTTAGGACGTTTACAATAGTAGCAATATACATGTATGTCAATAAACGCCACAAAATATTCCTGCCTCTATTCGGCCAATACCATAGACATGTTATGTGGTCAAAGAGGAATCGCCTCTGGCCATCAGCAGAATATGAATTGTTGGTTGAAAAAATATGAATCATTGTGTCTTTCGCAACAAACGGGTTGGTAAATGGTTAATGTATAATCTGAATATAACTAGGACTTCTCAATATTTCGTCAAAGAATATTTATGTAATAGATGAATTCACCTCGCCAATGTCCCTATTTTGCCGATGAATATACTTCATTAGTGAAATACTATAATGTATCATTAGCACCAAGTTATGTAAGACCAAAATTAATGGCTTAGCGGGATAACTAAGTCGCGAGTGAGCGACCAGACACGTGTCTGCGCCATATGTGTCTGTTGGTCATTACAATAGCCTATTTCGTCGCTTTTCAACAAAAGCGAAGTAACTGAATATTGTTTGTTATTTACCTGATATAGTTCACAAACACGTATCTTACGTTGCGAAAGCTTTAGCAGCTAGTCATTTCCTTCTTTTATAAGCATATACAGTATAATTAAGGGTATAACTGGTGAAACATGTATAATGTCGTCACGTAAAGGCCAAATATTATGATAAACACTGCTTCTACATTTACATAACAACTCACAAAAATAATTCATGCCAACAAAAATGATTGACTTGAAACGACACATGTCAATTATATTTAACTTCTTCTCTTGGCATTGTTTCCTAGTAATTACCACCATGTATTTTAATACATGACAACACTGATTATCTGAATAGATATGCAAGAGTCTAGAAATCAGTAACGTAGCATTTTTAAGACAAACAGGGTTTCAGATCACCATGTGCCCATGTGATGTTTGATCAGGCTCAGTTCTGCCCATTTCCTTTACTACAAGTTGTACACGTACTTATGTAGAAAAATAAACACACATTACCTGAGTTATATAATCCAATTTTTTCACCTGAGAGGGTGTGTCTAAGCAAAGAGGTTATTCGACGAGTTTACTGCTCGATATTTTGGTCGGGATAAGAGATAAACGTGCGGCACGAGCATGAACACATTTCGAAATTGAAAGAATGTTCAATTGTAAAATGTTTTGTTATAAAACCTCGTAACTACAGCCTGGTACACACTGTAGTTATAATGTTTTGCAATAATACCGACGATTTACCGCTAAGCGGCAAGGCTGTTTCTCCTCAAGCTAAATGTAATGAACCGTTTATTTGGCTCCGCCCTGTCTCCCGAATAAAAACAGAATAGATTCACTATTAAACGAGAATAATTACAGTTGAACTGCTTTATCAAAACAACTGAAATTATTCTCGTTTAATTGTGAATCTATTATACTCCTTTCCAAAACATGACCTGGTTTTGACGTCCCTGATATAAATGGCTTAGGAAAATATTGAGACAAAATGAGAAACTGCTGATAACCAGCAGTTTCTCCTTTTGTCTCAATATTTCCCTTGTTGTAATTCACACAAATTCTATCTGTAACAACAACTAACCACACATGTAGCAGCTGTCGAATTAGAACAGTCCAAATTTTTGCTGTTTTGGGAAAGGGTTAATCACTCATATATTGATAGATTCAAAAGTGTTCATAGCAAAAAAAGGGTGTTTGTAATTAACATTCTGTGAAAGGTGATTGGTCAGAAAAACATTTGTAAATATGACTTTCCGGTATACAAAATATATGAAAATATTATGTTTTGAGAACTCAAACGATTCCAGGAAATTAATGCGTAACATTTTTACTAATTACTATAGAATCAAGAACATGAACATTTTTGAAATACGAAACTCGTTTTTGCAATTTAAATTATTTTTCATGACTTGAAAAATTAGTGTTAGTGAATAATAAGAAAAATGCAGAGCATTGCAAATTGAAGACATTTTTAAAGAAATATCGGTACCGCTATGTTGATTTACTAGATGAATGTAGGTCGCATCGACTCCTTTGTATAAATATTTAATTTCCCCTAATGACTTTTCCTTGTTATACCATATAGTGTGACCTCGTTTGACAAAATTGTGATTGTTTCCTGTGGTTCCCTAGATTGTGTCCAAGAAAGATAAGGATGTATCAAATATTATTCCAAAGCTTTATCACTAAAAGCGGACTTTTGTCAGATTTGTAAGATCTTTCAACCTTCACAAAAATCAAATAATATTAGCTTTATCCCATCTGTGATCTCGACTGTGTAGTATAACCTCAGCAAGAGAGTGCTTTATTGTTTTATACAAAACTATAGTAGATAACTGAAAAGCGTCAAATCACTGTTTCTGGTTAACTATGGTGTCCGAGGTCAAGAGAAAGGGGGAGTGAGAATGTTTCAAATTTCTTATCTCAAATAAAAACACTTTGGTGTAGGTACTCATTTAAATCGTCTCGGTGAGACGATCACAATAAGTATCCACAAATTATAGTTTGACGGATTGGTAATGAAATAATTCATTTTAAATAGTGTTTAACCCTCTCCCAAACAAGACCTGGTTTTGACGACCCTAATAGAAAGGGCTTGGGAAAACATTGAGACAAAAGTAGAAACTGCTGATAACCAGCAGTTTCTCCTTTTGCCTCAATATTTTCTGAGCAATTTCAAACACAAAACCTATCATTATCAACATTGATTTTGTCGCCTGAAGCAGCTTTCAAATTGGACCACCCTAAAATGTTGCCGTTCGGGAAAGGGTTAACCGGTCTTATCTGTTGCTTTGTATAACATTGATTTTTAGCTCCACTGGCCTTTCAGGCCAGCGGGCTATTGTCATGGCGATGTGTCCGTCGTGCGTCAGTGCGTGCGTGCGTCCGTGCCTGCGTCCGTAAACTTTTTCTTTAAAAATCTTCTCCTCAGAAACTACTGGATAGATTTCAACCAAACTTCACAGGAATGATCCTTAGGTGATCCTCTCTCAGATTCCTCCAAATAATTTGGATTGAGACAGAATAACATGAGTTATCTGCCCTTGAATGTCAAAAATAGCTGGTTTTGACTTTATTTTTACTCTAAAATCTACAAATATTTAACAATCATTACAAAACTTGGACAGAATATATATAGGCATGATATCCTGCCTGGGTGTAATTTTCAGCTTGATCAGAATTCTACATCATGAGTTATGTGCCCTTGAATTTGACAAAATTGCCATTTTCGACTTTGTTTTCACTCTAACATCCATAATTGTTAACCAATCAAGATGATATTTGGACAGAATCTTGTTGACAATAAGATCTTGCTTATGTGTAATTTTCAGGATGATTGCATTGCTGCAATCTGAGTTATGTGCCCTTGAAATTGATAAAATTGTCAGTTTTCGACACTTTTTTCACATTTGCGGCCACGAATATAGACTAATACTGACAAAATTTGGACAGAATGATGCTGGCCTTAAGATCTTGCATGAGTTCAATTTTTAGCTCGATTATAAACTCACATACTGAGTTATGTGCCCTTGAATTTCGCATAATTACAGTTTTCAACTTTATCATCACTCAAAATATTGGTCAATAATTAACCTTCTTTTTGCTTTGACCATATGATTGCTTCTTTTTACTTTGTATCTGCTCTAGAAACCACAAGAATATAATAATATATAAGTTTAAGCATTTAGATAAAGTCAAAATTTTTATAGTATACCACAAAAAATTCAGGCCTGTGGAGCGAATCAAGACCTTCAGGTCTTTCTAGTTCACAAAAAAGGCACAGAATTATAGTATCCCGGAACAATAGTATAAAAATTTTGCAATTTGTTATTATAAAATCCAAATCATATATTGAGGGTACTCATCGGTCACCTCTCAATTAGACAAGTACAATATGTGTCAAAAATATACGGTTTAACAAGCAGTAAAATACTATGTGCATTTTGCAATGTCATAATCCTCATATTGTCATTTAGATTTACGGCGATCATTCATTGTATGTGTCGGTTCTTCTCCTAATTTTATTCGTTGGACTGCAATGAGATGATTTGCCTTCGAATCGTAAATTCTTTAAATATTTTAAAAATAACACACTAAGGAACACCAAGTATTTTATGCAAATATTTCTCGGATAGTTTGACAACCCAGCCGCAATCATTTTCCTGTAAGCTATAATATAAGGCTGGTACACGGCAATAAAAGAATTTATATCGCGCTGTAAGACGTTAAATCTTGTTTGATTGGAAAATCAAAGTTTCTTATGAAAGCAACGTTTGCGGTGGTTATTAGATCTACCTGGAAATAGTCAGTAAGAGCTGTTTTGACACAACATTATTTCTAGACCTACATACTGTATTATGAAAAGGACCGAGGATTTATGATTTGTTACCGCTCAGGTCGTCTGTATGGTCTGTTCGTCTGTCCGTAAGTAATTGCATCTCCGCTCAAAATGTATCAGATTTTAATTGAAACAGCCCAAATTTGTAAAAATGTCTTTTTTTAATTTTTGTTTGTTATCACTGTTATAATACTACTCGAATTCTAGTAATACATCTTGATGTTGTGTATAGCTACAAAAATGATCTAGGTTCAATGCATTAATTTAAAAGAAATTTCGAAACGATTGGTACTATTCGTTTCATGAATATGTCAATTTCATGTCTTCTTGGCTGTTAGCTAATTTTTCATGTCCGTTTTGATCTTTTGGAGAAAAGAACATGTACGCACTTCCAAGTAGCATGGGTCCAGTCGTCAATATACAATTTGGTCAATAAGATATCGCATAAAAAATCAATACCCATCAGATATTGCGGCACCCGTTTTTGATCGTGTTGATATTGACGATATTTAGACCGGAGAAAGTAAAAGAGGGAAAATGATCAGTCTGGAACCCTGCCTAACTTCCAATGCGCTTATAACGCTACAATTTCTAACAGTCTACATTAATTTCTTCCGTCTTAATTACATTTGCCGAGTTCATGAACCTGAGAAGCAATTCACTTCCATCAAAGGTCTAATGTTTGATCATTATTTTTGTCAGAAGCGTTATTTGCAATCATTGACGTGTATTATGTATTGAGAAGTACAGTCGACACTCGTTATGTCGACATCGGATAAGTCGAATTTTCGCTTAAGTCGAAGTTCAAATCTGGTCCCGTCCTCATTAATGGACATTTTTTTTCAAACACAATAATTTCGAACTGAGTATAGCTATTGAAATATAGTAGGAAAAGGATAGAAATTGCTCGAAACGAGCAATTTCTTTCCTTTTTCTACTATATCTCAATTATAGTCGTACTTTATTAGTTTTAAAAACGGTCAAATATCAACTTTATCGAAGCCGAACAAAATCGGATGAGTCGAACTCCGGATATGTCGAGGTATTTTGACGGCCCGACGACTTCGACACAACGAGTGTCGACTGTATGTTATGTATGTTTTTCATTGATTCCGACCACTAGCAAATGCATGGACAAACCGTTCACAAGAACCTAGCATAAAGACAACACTACTCTTCTATTTGTTGATCTGATAGGACAATATCAATATTCATGATAAAGGAGAGGACCACTAGCAAATGCATGGACAAACCGTTCACAAGAACCTAGCATAAAGACAATAATACTCTTCTATTTGTTGATCTGATAGGACAATATCAATATTCACGATAAAGGAGACTTAAACTTGCTGTTTCACAATGGAGCAAAACATGTTTCTATGATTCTTAAGCATACGCATTTCCGTTTTCTAAGATATAGTATCTTTTCTAAGTTGTACTTCTGTTGTGTTATAACCATTATAGTGAACGACAAAAATAAACAGAATTCGATAACGAGGGTAACATGCAAAACATCAGTAGCCAACAAACAGGTTTCCGTTATGTATGCATTAAGATACTAAATTTGTATGAGATATGTGACCCGTCACGCTGAAAGGGACCTTATCCGAACTCCAAAAATCCAAATTTTGACAGACTTGTCAGCTTCAGTACATGTCAACCAGATATTGTATGCGAAAAATGAACGTATAGAAAGATAGGGAAAGCATTCTAGATTTCGAAAATTACATAAAAGTGAAAAGTGTCGGCCCTAGTCTGGCTGCGCGGACTGCGCAGACTGACTAGGGTCGATATTTTTCACACATCCGATAAGGTCCCTTTTAGCGTGATGGGTCACTTTGTACTTCGTTGTGATTTTATAGAGATAATTATTGTGTCTGAGAGCTCACATAATAACGAAATACGATATGTGTTTCTTTCACGATGCTTAATGTCGAAAACCTTTTGTTCGAATCGCAATAATACAATTTCATAATATGGAAATGCATGCAATCGCGTCATAAATTATATTGAAATAATTTCAAAAAATGTTTGATAGGTTTTCTGGATACATATATATCAGAAACGATCTACACATGAAATAGTTATATGCAATATATGTATGTACAATCGTTAAGCATTATCATTTATTTATGGTGGCATCGAAGAAGAGCCTCGATACAAAATATATCAGCACTAGGTGTTCAAGAAAATACAGAAATTGTGATGAAAGTGTATAGCATTAAATGATGGACTACTTTAATCATATTGTTAAATGTCAGTTACATTAAAACCATTGTTGTGTTACGTGATTCCGCGTCGTGTATTGCTGTGGTTTGAGAAATATTGTATTGTATTAAGCTCTATTGTGTGCTTCAAATCTGATATATGGAAACCCCGTTTGGTAACAATTATAACAAAGTTCCTTTTATTACTACACGTGTTATAATGTCTTAACCCATATGGTAATAACCTATTTGATGATATAATTCCTTCAGCTCAAAAGTTAAATCTAACCGTCTTGTCAAATAAACTTGACCTATCCAAGACATGAAGCATCTATTCAATATGAAGTCAAGGACTGATATTTGCATGTTATGCTCATATAGGGATGGTGCACAGAAATGATCGTGTCATGAGTAATGTCCCTACAAAACCTGCGATTGTACCATCTAAGAGATAGCGACAAAATTTTTTATTCCGCAGATATCAGTTGCGAATGGAATATCGTTCTTACTACAAGGAGCCTATCAATTTTCTTCTTGACCATTGGAAATGTCTTAATTGTAAAAGTCATGCATGATGTTTGCATTGCGACTCCAGTAATTTACAGAGAAGCTTGCTCTAATTGGTCCCCACACTTGCTCATTTAAATAGCACCCAGTTCACCATTGTCTGTTAAAAACCTTTTTGATTGGGTTCATTAAGTTTAAGAATTACTACAGCTGATTCAAGATGTAGATCTTTACAACACTAATTTTCAAGATCGGAACCGACGATACTTTGGTACCAGCCCTTACATTCATTGACGTGCTTCTAAGCAAATAGGAACCCATTTTAAGGATATGATCGCAGAAGGCCATAAAGCCAAACTGTCGTCGCTTTACAACAAAAACCAACTCAAATTCAAACAAGTTTAAGTTTTTGCTGAAATGTATCGATATGTGAACCAGATCAGACCCAAAAGTGATCTGCCACAGATCGCATTTCAAAAATGAACGTACACAAAGGTAGGAAAAATACTAATTCAGAAAATCATCTAAGAGCTAAAAGTGTCGACCATTGACAGTCTGCCTGTTTCGTAATGGCACCCATGTTCGAGAAGGTAATGTATTTCAAATAAACTGTTATGGATTGTCATCTAAAAAAAACACAATATAACATGTTAAAGACTGAGTACAAACAAGTGTTTTTTTTTCTCTCTCTCTCTAAATGTAACAAGGTCTCTTACAAGACATGACATCAATACAACATAATCGTTACATGTCAACACTGACGGAGTTTTGTTAGATATAATTGAACAAGATAGACACGTGCCAAATTTTCCAAAGTTCAACGTTGGACGTCTGTAATCTGAATAATATCACTGCTTTTCATCAAAAATCGAGGATTTTGTCCAAAAGCGTCGGTATGAACGGTTTGGTCGACACAAATACAATGTGTAAAATGTAATGTCCACAACCTATTTATCAATTTCCCATTGAAATGATACTACTTTAATTTTCTTGCATTAAAGTGACATTTCAGAATTTTTTGTCATAAATTTTACTTTTATTTTTATCTGAAAGAGCATATTTCCTTATGAAAATTCTGAAAATTTCAGGCCAAAATATTGCGCCGTTTACGAGAAATTTATATTTTTTATGTTGAACAAATTGTTGTGGACAACAGTTCGGATTTATATGCAATTTATCGATTATGTCTCAACTTTAAACGCGTGTGTCTCGCTTATTGCCAACAACTTAAAAAACTAATAGTATTCATACTCATTAGAATAACCAATCTTGGCATCAAGACATTCTTTAAAAAATTGAAATTGGAATGAAATGTCCCTTTAAAGAGACATTGCATTCCTATTTCATTTTTTTAAAAGTATGTCTTTATGCCAAGAAGGGTTCTTTTAATGGCTATCAATGCTATTACTTTTTAAAAGCTTTTGCTGACAAGAGAAAACACAAATCCATATACATAGATCTGTACTTCTGTATATGTTTAATTCTAACACAAAGATATAGATTTCTCGTAAACAGTGCAATACTTTGACTTGAAATTTTCAGAATTTTCATAAAGAAAATATGCTGTTTCAGATAAAAATAAGAGTACAATTTACGGAGAAATATCTGTGAAATGTCACTTTAAATTAAGAAATTAGGTTTTACATGAAGAATCATTATAATTGGTTGTATATGGCATGGTCTGAATAAGACTCCGAAAAAGCATAAGAATCAACTATTATTGATATGTCACCCATGTTGCTTTTCAAAATAATTAATCTCATACTGGTACATTTTTTAAGAAGAAATTTTAGTATTTTCCTGTAGTAGCGTATCAATTGAACATTGGGTTGATTGGTATAGGTTTTTCAAGAAGAAAAAATCGATTGATTTAGACTTATTTAACTCTCTCCCAAACAAGACCTGGTTTTGACGTCCCTAATAGAATAGGCTTGGGAAAACGTTGAAACAAAAGAAGAAACTGCTGATAACCAGCAGTTTCTCCTTTTGTCTCAATATTTTCTGTGTCATACTTTACACAAATCCTATATTTAATAACATCAATTTTGTCATTTGTGGCAGTTTTTTAATTGGAGCACCAAAAAATTTTATCGTTTAGAAAAGGGTTAAGACAATGCTTTGTCCAGATTATGATAATATTCCCAAGCGTTTCAAAAGTGCTAACCCATTTCAAGTAGTCCAACGTAATACTAAACATAATGCCCAACTCAGAGAATTCAGATCGTGAGGAGTCAACTAGTGTAAGATAGCATTGAAGACTACCATCAGCCAGAGCAAAAATACAGTCCTATCAAGATTCATGCTGCTGACTGACAGATGCTAAAGACTTAGGAGACATTTATAGCGAACAGAATGTATTGATTCCGGTCTAAAATGTAATACAGCCCCGTTTCCGAAGTCCAACCTATATTGACGGAGAATTTCCGTAATCTCCTCGCAACGTTGATTTTGTCAATGAATTATGGCCGTTTGGAATCCGTTATATAAATATTTAATTTCCCCTACGACATTTCCTTATTAGTCAAAATACGCTGACCTAGCGTGACTAAATTAGCCTTTTCTTGCGGTTCTCGAATTTACTTTCGTCCTCTGGTATGTTATTAAGTCTGGTCGTCACTTGGAAAAGTCGACCAATTTACTTTTATTATCTAGACCCCTTTTTTTACCAATAGACATGTTAACACTGGGAATGGGCGTATACATTCAATATGTATACACGTTTGCCTTTGTCCAAGATCATTCTCAAATAGGATAGATTCCGGTGGGAGGTGTCCATCTGTGAAATATCAAGGCTGTATATGTAATAGCTCATAAGATATAGGCCCGGTTTAATTTATTTTAAAGTAGGTCAAACTCCAAGGTCAAGGTCAAAAGATCCAAGGTCATGGTCAAATGTGAATGATGTTGATAGGAGGTATCCATGTGTGAGATATCAAGGCTGTATGTGTAAAAAGACATGAGATATAGGCCAGGTTAAGAATTAAGTGTAAAAATCAACAAAGGGCAATAACTCCAAGAGTTATGGTTCTTGTGCACTGTTCCTCTCCATAATGAGATCTATCCACCTGTAAAGTTTCAAAATTCTACCTTACATACTTTTTGAGTTATGCTCCGGACAAGAATCAAGTTTGAAAATCAAGAAAGGACAATAACGCCAAAAGTTTTATTGGCATAGTTACGGTTCTTGTTCACTGCACCTCTCCATAATGAGATCTATCCACCTGTAAAGTTTCAGGATTCTACTTTACATACTTCACAGTGTATAGTCCACTGTACGCACTAACTTCCGCTTGCGAGTAAGAAAATGAGTCAAAAAGGAGATTGAAGCCCGAAAACAGGTAAATAGTTCATATTAGATTGAATCGAGTTTGATTTATCTCGTATTATGGTGGAAGGAATATGAAAAATTATCATTCCTGGCGTATATCTACGGAAAGAACTCTATTTTCCGACGAAAATGCATTTGCTCACTTAATTTTCTCCAAATCGTCACTTTGATTGACTCCGAACAAAGATTTCAACCCTTAATATCTAGTATAAGAACAAATCCTTTTAATACATTGAAGAATATTTATCTATGCTCCCAAATATTACACGATACAGTGTGTTAAAACATCGGTTTAAAAAATATTAACTATAAAACTGTCACTGGTGTTGCCTGCTCACTGTACGGTTGCTTGCTACCTCATTGTACGGTTGCTTTCGAGCACAACCATAAATCATGTACGGTTGTTTGAGAGCAAAATGTATTGTAATTTTGTATATTTTTCTTTTTGAACAACGACTGTTGGTGACTTTAGTGTCTAAATTTGCATACCTTTAACTTTTTACATATACCATGCATTGAAGTGTTTTAGGAGTGGGTTAATAACCCAAAGTTGTAAAATGAATACAACGTTTTGTATTTATAAACATGTTTATTTTGTTTACAAAATGATCCTCATAATCTTAAATGATCTTTATTATACAAAATTTGCATTTTTTCGAAGTTAATTTCATGTTGAATTTGGACTTAAATTGATATGGAAGACAGATTGCGCTATACAAACACATGGTTAATATAACATTTCTTTTTTTTGTAGGTTGAGAATAAATATGGAAACATATTGCATCTATTGTGATTCGGAATCGAACCAGTTTTGTGAATTGATAGACCAAATGATTATTAAACATCCTGACCAAAACCTGAAAATGAAGACTATCAACAAATAAGAGCTACTTGTGAAGTCATACTCATTTTATGCCATTGTATCGAAAGATTGGGGGTATATTGTTTTACTCGTGTCTGTCTGTCCGTCTGTCCGTCCGTCTGTCTGTCCGAAAACTTAACACATGCCTTTTCTCCAAAAGTACTTGACATACAAAGCTCAAATTTGGTGTGCAACTTCCTTTCAATATTATCTATCTGTTGCATGCAATTTGACCTCCCTCAAGGTCACCTGTTAACCCTTATCAACCATTTACATGAAAATTTAACATTTTACAAAAATGGCTATTTCGGAGGCATTGGTATTTCACAAACACATCTTGTTTGTGTTTTTTTTAATTCAATACCAAACATTAATGGTCTAAAATTGGTTCATTTATTATTCATTATTGACCTTCATCTAAACAACTTTGTAACAGTTCAAGCTTGAATCCATTTGCATACTCAGGCGCCTTTAGATGCACCCTAAAATTGGAAAATATTGAGAAAAAGGAAGACAAATACTGATTACCTGTATTTCACTTTTCCTTCTATTACAAAGAATTTTTAATTTTGCTGTCTGATATATCCCCTTTGAATTTTGAACAGTCCGTAATTCTGTTGTTTTGGGAAGGGATACATGTAAGTTTAATCATGGCTGTATTTTGATTAGCTTCCAGATTGTAATTTTGATTTTATTTGCTTTTCTCAACAGGCTTAACACAAACAAAGGTTTTGCTAAACTTTATACGTGCTATTTCATTTTAAGGTTTTCGACTGCCCTTTACATTTGTACCATGCAATGGTTTCATTCTGTAGTAAGAACAAAGTTCCGTTGCCTTAATTCCACCTGGAAGCTCAAATGATCACATTCAAGACCATTTTGAAAACTCTAGATGCCCAGTTCCCTGTATCACTTATCACATTGGTCCATCGTGCTATGGACCTTTGTTGTTATGATACAACATCCGTTTATGTCAAACAAATAGAAATCACCAAATAGAACTCAATACGGTCGAAGCTATGGAAAAAGACTGCAGAGGGAAAATAATTCTGCGGTATTTCATCAGAGGTTATCTTTATTCGTGTTTGATCTTTGAAACATATTGGATTTTTGGCTGACACATGAGCATGAAGATTGAATTAATGGGGTTTACCGCCTTTTTTTAAATGTCTAAGTCTCTCAGCGGTACAGCCATAATTTTCTTTTCCGACCTACTTCTTCTTCATGAAAATTTTCGTCTAGCCCATCTATAACAAAAGATTCATCCATAATCTGAAACACAGTCAGTTACATAGGTTTTTTGTCAAATAACATTTAAAAACATTCAACTGGTGTTCTATCTCAAAGCTGTTCTATTGAGACTATGTAACTAGAGAATTATATAAATCATAGATACAATGTATTGTTTCAATGAATTTTTGAAATTTTTACCATTAACAAAGCTAGAATCAACTTTTTTGAAACAGTTCTTTTATGCGAAAGTTCTCATATCAAATTTTAAATATTCCTATGAAAAATAATTGCTTAAAAACTATTTTCATAATAATTTTTTGACAAGAAAATGCTACTGAGCTCTCATGTAACCGTACAGTGACATCGCAAGCAACCGGACTAAAGCTTTCACAGATTGAGCAAGCAACCGTACAGTGAGGCGACAACACCAGTGGTGTTTGATAGTCGATATTTCTTGAACCAATGCGTTCATGTCTGTTATTCTTTAGTTTTCTGGTGCTAAGATGGTATATCTTCAAAATAACAAAAGTATGTGCTTGTATATAAGTTGTAAAGCTTTGAAATCGATGTTTGAAATCAATGAATTTGACATTTTCGAAAAAAAAATCGTGAGCAATCGCATTTTGTCTGAAAATGTAGCTTTTCTCAAATGATAAACTAAGTAAATAACCTAGTTTATGTACATACAGCCCATGCATGTAGAAATTCTTTCATATTTCATTTTATAATTAACTGTTTACCTGTTTATTTGGCTGCAATCTAAAACCTCGACTCGTTTCCTTACTCGCAAGCGGAAGTTATTGCGGACAGTGGACTATACACTGTGTACTTTTTGGAAGCAAATTTTCCAAATTTGCTTCTCTTAGCAGCCATGTGTCTCTGCACTTTACCATTCTCTGCATACCACACAACATCCTCCGGTCTTCCTCACTATAAATAGTTCTATCAAAAGCAAAGATTAATGAGGTAACAGTCATTCGAATATTCAATATGTAAGTCTGAAGTTATGTGTAGATATTGAATTGTGTGACTGAAAATTAATCATGTCTCTGAGAGATGAAAAGATCCAGGTAGTAATTTGCTTTATTATGGTTCAAAGATCAGTCCAATGGCCTTCCTTGTAAATGGGTCAGTCGAGTTTACTGAACTATGAAATATATTCAGCTTACACAAACGATTAATATGCATGAAGTTGTGCTAAAAATAAATACAACTCCATCATGAAATCAAAGTATGCAAGGTATTCTGGATAATCAAAGTACTTAATCAAAATACTCTACGAATCAAAGTATTCAAGGTATTCAAATGGATAATCAAAGTGCCTAATCAAACTACTCTATTTCTGGCCCCGGTTTCTCGAAAAAACTTACGTTCTCATGCTCAAATCTGAGCACAGTGCTCAAATCGCATGAAATCCACGTGAACTTCAATGGAATACCCTTCAACGTTGGAGAGTAACCCTTTGATGTTGAGCATGTTCTCATGAGAATATACTTAAGTTTTTTTCGAGAAACTGGGGCCTGGACAGGCCTACATTTTTGAAAAATTTGCTTCCAAACAGTACTGTCAGTACTTTGATTGAGTTATACTCCGGACAAGAATCAAGTTTGAAAATCAACAAAGGACAATAACTCCATAAGTTTTATTGGCAGAGTTACGGTTCTTATGCACTGCACCTCTCTATAATAAGATCTATCCACATATTAAATTTCATGATTCTACTTTACATACTTTTTGAGTTATGCTCCGGACAAGAATCAAGTTTGAAAATCAACAAAGGACAATAATTCCAAAAGTTCGATCGGCAGAGTTACTGTTCTTGTGCACTGCACCTCTCCATAACAAGATCTATCTACCAATGAAGTTTCATGGTTCTACCTTAAATACTTTTCGAGTTATGCTCCTGACAATGTTTGCGTCTACGGACCGACCGACCGACTGACCTACCGACCGACAGACCGACCAACCGACACTTGCAAAACAATATACCCCCATTTTCCTCGAAAGGGAGCATAATTGTGCCTTTTTCAAATAATGATGCGTTAAGACACAATACAGAAAGACCTAGAGACAAATATCATCATTATGGCTTGTTATACATACAACGAACCTTCATTGATATTCTCCTTTTCCCTCAATATTTTGAAACCCCTTTTATGAATAGGATGTCAAAATCAGGTCTTGTTAGGGAAACGATTAAATGGACGTATGAGGAAGGATATTTCTTTTGACATAATATGGTCAAGGAGTAAAGATGAGAAACGAAGTCACATCTCAATTAATACTATAAAGCCACATGCTCTGTCATGATTTGTCAAAAACAATTACACTCGTGATTCAGGGGCTATCATCCAATTTCCTTTCAACCTTTAATCCCAAACGGCAAAATTTTAGGGTGATCCACTTCAAAATTTGTCACAAATGACAAAATGGATGCTATTGCAGATAGTTTTTGGGTATAATATGGCACAGAAAATATTGAGACATAAGGAGGGACTTCTGGTCATTATCAGCAGTTTCGTATTTTGCCTCAATATTTTCCACAGCCTTTTCTATTAGGGACGTCAAAACCAGGTCTTGTTTGGGAAAGGGTTGAATATTGATGTTATGTTGGAAGTATGACAACGGAAAATAAGGAATATTGCAATGTTTGTTCCTTGGTTTTGTTCACTCAATGTTTCAGCACAGAAAATGCAAACAATTCAGAACGTCAAACAAGCGCCTGTATTTGGCAGAACAATCGACATTCGGTCTAAAACGAAAAAAAACAACTTTCAAATATGAATGTCTAAAACCCAGAATCAGACATTTAGACATTCGATTTGACTTTCGAACAAGCCCATTTTTTAGCTCGACTTTTCGAAGAAAATGAGAGCTTATACTGTCACCCGGGCGTCGGCGTCGGCGTTGGCGTTGGCGTTGCAACAAAGGTTAAAGTTTTTTTCAAACATCAATAACTTCCATATTATCAAAGGGATTCAACCCAAACTTGGAATACTTATTCTCCATCACACCCTCTACCTTACTATCTGGGCCCATGACCCTAGATCCACTATATTTGGAGTTATGTCCCCTTTATACTAAGCAACTTAGAAAGTCAAGCGCGCTGACTTCGGACAGCTCTTGTTATGTCTACTTATCAGACTTACTGTAGACATAAGACATTCGATTGGACATTCCCATTTTAGAAACCCAGAATTTCGATAAAACATTCTACCAAACCCCTTTCTAAGTATAAAAACAAGGGTTCTACATTAGACATTTGATTAGACGTTGCATTGAAACCTGTCATCTTCTCGTAACTGTATTCGAAGAACTATATATAATGTGATGATTTTATACGAAACGTACATTCTATAATGAATATGTAAGAAATAACACACGGAGGAACATCGAGTATTTTATGCAAATATTTCTCGGATAGTTTGACAACCCAGTCGCAATCATTTTCCTGTAAGCTATAATATAAGGCTGGTACAGGGCAATAAAAGAATTTATATCGCGCTGTAAGACGTTAAATCCTGTTAGATTGGAAAATCAAAGTTTCTTATGAAAGCCATGTTTGCCCTCCGTATGCGTAATTTATTACCTTGGTCCGTAAGATGTTTTTAACGAAAAATGCTTCTTGACCAATATTTTATCAAAACGTTCCAAATTTTCCGAATTGTGAACATCTCGGTTACCTGCCCATGTGTATGTCCGTCTTTCCGTTAGTAACTCTTTGAATTCAGTTTAAACTTGTCAAATAATCATTTAAGATTTCTATCAGTTACCTACTTTTAAAGACTTCTTAATGTTTTGCATATCACCTATAAATCTATCTCCCATGCATTGTAGAACTGTAATCATATAACAAGAATACATTATTTATACATTTAGTATAATTCAAGTCAAAGCGCATTCAAATTTGCATGTTTTCGTTATAGATATATGTCTATATCTCGTCTTCTTTGACCCTTTTCTCATTTTCAATGCTCGTTTTGATCTTTTAGAGAAATTGGCATGTACATTCTTCCAATTTACTTGAAACACTTCCATTTCTAACAGCCAACATTAATTTCTTCCGCCTTAATCACATCAGCCGAGTTCATGAACCTGAGAAGTAATGGATTTCTATCAAAGGTCTAATGTTTGATCATCACTTTTGTCAGGAGAGTTTTAAGCAATCATTGGCGTGTATTGTGGATTAAGAAGTACAAATGTATGTTAGGTATATTTTAAGCCATTGTGTTAGTTGCGCGCCATTTTGTTTCTCATTTATTCTGACCAGAAGTCAATTTGATGCATGGAAAAACCATTCACAAGACCATATTTAGACAATACCACTAATCATCTTGTTGATCTTATAACTATGACAGTATCACTATTTATAGTAAATTAGACTTGAGCCTTGTGTATCACAATGGAGCAAAATTTGAAGCAGATTTCAACGATTCATGGATAAGCATTTCCATTGTTTTTAAGTTGCACTTCTGTTGAATTGGAAGAAAACCGTTATAACAAAATACGATAACGAGGATGATATACTTATCTTGTTTTCATCATTCACGTATTCTTGTTTTCATTATAAACATATTCTTTGTCTACATATTGTCAAACATATTTTATTTGGTTGCACTCTGTATGTTAACATGTATATGTAATTGTGAGTTGTAAAGGCCGGTGGCCAATTATCATTAATAAAAATATATAAATATATACAAGGAGAATCAGTATGTCACCTCAAGTTTCCATTATGTATGCATTTAGATCCTTAACTGGTATGAAATATTCGTACTTCATTGTGATTTGATACAGATAATTATTGCGTCTGAGAGCTTGAACAAACATTATACCGGTATGCGTTTCTTTTCCACGCTGCTTAATGTCGAAAACCTTTTTGATCGAATTGCATTTATACATTTATACGAGGGGCGTTCAATTAAAAGTGGTACTAATGGTCCACCATACCTCACGGTTCTATAGAACTAGTGGTGCTTTACCATCTGTCTATTACTGTCTATACTTGGTCAAAGTTTGAGGAAAATTCGTTCACTCCTTCAAAAGTTATTGAACTTTTAAGTTTGTTCAGTCGTATACACTGGCTATTTTGCTGTGCCCAAAAAAGAAAACGAACTGAAGTAGGATGTACGGGTCTATATTAAAGGTCACATAGGCTTTGAAATATATGCATCAGGTGTATAAAATGAGCTATATCAGATTCATGGACATTCGAACGTTGAAAATAAGTCAGTTTTTACGAAGTTAATAAAAATTAGAATTGAAAAAACTGGCCTGAATGATGCCCCTCTCTCAGACAACCTGGGTAGAGCTAGTACCAGAGCAAATGTTGCTGTAGATTCTGACATGACCAAACAGGACGCATGGTTCAATGTGCATGAAATAGCAGATAAAGTTGGTTTTTCATCGGGGACATGTTATACGATTTTGACGAAAGGGATGAAACGCAGACAGGATTATGCCCATTGGGTCCCCCACCTGTTGCCTAAAGGACAGAGAACCACCCAAGTAAAGGTGGCAAATTATATCTTGAAATAATGCAATAAATGTGGGATTTCTGAGCTTTATACATATGATTAAACTATAATCTACTATTATGAGCACCACTGGCGTGTCATTAGCAAGCAATGGTTGATTAAAGATCAGGCAAAGTCCGTAATAGCCGAAAAATTAAAAGCGCGGCAAAAGTTTTGTACGCGGTAATTTTCAAATGTAACGGTTGTATTGTTCAAATTTCTGTTTCAAAAAGTAACACTATTGCCGGTCATTCATACAAGAAATGTATGTCGGCAAAAATAAACAAATATCACGAAAAGAGCAGGTCTTGGACCGACTAAAGAGGCATGTGCCAAATCCATGACAACTGAGCTGTACACAGGTGTCCTCTTGTCCAAGACTTCCTGGAAGAGACACATGCTGAACAGCGTCTTCATCCACCCTTATAGCCGGGTTTAAGTCCTTGGGGCGTTTTTGTGTTCCCCATGATGACGAAAAAAGCCTCTGGTCGTCGGTATAGGCCTCTATGTTCCATATGCAGTGCAATTTACCAGTGTCTGCGGTGTGTCCCAAAAGAGTCCCATTTATTTGCATATAAGTAATGGATCTCTAAACTTCAGAAGTGTGTGGTTGTCAAAGAGGACTACTTCGAAGGATTTGAGATACTTAGAGTTGAATTGCGACATAAGTATGGCTTATAGAACCCCAGTTCCAAAATTAATTTAACGTCTCTCGTATATCGAAATGCATGCAATCGCGTCATAATTGATATCGGCAGATGATTTTTGTCATGTGAAAACTTCTGCCTTTTGTTTATATAACATGATATTGAATTACTTTGGGAAAAAGATCACTCGGTTTTCTGGATTCATATTTCGGCCACAATCTAAACTTGATTTTTTTATATGCAGTGCAGCTTATTCAAGATGAACTTACACTGTTTACGAACTGGTCGCAGATAAATTGGTTCCAGCAATTAAAAGGTACTGGCTTATTTCCAAACAAAATACTGAATTCAGAAAAGAGACATCTGCCATTGAAAAATCCCGACCCTAGTCAGTACGGACAGTCCTTGCAGACTGGCAAAGGTAGAAACTATTACCTTTTTCATAATGTAAATATGTTCAAGACGTGGTGTGTATATTAAACAAGTTGTTATGGATAGTCTTCTCAAATAACATACCACAAAATGTTTACAGACTGAGCTGCCCAGTGCAAACAAGTGTTTTCCGAGTTTAACAAGGTCTCATACAAGACATGACATAAATACAACACATTCGTTACATGTCAGCACAGACGGAGTTTTGTTAGATATAATTGAACAAGATAGACACATGCCAACTTTTCCAAAGTTCAACGATGGGCGTCTGCGTTCTGAATAATATCATTGCTTTTCAACAAAATCTCGTAACTATAGCTTAACATGTACTGCTGTTACGAGGTTTATGTTGAAAAGCGTGCATATGAATTGTTTGATAGACTAAACTTTACAGTCTGTAAAATGAAATTCCAAAACCTATCCATCGATTTT
Organism: Fragum sueziense; assembly: GCA_963680895.1. Taxonomy (NCBI): domain Eukaryota; kingdom Metazoa; phylum Mollusca; class Bivalvia; order Cardiida; family Cardiidae; genus Fragum; species Fragum sueziense. Next base: position 65,952,245 of record OY804592.1, read on the forward strand.
CCATTGAAATGATCATCCTTTTAATTTCCTGGCATTAAATGAAAACAATGGATTTTACATGCAGAATTATAATTTATATGATATGACCTTGACTACATATGCCTAAGAAAAAAAGTGTTATTGTTATTTTGTTGTAGCCTATTACACCTGTTGCGTTTCAAAATTATAACGTTATTATTTTGATGCCTTTTTTAAGAAGATATATATCATATATCTATATCTTTTTTCCTTTGTTGCATCGATATGTCTAGATAAGGATACTATCACAATCATTTCAAAACCGATGACGTACTGAAAGTAGTTCGGCTTCATACTACCCATATAGATGCCAAATTCAGATAATTCAGATCGCACACGTGACGAGCAAACTATCGTAAGACAACGTTTAGAACTACCATCAGCCAGCGCCAAAATACATAGTGATCAGGAGCCATGGTGATGTATATAACATGGTACATGCCAAGAAGGCTGTTATGGAGAACAATATGTATGGGTGTTGCTATAAAATATAAGAAAATCCCGTTTTTTAAGATCCCCAACAATATTGATGTAGAATCCCCGTGATCTCCTCGCAGCAACGTTGAGTTTGTCAATGAATTCTGGCCGTTTGGAATCCGTTATATAAATATTTAATTTCCCCTACGACATTTCCTTATTGGTCAAAATACGCTGACCTAGCGTGACAAAATTAGCTTTTTCTTACGGTTCTTGAATTTACTTACAATCCTGTGGTATATTATTAAGTCTGGTCGTTACGCAGAGAAGTCACCCAATATACTTATTTTCTCTAGACCCTCATTTACTTATGAACGTGTAAAGGCTAGGAATGTACGTATACATTAAAGATGTTATATACGCTTGCCTCTGTACAAATATACGAGCAACACTTTATATACACATTTCCCCATTTTGCAACATTATTTTCATATTATATTGTGCATTAATACCATCTTTGTCAGCATCTATCCGATCATCTGCATCTCCTGGATTTCAAGCATATTTTTGTAGTCGTTCTGGAAATGGTAAAAATCATCATAATTATTTATTGTATTCCTCAGATCTGAAATGTGTTACCGTGTAACAACCCCATGTAAATGTGCTGGGTAAAAATCAAAATAAAGTGATTCTTATTACTAAAGAAGGACTGGTTACATTGTCTAACCCGTTTTGTAATAACTCATTTGGAAAAGAAATTATGCATCGAAGTTACTGATATATACATAGGTTACCATGTTCATATTAGTATAGCAGAAATGCTCGTGTTTGGAGTATTTTCTCTGCGAAACCTGCGATTTTTACCGTCTGAGATATAGAGACAAAAAGTTTATTCCGCAGATATCAGTTGCGTATAGAATTATTTTCTGATTACAAGGAGCCTATCAATTTTCTTCTTGACAATTGAAAATGGCTCTTAAGGGGGAATTCTCCAGTTTCCTAAATGTTTTCCCAAAAATAGAATTCATTTATATTTTGTATGTTGAAATTACATGTTAATACGAATTGAAAAATAAAATAAAAAAATGGATGGTCAGCGATCTTGTTTGAATTTTATAGGCATTCCTATCACATACCCCTACATCGAAAAAATGCACAATTTCTTGCACCTGTCCAAGTTCAGTAAAAATGCTTATAAAATTCTGTATATTCATCGTTTAGTCCCGAAAACGGATTTAGGGTAACGTCTTACATTTAATAAGAACAAAAAACCCAAAATATGTGCTATTATAAACGCGTAAATGTATAAAACAGCGTGCTCACGTGTTCGGTTAGATCAACCAAGCTGGAGGGTTTTATGTAAAGTTCTACATAATAGAATTTGATAAAACTCCCTCATTGTATTAAACAGCAGGTCCTGGTAATAATTCAAAAAGAAAATGTATAGGTCATCGCACTAATTAGTGCATTAAAGCAATTTTAATCATCAACACATGAATAAACTGACAAAAACAGTGGTATCTGCATACACACTTACGATCGTCTTGCTTTAAATAATCGATTTCCATCTTGAGGAAATCAGTTTCGCATAATAAATACACTTTTACCGTCGAAAATGGTAACTTTCAAATGATGTGTTATATTATTGAAAATATGGTAGCGAAACATATTGGTACGAACCATTTAATTTACTACAGTAATGACCGAGTGTTCCGAAAAACTGGAGCATTCCCCCTTAATTGTAAAAGTCACGCTTGTTGTTTGCAGTGCGGCTCGAGTAATGTATAGAGACCGCTTGTGTAGTTTTGTTTTCACCCTGGAACATTTGAAACCCGTCCAAGTGTCTATACCAACCCACACATGCCATTGAAAGGTAATGAATATGTCTTTTCTCCAAAAAATGATGCGTTTAGACACAATACAGAGAGACCTACAGACATATATCATCGTTATTGCTTGTGCCATATCATACATACAACGAACCTTTATTGATAGTCTCCTTTTCCCTCAATATATTCAAATCCCCTTTATGTATTGGATGTCAAAACCAGGTCTTGTTAGGGAAACGATTAAACGGAGGTTCAAGGAAGGTAATTTCTTTATAAAGATATGGTCAAGGTGTAACAAATGAGAAACAAACTTGCATCTCAATTAATCCTATAAAGCCACATGCTTTTTCATGATTTGTCAAAAACAAGTACACTCGTGATTCAGGGGCAATTATTCAATTTCCTTTCAAACTTTAACATGTTTAACTCATTCCCACAAATGACAAAAATGACAAAATGGATGCTATTAAAGATAAGATTTGAGCAAAATATGGCACAGAAATTATTGAGACAAAAGAGGAAACTGCTGGTTATCAACAGTTTCTCTTTTTGTCTCAATGTTTTCCCAAGCCTCTTCTATTAGGGACGTCAAACCCAGGTCTTGTTTGGGAAAGGATTAAATAAGGATGCCATATGGGAACTATGACAACGGGTAAACAAGGAATCTTGCAATGTCTATTCCTTGATTTTATTATCTTAATGTTTAGGCACAGAAAATGATAACAATTCAGGACTTCAAACAAGCGCCTGAATTTGGCAAATTAATGGACATTCGGTCTAAAACGAACCATAAACCTTTCGAATATGAATGTCTAGTACCCAGAATCAGACATAAGACATTCGATTTTACATTCGAACAGGCCCGTTTTTTGGATGTTTTCATATCATCATATCAGATTTACATAGACATGAGACATTCGCTTGGACGTTCCACCAAACCTATTTTTAGAACGTCTAAAACCAAAAAAAAAAAAAAAAATCGATGAAAAATACGACCAAACCCGTTTGTGAAAACAAGGATTAGACATTAGCCATTTGATTAGACGTTACAACGTTATCTTCTCGTAACAGTATTCGCTGTACTACTATGTGATGAATTGCCTACGAAACGTAGATTCTTTAAAGGAATATGTAAGAAATAACACACTGAGGAACACCAAGTATTTTATGCAAATATTTCTCGGATAGTTTGACAACCCAGCCGCAATCATTTTCCTGTAAGCTATAATATAAGGCTGGTACAGGGCAATAAAAGAATTTATATCGCGCTGTAAGACGTTAAATCCTGTTTGATTGGAAATCAAAGTTTCTTATGAAAACCACGTTTGCCCTCCGTATGTGTGGTTTATTTTAGGGATAATAGTCAGTGAGAGGTTTTTAACGCGAAAATGCTTCTAGACCAATATATTATAAAAACTTTCGTTCCAAGTTTTGCGAATTGTAAATGCCTCGGTTACCTGCCCGTCTTTCCGTTAGTAATTTCATTGAATTCAGTTTGAACTTGTGAAATAGTCATTTAAGATTTTAATCTGGTACCTACTATTCCTTAAAAGACTTCATGATAATTTGCATATCACTTATTTATTTTCCATGCTTTGTAGAACTGTAAACATATAACAAAAATGCGTAATTATTATACATGTAGTATTATTTGATTAAAATGCATTCCAATTTGCATGTTGTTATGCATAAATATATGTCTATTTTTTTGTCTTCTTTGACCCTTATCTCATTTTCATTGCTCATTTTGATCTTTAAGAGAAATTGACATGCGCGCTCTTCCAATTTACTTGAAACAATTCCATTTCTTACAGCAAGCATTAATTTCTTCCGTCGTAATTACATCCGCCTAGTTCATGAACCTGAGAAGCAATTGACTTCTATCAAAGGTCTAATGTTTGATCATTAGTTTTGCCAGGAGAGTTGTATGCAATCATCGGCGTGTATCATGGATTTAGAAGTACAAATATATGTTAGTTATTTGTTAGTTTCAAGACAATTTGTTTCTCATTATTCTGACAAGAGGCCAATGTTATGCATGGAAAACCGTTCACTAGATCATACATGTATTTAGACACTACCACTGTTCATTTTGTTGATCTTATATGGCAGTGATACTATTTATGGTAAATGAGAGTTGAACCTGGTGTTTTTCAATGGAGCAAAATCTAAAGCAGGTTTATCGATTCGTGGATAAGCATTTCCATTCGCTTAGATGTTGTAACCTGCTTTTTAAGTTGCGCCTCTGTTGAATTGGAAGGAAACCGTGATGGTAAACGATAACAATAAACAAAATACGATAACGAGGATGATATACAAGGAGAATCAGTATGTCACCTAAAGTTTCCATTTTGTATGTATTTAGATCCTTAACTTGTATGAAATATTCGTACTTCATTGTGATTCATATTTCGGTCACGATCTAAGCTTGAATTTTTTATATGCAGTGCAGCTTATTCAAGATGAAGTTACACTGTTTACGAACGTGGTCGTAGATAAATCGGTTCGAGCAATTAAATTCACCGGCGTATTTCCAAACAAAATACTGAATTCAGAAAGGAGACATCTGCGATTGAAAATTCCCGACCCTAGTCAGTACGCACAGTCCTTTCTGACTGGCAAAGGTAGAAACTATTACCTTTTTCATAATGTAAATATGTTCAAGACGTGTTGTGTATATTAAACAAGTTGTTATGGATAGCCGTCTCAAATAACATAACACAAAATGTTTACAGACTGAGCTGCCCAGTGCAAACAAGTGTTTCTGCGTTTAACAAGGTCTCTTACAAGACATGACATAAATACAACACAATCGTTACATGTCAGCACAGACGGAGTTTTGTTAGATATAATTGAACAAGATAGACACGTGCCAAATTTTCCAAAGTTCAACGTTGGACGTCTGTGTTCTGAATAATATCATTGCTTTTCAACAAAATCTCGTAACTGTAGCTTAACATGTACTGCTGTTACGAGGTTTTTGTTGAAAAGTGTGCATATGAATTGTTTGATAGACTAAACTTTACAGTCTGTAAAATGAAATTCCAAAACCTATCCATCAGTTTTCCATTGAAATGATCATCCTTTTAATTTCCTGGCATTAAATGAAAAAAAATAGATTTTACATGCAGAATTATAAAATGATATGATATGACCTTGACTACATGTGACTCCAAAAGTGCATAAGAAAACATGTTATTGTTATTTTGTTGTGTTACCCATGTTGCGTTTCAAAATATAACGTTATTATTTTGATGGCCTTTTAAGAAGATATATCATATATCTATATCTTGTTACTTTGTTGCATCGATATGTCCAGATAAGTATACTATAACAGACATTTAAAAAACGATGACGTATTGAAAGTAGTTCGGCTTCATACTATACATAATGCCCAATTCAGATAATTCAAACGTGACGAGCAAACTATCGTTAGACAACGTTTAGAACTACCATATGCCAGCGCCAAAATACAGACTGATCGGGATCCATGGAGATGTTTGATGGATGGTACATGCCAAGAAGGCAGTTAGGGAAAACAATATGTATTGGTGTTGCTATAAAATATAAGAAGATCCCGTTTATTAAGATCCCCAACAATATTGATGGAGAATCCACGTAATCTCCTCGCAGCAACGTTGATTTTGTCAATGAATTCTGGCCGTTTGGAATCCGTTATATAAATATTTAATTTCCCCTACGACATTTCCTTATTAGTCAAAATACACTGACCTAGCGTGACAAAATTAGCTTTTTCTTACGGTTCTTGAATTTACTTTCGTCCTGTGGTATATTATTAAGTCTGGTCGTTACGCAGAGAAGTCACCCAATATACTTATTTTCTCTAGACCCTTATTTACTTATGAACTTGTAAAAGCTGGGAATTTGCGTATACATTCAAGATGTTATATACGCTTGCCACTGTACAAATATACACCCACACTACACATTTCCCCATTTTGCAACATTGTTTTCCATATTATATTGTGCATTTATACCATCTTTGTCAGCATCTATTTGTTCATCTGCATCTCCTTTGGATTTCAAGCATCTTTTTTGTTGTCCTTTTCTTTTTTTTGTAGTCGTTTTGGTAATGGTAAAAATCAACTTATTGTATTCCTCAAATCTGAAATATGGATAACAGTGTAACAACTCCATGTAAATCTGCTGGGTAAAAATCATACTTAAGTGATTTGTATTACTAAAACAGGTTACATTGTCTCACCCGTTACTGATATATACATAGGCTATTATGCTATTATGGGTATAGCAGAAATGCTCGTGACAGGAGTAATGTCTCTACAAAACCTGCGATTTTACCGTCTGAGAGATAGGGACAAAAATCTTTATTCCGCAGATATCAGTTGCGAATGGAATTATGCTCTGACTTCAAGGAACCTATCAATTTTCTTCATGACAATTGGAAATGGCTCATAATTGTAAAAGTCACGCATGTTGTTTGCATTGCGACTCCAGTGATTTATAGAGGAGGTTGTTCTTATTTGTTCCCACACTTGCACATTTAAACAGCACCTTGCTTGTAGAGTTTCAAACTACGGTTTTGTCGAGACAAACAGATGCTCTTTTAACCAGACTGGATAATGATTAATTTATACAGTTTCCTTTGCAAATATGTAGTTCATTATATATGTGAATTATAGTATATCTCGGATTGCCTTTAAAAGGGGTTCCAAAAATATATTAAATACTTCACATTTTCGGCTGATGGATAGAAAACATATAGAATAATCAAATGAAATGTGGTTTTGCAAAAAATATTACTGTGTATAAAAGAATTTACTTCGTAGTAAGAATTTCTAAAACTGTAGTGTTTTTTTTTTTTGTAAAAAATATTACCCGAAACAGTATTGCCAGTTTGATCGACATATTAGGGAGAAGAAGAAGAAGCCCGTCCCTTTATGCTAAAACATGGCCAAAGTGTCAAGGATTTTGAGAAGTTTCGTCGCATCATAGTTAATCCTGTAAGACCACATGCTCTGTCAATAATTTTCAAAATAATTAAACACACATTTCAGAGACGATTATTCAATTCATTTTCAGTCAGGAAAATATTGGACTCGAGAAGTCAAGTTTAATATGACGGAAACTTTACCGAAAGTTTGTTCTCATTTTCTGATTTTGCTTCCAACAAAAAATAAACATAGATAAAAATAATTTATTGTGATTTTGAAAACTTTTAAAATAATTAAAATTATGTGTTTTAAATGCACAGTTGCCATTCTAAAAAAATAGATAGATAAGTAAAATCGACGTGTAAAATACATACTGATTACTGTCAATGTTGTTTGTACACATTTGGTGTGAAACATCATATAAAAGAACGAAGATAATAACCTTTGTTTGCTTTATTTCATTTTCATTATTAAAACAACACACTATAAACATTATATCACTACAAAGGTCTGAACAAACGCAAATCGATAGATCGCTTTGCCCAACGTAGAATCTAAGACAAACAATTGGGGCATTGGTATGTCGATCATTTTGATTGTCAGTCGATATATCGATAAAATATCACGTGAAACGAAGAATTTAATACAAACAATGGGGGTGTGGCATATTTCTGATCGTACATTGGCTTATCGATGGGTTTGATTGACAGCCGGCGTTTGGAGAACGCCAAAATGTTACACATCACGTTGACAAGTGTACAGTGTTCAGAAATGTCGACAAACCGTCTTCTGCTGTTTTTCAACACAACACGAAAAGGAGGAAGTGTAAGTCGTATTAACCCTTTCCAAACAAGACCTTCACATCCCTGATAGAAAAGTATTTGGTAACCACTGAGGAAAAAAAAAGAAGAAAATGCTGATAATCAGCATTTTCTCCTTTTGCCTCGATGTTTTCTGTGCAATATTATTCACAAATCTTACCTTTGATAACATCCATTTTGTTGCCTGCAACTCCTTTCGTTTTTAACCACCTCAAAGTTTGTCGTTTTGGAAAGGATTGAATAAACAGGCACAAGTAGCTGAAGGGCCATAAAGCGTGTCGGTAAAATTGAAAACTTGTTGTTGTTTTGTGGCGTCCTAAATGTGTCATGTCGAAATACCATGGGATCTTGCACATCCCGCTTGCAAGACATATAAGCTGAATGTGACAAATTCAACAAGAACGGAGAGAGCAGCATTGGCATAGGGATATAACGTTAGATCAGTTAACAAATCACGTACTGTCTCAGTGACAAGAATTTCACTATTTCGTGCACAGTAATAAAGACGGATTATCTTAATCCTTTTTTTATTACATACAGGAAATATAAATCTCGATGTCTGGCCAGATTTATGAGAAATACAAGAAAAGTGCACGAAACATGTCCATCCGCTCTTGCTGGTCATAAAACGACAACGCCACGTTTACTATATGGAATCTCATATATTTAAACCACTTGGTTCACTTGAAGATTAAATTCTATAAATAATCGTACATATGTTTGTTAAATTTTATATTGTCTATCCTTCAGTGACACCAGTTTTCAGATTGAAGTAACAACGTACTGAAAAAAACGTTGAAGAAATGAAAAACATTATGTTCAAGAACACTAAATCGAATGAACCGAAGAGGAGAACAAAAAGACATAATCATGCTACAACAGGTTTGTTTCCGTTGTGTAACTTATTCATTTGCCAAACTACCAAACTTTGTCTTGAAGCTTTAATTACATTTAGGCATACGTAATCGTTTGCGTGTGAAAGCCGACCATTTCACCAAACTTACCAATGTTCTATTTCCCTGGTACCTAATGTCGAACAGCTTTTGCTCGAATAGGAATTCATCACATAATAGCGAAGCACATGCAGCCTTGTCATAGATGGTATAGGTTGATGGCTTTTGTAAGGAATTTTATAAGTGCATGTATTAACGGCTTTAGGAAGCATTGATACTATGCTAGTACTATTACAATATATACTAGACAAAAAAGAAACGCATCTTCATTTTCAATTCCTTCTTACGCAAAGACATCAAATCAGATTTAAAGAAAATGTTATACATTTAAAGCAATAAGATTTCACCTTGAAAAGTTCACAAAATCTTGTTTTTGAAGCAAATTCAATTTTTAAGAAAACACCCAATTTACACCGGGCGTCAACATAGTCCTTGGGCCAGATATGGTTGGAGTTACCACTAAAATGGACAAAGGGACACCTATATATCTTGAAAGACCTATCCAAAGGAAGAACAAAAATGCAATGATATCCACTCTGCAGAGTAGCTATACCTCAGAATGTGCATTTGAAATTTGATAGGGTTTGGATAGTTGAAAATCAGTGCAAGGTTTTGAAATGTTTAAAATAATGTGGCTTTACTGCTTTCTATACTAAGCATACACTGCATATATAAACCAGATGCATAGAAATACAATTCATGTTGAATAATTTGTCCTACACAGCATGTATATGGAAAAAATCACAACAGCTATATCCATAAAGGGAGGTAATAAGCCGAGCAAATTACACGCTTTTAAATTTGGAGTAAGGCATTATTATGTCATAAGCCAAAAATGAAAACCCTCTGTATTTTCTTGAACCTGTTAATGAATTCTGACTGTTGTTCCATTTCAAAGTGCCGGATAAGCAAAATTTAACAGCCTTCTTGTTTCTATGGCAACTGTCTTCTTATAGAAGTTTCAGCATTAGCTTCAACTAATCGCAAAAAAAAAACATTTCAAAACTATTATAGTAATAAAACATACATTTTAGTTTTGAAATGTTATTTTGTTAAGACATCTCTTACACAAAACTAATTATTATGCTTATGAATATTAATAAGAACTTTAATAACAAGATCATGAAACACAAATGTCCAAGGAATGCCAATGTTAAGTTTTTATGCTAAGTTTTCGAGGTAAGGATTGATAAGGGTTAATGAATGACCTTGAGGAAGGTCATATTGATATTGCACGAACAGATAAATATCATTGTTCAAAAGAATGTTACATACAAAATTTGTATGTCAAATATTTTTGGAGAAAAGGTCAGTTTTAAGTTTTCATACAGACAGATGGACGGACAGACAGACAGACAAGAGTAAAACAATATGCTCCTGCGTGTTTAGATTGCTGAAATGAGACATTTCTAGTTGCAATGTAAATGTGATGTGTGTTTTATACCGCAATTCAAAAGGTAAAATAACACAAATAAATTAATTATTACCTCGTTGGCAAATTATGGACATTATGGGTAAACTGCATGTAGATCTAAAAGGAGACAAAAAAGAGACGGGGAACTCAGTGCACAGTGTTTTTGACGGGTATTTGGGGTTAAGGATAAATTCCTGTTGTAAGCCCTTTAAAGTTTTTAAAAGTAGGTCAAACTCAAAGGTCAGGGTAACTAGGTCAAAGGTTATGGTCCCAGATAAATGGGCGTGGTAGGAGTCCTCATCCGGAAGGTTTCAAACCAAGGCCAAAGAAGTTCAAGACTTGACCATCTGCATGCAAAGTCGCATAACTATTATCCTTCCACTTCTGTTTGTTTCTTGCCCCTCTCAATACCATGCTGAAAGACACTGGACATGGATGTCCTAAAGACCTTTGCCAAGAACGATCACCAGCAAAAACAACTGCTCGAGACAGTAAAGGTCTTTAGTGATGACATATGTATGCAATTTGAACTGGACAAGTGTCTAAAAGCCACCTTCAAAAAAGGAAAACTAACATCAACATCTGACATACAGCTAGAAAGAGACAACATCATCAAGAAACTAGACCAAGACTCTAAATACAAATACCTTGTGTAAATGAAGGTGACGGAATTCAACATGCAGCAATGAGGGAAAAGATCAGAAAAGAGTATTACAGAAGAGTTAAGGCTTGCCATCAAGAGTGAGCTAAAAGCTGCAGATAAGAATGAAGCCATAAACACCCTGGCAGTCCCAGTTGTCACATACAATTTCAATATCATAAACTGGCAAATGCAAGAAAAAAGGAAAACTTGACACAAAGACCAGACAGTTACTAACAACAGAAAGAATGCACCACCTAAAGGTTGATTGTACCTACCACGAAAGATCGGTGGTAGGGGCCTCTCATAGATTGAGATGGCATAAACACGTATTTGGAGACAACACAAGACAATCTGCTACATCTGATCCGGGAACATGAACGTAACAAGAAACTTTACTCAATCTGAGAGCAAGACAGAAAATACATTCAAGAATTGAACATTGCACAAACGACAAGAAATGGAGAAGAGTATGTCACAGAGTATGCCAAAAGAACAAGACGGACAAAGGCAAATGCCCAAAAGGGGATGACACAAACATGGAAAGCCAAACCAATGCATGGGCAATACCCGTAAGGTTTGACAAACCAGATGTTGACCAAGATCAGACACATAAGTGGCTCTCTAGTGCAGGTCTCAATGCAGAAACAGAGGGAATGGTGATAGCAGCACAAGATCAGAGTTTGGCTACAAGAGCATATCACAACAAGATCATCAAAGATGGTACAGATCCAAAGTGTAGACTATGCAACCAATATGATGAAATTGTCTAGGGCAGTCCAACATTAGTGCCAACATAGTACATTCAAAGACATGACAAGGCAGCAGGGTACATTCGTTGGAAAATCTGCAAGCAATTTGGACTCCCAGCAAACAAAAAATTGTATGAACATCAACCAAAAACTGTCGTAGAGGGACATGTCTGTGAATAATGGTACAGAGATCAAGGCTAACAGACCAGACATCATCATCAAGAACAAATTGGACAAGACGTTCATCATGATTGACATGACGGTTCCTTCTGAAAGAAATGTCTCCATCCAGGCACTTGAGGAACTATCAAAATACAAAGACCTTGAGATAGAAGTAGCCAGAATGTGGGGTATGGAGACGACAACTGTATAAGTCGTTGTAGGTGCACTTGGTCTCATTAAGAAGGGACTTGACAAAATATTCAAACAAATCCCTTGTGCACCAGTTATCGAGGAACTGCAGAAGATCATACTCCTCGGAAGCGCACATATCATCCAAAGAACGCTGTATAATAATAATGAAAACACTATAATTGCAAAATTTATACCTTCTGTCATAGATCTAGCTATCCCCTAAAGAATCTGCTATACATGTATACGACCTACAACCTTAATTGTAAACGATGTCAATAAACTTTCAATATACATGTATTGCAGTTGCCCTTTTTGTTAATCCATGTGTTTTGATTCTACTTTGAATTCTAAAAGTATCAAACGAGATCATTTGAACCATCTAATCAGTTCTGTTCATCATCATAATCATTCAATCATTAGTTTAAATTGTGCAAAGAAAGTGTTAAAATATTTAACAATTATTTATAATAATGTATTCAGTTTACTGTATCAGTGTTTTCCTAAACTTTAGGGACATTATTTTCTATTTGATGTTGGATTTAGGGTGTATTATTTTACGTTCAAAAGGGTTGTTTAGCCCTTATATTTAAGCAGACTTACAGTAAGATGCAAAATTACGGATGCTAAAAAATGATTGAATCTTGCATGAAAATGAGTGAATATGCCCAAACGAATGAACAGTAACTGTTACTATATAACATAACAGATACTGATCTTAGAAGCAAGAGCAAATGCCAAGTTTGAAAGCAAAAGTTATGACAGAAACAAACTTATTTTGACAGATGTTTGAAAGATGCTCATTAAAGTTTGATGAAGAATTTCTAGGCAACAAAAAGGTAAAATTTGCTCGACATTAAATGCTAGAGCAATAGATATCTGTCTTGAGGTTGGTATCATGGTCATAGAAATATGTGCAAAGTTTTAGAGTAATGGCGTTAGTAAAACAGAGATATGACACTTTTACCAAACAAAAACCTAATTCGCAAAAAGGGTCACAGTTTTAAGTAGTGTCATTAATGTTCGCGAATATGCAAATAAGGTAATTTGCATAAAATTTATGGTAAATTATTGAGCAAGTCATAAACTTTCATTTGATACCATTCTTACATCTGTAGGTCAATATTCAACCAAGACATGACCAAAAACGTTTTGAAATGACTGAACAATTTTATAGGGTTAAGGGTTTAGATAAAGTTTATGAGCCAAAGCCCCTACGGCCAAATTAAGTGCAAACATCGCTCAAAATGTTTGATATATTAATTTTCTTTAAGATTTAATTTGTTTACGTAATTCCCCTGCACAAAAATGCCTCGTTTTGGCAAGTATTTACCAAATTTCCGTAGAAAATCGCAATTTTAAGAAAATTCATGAATATGCAAATGAGCTAATTTGCATAACATAAATAAAATGAAAGAAAAAGTCATAAGCTTTCATTTGATATCATTCTGACAACTGTGTGCAAATATTCAATGAAGATATGGCCGAATTCATTTTCAAAATTTACATAAGTAATTTGATGGGGCTAAGGGTTTAGATAGGGGTTACGGCAAAAAGCCCCAACCGCCAGAGTGTAAACAAGGCTCAAAATGTTTCTAATAATATGTTCTTTAAGAAAAATCATGTTTTCAAAATTCCCCCTGAAAAGAAACGCCTTGTTTTGGAAAGTATTTATCAAAATTTTCGCAAAAAAGGAATTTTTAAGGGAAATCATTAATATTCATGAATATGCAAATAAGATAATTTAAATAAGATAACTACAAACAAACGAGCGAGTCATAAGCTTTCATTTGATACCATTTTGACACCTGTAGGTCAATATTCAATGGAAATATGACCAAATAAGTGTTATAAATTTGAATGCAAAAATGATAGGGTTAAGGGTTTAAGATAAGGGTTACAGCCAAAAGCCCCGACGGCCAGAGTGCAAACAAAGCTCAAAATGTTTCTAAGATAATGTACTTTATGAAAAACTATGTCTTCTTGCATTAGAAATAAATGATAATTATAGAAAAATACTTTTTCGAATATTTCGGCCAGTTCTTATACTTGATTGCACATAAAGCATATTTTGAAGAGGAGTAATGACGTCATAATAATTACATAATTTAAAAAATCATGATTCATAAGTAGTGAAATACATGCTCATACATATGGATTCAAATAAATAGATTTAAACATTCATTTGATATTTTTTATTAATTTTTCCCTTTCCCTTACCCCAAACCAGATTGTCATTCACGTCGTGAAGGGTACCTATGTAAAGGTAAGGGTAAAACATATTTAGCTACTCTTCATGTCGGATATCATCACTGCAAAACATCCGCCAGATGTATATCTACAAATATATATAGGTGTCCTTTTGTCCTTTTTTCTGGTAATACTTACCCCATTTTCCGGGTCCTGGCCCAAGGACTAACACTATTCACGGGTGGTAAACAGAGAAACTAGCTCCAAAAAGAGTCAACGGTATTTCGTTTCCTCGTGACATCCGGCCTCTACCGAGGTAGTTGCATAGAGCGAAAATCTGTAAACAAAGGTAGGTCACGAACACATTTTTTCTACAATTATTTCTTTCACAGCGAGTTTTTGAAAAATCCAGCGATGCTGTAATATGAAGAAATGGTCAAAGTTTGTCGTGCACGAGAATATACGGTGTTAGTGAGCAGAGTTTGAATACAATCGTTGAAAAACATTTCAAGATCGAAAGTAAAAACTTCTTTACTTTCGATTTTGAAATGTTTTTCAACGATTGTATTAAAACCCTGTTACTAATACCGTATACTCTCGTGCACAACAAACTTCGACCATTTCTTCATATTACAGCATCGCCGGATTTCTCAAAAACTCGCTTTAAAGGAAATAATTTTAGAAAATGTATTCGTGACCTACAAATTTTCGCTCTATGCAACTACCTCTTTTTGGAGCTAGTTTCTCTGTTTACCACCCGTGCTATTTGACAAAAAAATGTACGTAGGTCGAAAAATACAATCTGTTTCGTTCAGCTTGGTCCGATGTTCAAATGTTGTGAAGCCCGTGCGATTTACTAGCGGTCTCCGTTGTACCTTAAACCTATCCTGCAGGTGGTGTTAACCTAGTGATATGGTCCTGCCTTCACGCCATATCGCTAGCACATCCGATCCGTGCTCGATCGGTTGTGATCCCGCTGAGAGCCAACAGCGTATACAGTAAAAAATGTGTCGACTTGTTGCCCCACCAATGTCTTGCGACAACATTTTGACTTTTTCCAACTAACAACATCATAACTAAAGCTTGGCGTAAGTTTTGGCGTAGCCGTGCTATGCGTAGGGTAGTCAGAAGTGCATGAACGCTTTGACCTCCTCTTGGTCTATGTTTAAGCTTGTGTTTGAAGAAAATTTGTTTCGATATTAGTCATTTAGAAAACATGACAGGGGGAAATTTCATTTTTAACAATTTACTACGTATCGCTTGATGAATTTACGACATCTGAAGAAAATGACACTTTATTAATGCTTATGGATGCATGTATATTAAAAATGCACTCAATAGCCATTAAAACATATTTTGACGAAAATATTATGAAATAATTTGGGTTGCGTATCTTTTTTGTCATAGTATATAAATATATAGTCTGATCAGCATTCAAGCTGCTGTCGAGATTTGATATAAATAATTCAACAGCTATTAGAGAATAGAACGGATCTTTATTGCTCGTTTATGTAGTAAGGGCTCTTTTCGCGATCCTGGCTTATTTGTATAGCAGAATGACCATTTGGCCGTGGCATTCAAAATTAAGACAATGTGATACCTTAAATGAATTCTAGGTATAAATAACTTAATAAAATTTAAATAGAAAATACATGTAGGTTGTCTTCCATGGAGCGCAATTGATGTTGTTTTTGTGTTTAAAGATATTAATTTGTATTATGAACCTAATGTTAAAAGGGAATATGCTTTTACATTTTTGTTTAGACAAAGGAAAACTACCAGTATGAGATCACCAATGATGTAGGTGTGAAAAAGTAGAGATAGCATAATATGTAATCTCCTTCCAGCAGGGTTGATTTTGTCAATGCATTCTGGCCATTTGGAATCCGTTATATAAATATTTGATTTCCCCTACAACATTTCCTTATTAGACCATATAATGTGACCAACGTGACAAAATTAGCTTTTCTCCTGGTGGTTCCCTTGGTTTTGTTCGTCCTAACATGTAATTACAGTCTGGTCGTAACGGAAAAATATCGGTTATTAACAGCGTCTTCTATGCTCTGACCATCTTCTTCACATATATATCGTTACCATTTTAATTTATTGTTGTTAGATTCGTAATTCGATTGATTTTCCATGTTGTTTAATTTGTTGGTATTTTTACGTCATTCCGACGCAAATGTTAAATTGTATGTTTGTCAACGATGAGCTGTATATGCCTAAGTTGAATTAAACTATTTTCTGTTCTGTTATTACTACTTCTAACGTTGAATTGGGTTTGCTTTTCCACCTAAATGTTCCTTTAACTACATTTGCAAAGCATTATACAGTATGGACATCCATTTTCAACGAACACCTGGTAACTGGAGCTTGTGTAAAGCTGCATATGTAGAGATAGTGGGGAAAAACAGCGATGATTGTACTAAGCAAGTAATTCTATATCAACGCAAACTTAAACATACACTGGAGTTCATTGCCATCCTGTATATAATTGTTTGTAAAAGATACTTATACTGAAAACGATATTTTCAGAATCTATAAAAATGGCCTTTTTGCTAGTATACCTTGTTGTCAGGTATCAATTATGAATCTAATGACTGAACATATACAACCCATCATTAGCACTGAAGGGCCAGAGGCGAAATTTGAAAAGTGCCAATAATTCCTAAATTGTGTAACATGTTCATTCCAAATACAAACATAAACATTTTGAATGGTTTAGAATTTTGAATTAATGCATACTTATGGAAATGTTTGACAAAAATGTTCCAAATTACGCATAATCTTGAAATCCGACACGGTGAATCACCTTATGTAAAGTGTATTTACAAGTGTGTGTAATTTAATGCATTTCGTATTGCTAGAAAATAGTGTTTTTAATGATGGGTCATATACCTTAAATGCAGTACAAAAGAGTTGAAGTTTCAATATTTTCTAACTGTCTTGACTAAAGATTCGAAAAGTGTTAGCATTCGATTTTTTGTCATCGTTTTTTTTTCGTCATACATTGACACTTTATAGATAATTTTAAAAGTTTAACGGTATCTTTTTAAAGAAATAACTGTTTAAGTTTGGGTGGAGTGTGCGATCGTAGCCTTTGAATATCTAATTGTGATATTCCATCTATTGCTTGACACCACATCAAAATTACTGACATTTGAACGTTCGGATATCCTCGGATAATGTCCATCAAAGATCGGATCATCGACTCGGATGTGTGTGTATGAAGAAATGTAAAAAAAGCGTTTTTCTTAGCCGGAAGTTATTACGCTGCATAAAGTAGTTTTCGAGGCCATCCAAATGAACATCCATGGCAACTTACGGGACTTTCAGGGTGAAATCATTCTAAAAGGAGAGGACACTGCAACTGCATGCAATGCATTCCAGTATCATTGTCGCTTTTTTATTAACGTTAGTTACGGACAAGCGTTTTCTGTTGTTGTTCTGTTATATTCATAATCTGAAAGTAGATCCACGACATGCATCCAAGGTATGATTCGACAGAATTGTCCGTGGTGTTCCAAATGAGGTATGATTCGACAGAATTGTCCGTGGTGTTCCAAATGACAAGATACAAGATACAAGATACAAGATACAAGATTTTATTCAGAAAACTCACATAACATAGTGGGTGTCCTCCAATGAAAGATCATAACAAAGTACAAGTATAGTCAAGGAACTGAGATCGTCTACCTTAACATTATAGATGTTATAATGAAGTCACAAATATATTTAGTTTCTATAATGTTTACTGGGTTCATTAAACGATTAAATAGTCGTAATGAAGACCCAGAGTCTGGTTTAAAGTCGTGGTTTTCAATTTGCATTTTATTAAATAAAATATCTCTAGGTGCATCGTATTTTGAACAATGTAGCAAAAAGTGTTGTTCATCTTCTAGTTCATTACAAGTGAAACAGATCCTTTGATCGCGGGGGATCTTAGGTCTAACATAGCGACCTTGTTTGATAAGTAGGTCATGTGCACTTATTCTTAGCTTGGAGAGTTCTTTAGTTTTCTCTTTTGAGAGTCCAAAAGATAGGCACTTTTGTAATGAGAAATCAGAATAGATATTCGAAAAAGTGTGCAGTTTATTAGAATCAGTCTGGGTTCTCATACGAGACAGTTCATTATTCAAGTCAATAGAATATCTACAGGAAATAATATTTGAAATATCACTCGAATGTACTTCTGATTCTGAGAGTGAAAATTTTTGCATATAGTCATGTATGCATGAATACCACGATTTGAAACCACCTTAAGATAAAGATTTATCGAGTTCAAATGTCTCACGTAGCAGACGATCACTTGGAAGCTGAGATAAACGAGAGTAGAATTTGAATGACTGACCACATATGAAGTTGAAAATGGGCTCTCTGCCAAATTCGAGTTTAGAAGCAAAGTTAGATGCCTTCTTGTGAACACCTAAAAGATATGACATTTGAACTGCGATATAAGACTGCTGATGATGAAGAGCAGCTGAAGAATTTATGTCTAGCTCGAAGACATAAAATCCTTCTTGGTTGAAAAATAAAAGTCTGATATATAATAAGAAGGCACGTTATTTACATATAATTATGCTTGAATTATACATTTATAATTGTCTCGATCAGACGATTCCATTGAGTTCCCACACGGTAGGGTTAAGTAAACTGTTTAATTATATACTCACCGTCATAAGAAAGTAGCCACTTTTCAAATAGCCATATAATTTACAATTCTTTATGTCTCTTTGTTTTTTCACATCCATACACATTCCCAATAGTTTCTTTTAACACTTCAATGGTTAAATGCTTTCAACATGCCCGGAAAAATGTTTAGTTGTAATATGGGTTCAAAACAGTATTTTTGGATGACAAAGTTCAGTTTTGTTTACTTTCAGCTGTCATTTTCAGCGTAAGTTGACGCAGTTAAAACACAAACAAAAGTCCCATTTCAATTTTACAGAAAATCATCCCATTGAATCGATAGAGGTCTATGAAAATTTAGCACTACCAGTATAGCATGATTCAATATTAAAAGTTTGATAAAAACCGGAAGTGGTTGGTGGGTAAAGTGAAGGGAAACAATTTCCGAATTAGGAACTTGCTAAAGACCAAGTGGAAACAAATTTTCAAAGAATAGAGCATTTGAGAAGAAATTGGCGATTGGTTGGACTAAAACCGGAAACTGCCATTTTGCAAGGCTTTCGGATGTAATGAACATCACTGATTAGTCACTAAGCATTTCGAATAAAAACAGTATCATAAACACATATCCTTATTCATGTTTGCCCCTTTTCTAGCCCTATATATGCCTGTGAACTTTAGTAGTGTGTTCTGTATCAGTTACGGATTTCCTGGAACTACCACCAAGCTACCATAGCTAATGGGATAATTTGACAGTTTTCGATACTTTCACGAAAGCATTTTTACTTGCCTTGTTGCAATATTTTGTATTTATTTCGATACGTTTATGAATAAATCTAAAATTGCTGACCATTTGCATTAGACAAGTGGCTATTTTCTTATGACGGGGAGTATATTTTGCTTTAAAAAAACATTCAACCCCTCTACCACTCTGTTTATAGAAGAGCAAGACATGTATTCCCGCAAGTGAACGAGGGATATTTAATAAATCCGTGGGAACTTCCGTCGGCATTTCATCAAATCATGAATTAAGCAATGCGTTTGACATATATCCTAACGCAGTTGTATGCGAATCCGTTTAGACCCCTAACGTCGTACGCGTTCGTTTTTCCGTTTCTTTAAGTTAAGCTCATTTTCGACTTTTTTAAAATGATAGGCATGTCGCGAGAAGATGAAATGGTTATGTTATTATTTTTTACAAATGCCCTCTATTCAGGTAGTTTTCGAATTCGCCACATTGCTGAACTTAATGCATGCTTGAGTAGAATACGTCTTTCAATTGCTTCTAAAAGTAGAAATGGTACGAACTTCGACTTATGTAGTTTATTTTATTTAGAGCACACAAAAATAATCATGTCGGTAGTAATTTTGTGAGTGAACAACTAGAGCAACGAAAATCTTTATCTCACAGATATTAGCTGCGAATGGAATAATGTCCTGATTGAAAGAAGCCTATCAATTTTCTTTCTGACATTAGAAAAATGATTATAATTGCTAAAGTCACGCATGTAATTTGCATTGCGTCTCGAGCAATTTACAGAAAACGATTGTGTTACTTGTTTTCACATCTGCACACTTAAACAGCGCCAATTGTCTATCAGAATTTCTCTTATTCCTTTAAAGGACATTTTGTTGATATTTCTTTTAAATCTTACTTCTATTTGTATTTAAAAGAGCATATTTCTTATGAAAATTTAAAGCCAATGTATTGCACCGCTTACGAAAATTATACATTTTAATCTTAAAAACAAGCTAATTGTGGTTGACGATAGTTTAGCAGTAAACAGAAGTTTTTTATTTATCTCAATTTTACAAGTGTTTCTTTAGGTTATCAGCATTCATTTCAAACACAGATATCATTTTAACGCATTAGAATATAAAATCTTGGCGTCAAGACATACTTTAAACAAGAGTTGTCTCATGACAGCCAAGTGCGACTATCAAGTGCTGGAGAGTGAAGTCTAAAGGGGCCCATACACGATCAATATTATTGACAATATTATTGTCAATATTTGGTATTGACAATAATATTGACCGTGAATGGGCAATATTGAAGGATTGTCAATACTATTGACGAATATCTGCGATCGCTGAAATATTTTCTTCAATATTTTTATTGACGTTATGTAACCCATGGTTGATTGTTCTCTAAATTAATATTGTCAATAATATTGATCGTGTATGGGTGACTAGAAAAATATTGTCAATATTATGACTCAATAATATTGTCAATGATATTTATCGTGTATGGGCCGCTTAAAAGACCGAAAAGGGTAAAACTTCCATTGGATTAAATGTTAGAGTAACGAAATTTGGCAAAGAGGCTTGCACAATAGTCACAGAAGCATGTGCAAAGTTTGAAAGCAATAGATGTTACAGAAAAACAAGTAATCACAGATATATGGATGTTGCACGTAAAAAATTAACAAAGAATTTATAAGTCCAGAAGGGTTTTAAAATCTACAAATAACATATTGCAGCGATGATTCTTTACCTAGAAGCTGATATTATGTGCACAGAGGCATGTGCTAAGTTTCAGATCAATAGCTTTAGTAGAAACAGAGATTTGACAAACTTGAACATGAAAACTGAACCAAAGCATTATGTCGACGCCTGTGCCCGCCTATGACTAGAGTAGCCCCCTTTTCTGCGATAAGTCGCGCTATAAATGAAATGGGAATATGGCGCCTCTTTAAAATGTGAAAAGAAAAGAAATAGAGATTAACTAACTGAACAAATGTGATATGAAAATTATTTCACGAGAATGGGGTGTGATGCGGTTGAAAAAACGAGTCCGCTAGGACGAGTTTTTTAATCGCATCTCACCCCCATTTGAGTGAAATAATTTTCCTATCACATTTGTTCAGTTAGTTAATCTATTTATTACATACCTATTTTGGCAATTTAACCCTCAATTTGGGGTAAAATCTTTTAAAAATAACTTTCTTATTCCAATCGGATCCAAGGCTTTACACCGCGCATGTATACATGTTCTTTGTGTATTCAGAAAAAAAGGCCGCCATTTTGTTTAATTTTTAAATCGGGCAAAGAATGAAGCATCTATCTGGACATTAAATTATCAAAAAAAATTGTAATGAACGAATAAAAAGCGAACTGAATAAATTTCAACCTTTCTAGTCTAAATTATCCAAAAGTCCAGTTACCAATAAAAACAACAACAACAAGGTCAACAACTGGAATGACAGATTTGTTAAAGAAACAAAGTTTTCACCGGACAACTATTGATTTAGCGTGTTTTAGACAAAAGGGATGGCCTAGCAACAATCTTTATCCAATTCTGTGATGTGTCGTTCGGTTGCTTTGAGCAGGCGTGAAAACAACAGTCTGTTCAAGTGATGTGAATATAGGCCTATCACGGAACAAATTTCGTCATGTTTCCCTTCAACACTCCAGCGCTGGATAGATCTTCGCTTCCATGATAAAAAACTAGAAAAAAGGGCGAAAACAAAGAATATAGGTAAGTTCTCTTTAGATGTTTTTCTTTTTTGCAGGTAGATCTTATTTGACATACATTTCCGATGTTATGCATGCATGGAATATGTAAAGGATAATGAATCAATGGGGAGAAAAGAATAAAAACGTAGTTTCGGCAGTGAAATATCAAAATTTATTTCACTGTGAAAATCCAGGATTTCACTGCTAGGAATGTAATAAAACCGGTTATTTATCAAAGGTTCTAATGGATATTTAATAAAGAGGGTGTTTTACGGTTATCTGTATTAGAAAATATTCATTATATCTGTCTTTGTTTCTGCAACAGCTATTGCTTCCAAACTTGGCATAATTATGCTCCTGTTACCATAATATCACGCATTACACCCTCTGTGTAAATACAAGGCAAAGTATTAGGTGGTGCAATGCGAACGCTGTCACAGATCACAAATCAATTTACGTCAAAACAAGTATTTTATAGAATGACAAATATTTAGGAAAGGGAGAAATTGCAGGGAGCTAAAACAGTCAAACTGTTAATTTTCCATCTTTACATTTAATCCTGGGATATGTCATGATCTGTTATGGTTTGTCAAAATAAGTACGCACATGCTACAGAAATGTTCTGTGTCTATATAGCTGATTCCATTTTACAGAAAGATATTTTAGATGATGTTTATGGTAGGATTTGCACTTAAAAACTAATGCCTAATATTGTCATTGTCTTCTTTTGTCCCAATGCTCTCGGGTTATGTTCTATAAGGGATGTTAGAAACGAAACTTGTTTTTTAAAATGGATTCAAGGATAAATCCATAAACTTGTGTTACTTGTAAAGTATTGCCGGTGTTAAAATACGAGTGTCAAGAAGCAAAACGTGTGTCTTCTTTAGCACGGAAACTATTGATGGAAAAGAAAACTTGTACAAAATCAGAATTTTGTTCTTTTCTACGAATGCTCTCTAAATTCTTACATGCACAATTTAAAAGCGATGTGTTGTCCTGGAAATGGCTAAACAAAAAGGACCATGGGAAAATAGTAACTTCCAGTGTCTTTAGATTTAACTTGTTCATTATGCTTAACATGGCATGTTTGAATTAACATATCGTCGTTTTTCAACGAAAACCTCGTGAATGCAGCTTAAAACAAGCTGTAGTTACGAGGTTTTTGTTGAAAAGCATCGATATGTGCATGTACTTAGACCTGAAGTGTTGACATAGGGACTAACTTCTATCTTTTTTTCGAAACAACACGAGATTGGGGCGATGTGTGTCATTACGATCGTGATAATAGATAAACTAGATCTAGGACGAAAACAAAAGAAAAATACATTTGGTTGTTAAAAATTGTCAGATTGCGTGCCGGTAAATGATGATTTATTGTCACCAGGATTCCTATGTGTGTCAAGTCAAAATACCGACGGATTTCTTTTACATGGAGCCTATCTCTAACCCTTTCACAGACAACAGTCATTATAGCCCTCTTCAAAACAAGAGGACCATGATGGTCCTATATCGCTCACCTGAACCAAAATGATATGAGCCACTGTTTTGTTCAATTCAATTGGTATTTAAGGTAGAATAATTCTAATGCATATTTACTATTGTCGTACATCTTCGACACATGTCGACAGTTTCCGTGTCTATTTTTAGCAACGATATTGCTAAATATTACTTCCCTTTGTAAACAAAATTCCCCGAATACACCCCGAATATCTTTTCTGGTATGATTCTCCGTTTAACATCAATTTTTTAGAGACATTTTTCGTGTAATTTTATATAATTTTAATTGATATCACCAGTTTGTATGTGATTAGAAACTGATACTTAATGAAACTTCCTATTTAAGAAACATATTGTCGATTGTATAAACCTCATTTCTTCCCTTGCTACTGGCTGGCTCAATATACCGAGAAACCCTGAAGTGGAAGACACATACATGCATTCTAATGAAATCTATGATGTAGTGATCAAACGTATATCGTTTGAGAACGACTCGTGGATGAGATCATCGTTGATCAGACATTCGCACTCGATTTTCATCTCTTCTTAGCCGGCGATTCTTATTTAAGTGTGCAAACTCGTTGTCAGTTAATTGTAACGTGCTTATATTCGTTATTTGACCCTTTTTTAGATTATTTTTCCATTTCAGTCCTTAGATTCAATATGCAATCCAGAAGAAGTGGTATAAGGAAGCTGTAATAGACTATAAAAAAGATTAAGTACAAATTTGTCTTTAGAATTTGCATTACCTTTTACAAATAGCGATGTTCAATTGGTTACTAGGTAAAGGGTTAAAATGGTGAAAGTCATACGAAATCACAACTGATATGTTATCATTTGCCAACTTCTGAAAATCTTATACAACGTTTGGGTTTTAGTTATAAGCATATAATTAGATATGGGCTACGGTTCCCTTCATTTGGGGCATTGACTTCTTTTGGGAAAGAAATAGTGCGTTCGAAAGTATGGGGGCACTAAGAATTACCTTTCTATATTTTCAAATTTTGACGGATAAAATGTACATATGTGGATTTTATCGTGTTCCTGCACATATAAGAATAATTTTGATATCGGTTTTAGAGAGTGCGTGAACTTATTTCTGGCACTGTCAACATTTGTTTCAGAGGCATAAATTTCAAACTAGGAAATAAAGAGGCTTTATTTTTAAATAAGCACGCAGTAATTTAACAAAATATCTCTCATATGCGCACAAGGGTCATATCATTTCACATCAGGCGATGGGTAAACATGTTTTTGATAATAAAAACCAAAATCTAGACACATTTAATGTGTTTTTGTCCAAAATTCAGATACTTTTTTGCTTTGAGTGGTGGCCGCCATATTGGAATTTTGTAAGTTGGGGGTGGGATAAGGGAAAATCAAATTTCTAGTTAACATCTGGACGAATTTCTGTCATATTGCACATATAGATGTATAATATAATGTACTATCAAACAGAAGTATTTGTCACCCCAATTTCTAAAGTTGCCATTAGGCGTATTCTACCTTAAGACTGAAAACAAACTTATGGTCAATAACATTGTGTCAAGTTTTGTCTTGATTAGTCACTATTTGAGGTTTTTAGAGTAAAAGTTTGAATGGCAGATAACTATTCTGATTATTCTATAATTCAGTTATCCAAGATCTTATCGTAATTAACATCATAATCCAAATTTCGTCTTGATTGTTCATTGGAAACAGCAATTTTGTCAGATTTAAGGGCACATGTATGACTGACCACTTTCTCATTTGATTGCGGAAAATTCAGCTCATGCAAGGTCTTACAATCGGCAGCATAGTGCCAAAGTATTGTCTTGGTTGATCGATAATTGTAGATTCTAGAGTTTAAACAGGGTCGAAAACAGTCAAGAACAGCAATTTTGTCAAATTCAAGGGCACATAACTCTTGACTTTCTGGTTCAATCAGACCAAAAATCAAACTTATTTGAGACTTTATGGTCTCCAACATTGTATCTAATTTTTGTCTTGATTGGTCAATATTTGTAGATTCTAGAGTGTAAACAAGGTCGAAAACAGTCGAAAACAGCAACTTTGTCAAATTCAAGGGCACATAACTCTCGGCTTTCTAAACAGATCTGACTGAAAATCAAATTCATTCGAAATTATATAGTCCCAAACAATGTGTCCAAGTTTTGTCTTGGTTGATAAATGATTGTAGATTCTAGAGTGTAAACAGGGTCGAAAACAGTCAAAAACAGCAATTTTGTCAAATTCAAGAGCACATAACTCTCGACTTTCTGGTTCAATCTAACCAAAAATCAAACTCATCTGAGATCTTATGGTCTCCAACATTGTGTCTAAGTTTTATCTCGATTGATATATAATTGTAGATTCTAGAGTGTAAACAAGGTCAAAAACAGCCGAAAACGGCAATTTTGTCAAATTCAAGGGCACATAACTCTAGTCTTTCTGGTCCGATCAGACTGAAAATCAAACTCAACCGAAATCTTATACACTGAACAGATCTTCTAAACCGCCATGGCATGTAACTTAATATATCTCCATTAATATTTTAGATAGGGGCTTGAAATTTTCAAATAATAAAGATTAACCATTTTCACAGAAGATGTCAAAATTGCATTGACGCCTTTTGACAATAACATGACTAAATCGCAAATTGAAAAGGGTCACCGTCACGTCCACATTTTCACATCAGAAAGGTAAACTGTAAGTACGGGATGTGACATCACTCTGCGTCAATAACTCTGATTGACAACGAGCCCTCATTCAGTTGCAGCTATCTGGGAAGTACTAAGGTGTCATTCCAGACGTTTCAGTAGCCTAGGTATGCCTGCCACACTTCCGGTTGCCTGGCATTTGTGCCAAAACTTATTGTAACGTCTTTTGACTACATTGGAGCATTTCTCCGATTTGAATTAATCTGCGCATCATATTTGAGTGATGTTTGTCGACTGTTATGTCGACAAACAAAATGTCGGTCAGTCCTCACGTATGAATTCTTTGATGGCGTTCTACGGAATACAATACGTGCTTTAAAAAAGAACAAAAAATCAAGTTTGTAAACAGAACTTTGTATCCTCTCCAGAAGCAGACAGGCGTCAAGGCTCTATTAATGATATGCATAACCGATTCATAAGTCACGTCTTTCGTCAAGAAAGGTTTATTTGGAATAACAATAATTTGTATGGTAGACTGTACGGGTCATGATCTATTGTGCACTTTGACAAGGTTTTTGGGGCCATATTACTCGTTAGAAAGAAGCAACATGAAAATAACCAATGCATTTAACAACAATGTCGGCATATCATCACTTTTGAATGCTTATTGTGTTCTAAGGAATATAATACGCGCCAAAAAGAACAATAAAATGCAATTTGTAAACAAAAATTTAAATCCTCTCTACTAGCATACACACGTCAA
Source organism: Fragum sueziense (assembly GCA_963680895.1). Lineage (NCBI taxonomy): Eukaryota > Metazoa > Mollusca > Bivalvia > Cardiida > Cardiidae > Fragum > Fragum sueziense. The sequence continues at coordinate 65,979,527 of OY804592.1, forward strand.
ACATCCATTACTGACATGCTAAATTCGTGAAAGAAACATGTCATCTGTCAGAAAATGTACATGTGAACTAATAATGTTTTGTATGGTGGACTCTGAAGGCCATGCTCTGTGGTGCACTTTAACACGGTTTGGTGTCCGTAAAAATCGCAATACAGAAGGCAATCGGAAAACAGTTAATGCATTTACCAATATCACGAGCTACCTTTTGAAACATGCATACGTCACTGAAAAGGGTACATGCCTTTTTCATATTGACGTCGCTTCTGATAAGCCCCACAGTCCGACCCATATCACTGAAGGACATCCAGCCCATTGAGTTGCCTTTTCTTTGCAAAATCGGCATGTCGGATCAATATGAAGTAATGCTAAAGTAAATGTTGTGCAATGTAACTCATCACATCATGCGCCACGTGCATAAACGGTTTTATATCAAAGCCTCTTCAAACAAAAAGTTTTTGTTTTGATTTTGACTTTACCGCGTTAAATCGATAGCTAGTGATCACAAAATCTAATGTGCATAATATTGTTTCAAACGAACTTTTCGTTTTTCATTTACACCAAAAAATCTGTTCTGAAAAGTGGCGGTTTAGAACATCTGTTCAGTGTAGTCCCAACAATGTGTCCAAGTTTTGTCTTGATTGATCAATAATTGTAAATTCTAGAGTGTAAACAAGGTCGAAAACAGTCGAAAACAGCAATTTTGTCAAATTAAAGGGCACATAACTCTCGTCTTTCTGGATCAGATCAGACTGAAAATCAAACTCATCCGAGATCTTATGGTTTTCTAATATTTTATCCAAGTTTTGTCTTGATTGATCAATAATTGTAGATGCTAGAGTGTAAACAAAGTCAAAAACAGCATTTTTTGACATTCTTGGGCAGATAACTCAGCACATTCTGGTCCGATAAGACCCATAATCAAACTCATCCGAGAACTGATGCCCATACTTGCTTTGACTAAGTTTGATCAAGATTGGGCATCTTTTGTGGATGCTAGAGTGTAAACACCAAATTGTTGACAGACGGACAGACAGACGGACAGACAGACGGACGGACGGACAGACGGACGGACGGACGACGGACATTGAGTGACCACAATAGCTCACCTTGAGCACTTCGTGCTCAGGTGAGCAAATAAAACATGATTTTGACATTCCTAAGCATTGAAGAAAGAGAAGAAAATTCTGATGATAAGCATTTTCTCCTATTTTTTTTTTTTTTTTTTTTTTTTTTTTTTTTTTTTTTTTTTCTCAATATTTTCTGCACTTTAATATTCACAAATTTTACGTTTATTGCTGTTTAATAGCATTCGCATTGTCATATGCAACAGGTCTCAAACGGGACCAACCTAAAATTTTGTCGTTTGGGAGAGGGTTTACTACGTTTTAGCTTATTGTGTGGAACGCGTTTGTATTCTAACTGGTCTAAAATGCATCTTGACGTTTATATTTCTTTCTTTGCAGAACAAGGCGTGTTTTCTTTTATTTCGCCAATAGAAATGGTTTGGTAAAAATATGAGACAAAAGAACGAAATGTTGATAACCAGTTTTCCTGCTTTTGCCTTTAATATTTTCCTTGTAATATTATGCAAACAATCCAGCATCCAATTTGTCATCTACAACAGCTTAAATATTTGAGCAGTTCAATTTTGCCGTTTGGAAATTAATATTTAGGAAATAGCCAATTAAAAACATAGGATACTCTTGAACGGTGTATAAATATCTTGGTACAGTAAAAAGGTGTTTTGTATTAACTTCAGCATGTCGTGATACTGCTGAAACATTGAAAGTGACGTAATACTCTACGTACTCAAATTAGACAAGTCATTAACCCTTTCCCAAACAAGACCTGGTTTTGACGTCCCTAATCGAAATGGCTTGGGAAAACATTGAAACAAAAGAAGAAACTGCTGATAACCAGCAGTTTCTCATTTTGTCTCAATATTTTCTATGCCATATTTTACACAAATTATATCTTTAATAACTTTCATTTTGTCATTTGTGGCAGTTTTTTAATTGGATCACCATAAATTTTTGCCGTATGGGAAAGGGTTATAAGGTCTGTTGAACGACGGTATTGAGAAGGCATGAGCAGTTTTTGTTCATGAATTAGATAGATCAGTTATCAAATCACGTACTGTCTCAGCGACAAGAAATTTACAATTTCTTGAACAGCAATAAAGACGGATTATCTTAATCCCTTTTCATTACATCCAGGAAACGCACTTTCCGATATCTGACTATATATTTGACAAAGTACAATTCATACAATTGCACATACAATTTTTACAACAAAAAGTCGTGACTACTCGTAAAGCTTGTTCAAAGCTTTGGTCACGTGGTCTTGGATGAAAAGCATCGAATTATTATACATAATATATATGAGCCGGGATCTGGAAAAACGTCCCTTAAGGGGCCCATACACGATCAATATTATTGACAATATTATTGTCAATATTTGGTATTGACAATAATATTGACCGTGAATGGGCAATATTGAAGGATTGTCAATACTATTGACGAATATCTGCGATCGCTGAAATATTTTCTTCAATATTTTTATTAACGTTATGTAACCTATGGTTGATTGTTCTCTAAATTAATATTGTCAATAATATTGATCGCTTAAAGCGGCCCATACACGATCAATATCATTGACAATATTATTAAGTCATAATATTGACAATATTTTTCTATCCACCCATACACGATCAATATTATTGACAATATTAATTTAGAGAACAATCAACCAAGGATTACATAACGTCAATAAAAATATTGAAGAAAATATTTCAGCGATCGCAGATATACGTCAATAGTATTGACAATCCTTCAATATTGCCCATTCACGGTCAATATTATTGTCAATACCAAATATTGACAATAATATTGTCAATAATATTGATCGTGTATGGGCCGCTTAAGTGGAGGCTGACAGATATCTAAACTACTCTCTTACGGTTGCTACATGCCATGAAATAGCTATCGGAGAACAAGATGGTCCCTGATCAGACTGCGTGTATACGCAGGCTGATCTGGAACCATGTTGGGCTCAAAAACCTTAAAGGACCCTTTTCCAGATCCTGGCTCACATATATGTTACCGTTCTTGCTATTGTAGTTGTTTCGACCATTGACGATTGATGTTTGAACGATTTATTGAATATTATGCACACGGCAGTGTACTTTTTTACAATTAAACGTTCTGCTCATCATAAGGTAAAATACCCGGAATGTTGCCATTTTGAGATTCATAAAACGTCATTTTTTTCGAGCGGCGTTGTTACGTATCCGAAACCATTTGAACGCGGGCGTAAATGTTTTCGGCGTCACCCGATTATTTCCGACGTCACTTTAATCTCATTAGGGATGGACTACCTTAAAATGATAAAAACAGTTGTTGATTAAAGAGTTATGTATAAGGACTGTAAGTACATATAGTTCGTATGTGAACTCGTAGGGGGCATTCGCTCCTTAGTCTTATTCTCCATGGTCACAATGTTGATGTATATGACATAGGCCTACATTAATGGTATCGGAGCAATTTCTTTGTCTTGAATGTAAGTTATTGGGGGATTTCCTGAACAAAACAAATTGTACGTTGTCACGAGATTCGCCGATTATTTATTGTTTCTCTGTTGACATAGAAGACGCGGGCCCCATTCTGATATGGTGTCAACACTAAAATAATGTATCACTTTTCCGAATAATTACGAGTACGTGGCGATTTGAAAAGTGGACTTATAGGGAGTAACTTTTCGTATTAGATAGAGGATGCATAATAGATTCTACGCGAGAGAAACATTCAAATGCTCGCAGCGCATTGAATGTTTATACCGCGTAGAATCTATATACTATACTAATTTAGCGGTTCATTGGAGACGGGGGCGTGGCTATGTATAAACGCCACATAAACTAGCCGACAGTCTCGTTTATGCAAGATAAAGCGGCGAAATTTTTAAATATACTGCAATTTCATTGGTCCCAAAAGTATGTCGAACATTAATAGTTCATAACCCTTTTTCACCAGAGAATTATATTTGGACGCCTCTGTCAAAGCGTCGAAAAATAGCTACGTCATCATATGTATGCATCTGAATCTTCGGACGAAAGTAACGTAGTGGAAATAAGAAACACAGAGCTACAGATGCGAAGGGGCACTGGCTGTTCGAAATACAAATAAAAATGTTTTAATGTTCATCTTACCCTATGTTATTGGTACTCATTGGAAACGTCTTACCGGGACGATTCCAATGACTATCCCCAAAATAGTGTGTTAATTTCAAATAACAAAATGATAATGCCTTTACCCCCTTTTCAGTACCTTTGGAACCGTCATGTAGAAATGGAAGAATACTATACCAGGATGCGTTCTTAGAATGTTTACGATGTCACAAGAAAAATATTAGACACCGCGTGAATTTAAAGCGACCTTATCATAACGTACTAGATATGTGTCATTCTTATTCAAAAATACTTAGATCTACCTGTTTTAATTTCAGTTTTGTTCGGATGTGACAGTCAGTAACGACATCTCGTACCCGACGTTTGCTCGTACCACTCCAGTTGACTCGCAGATATCTCGCAGCGTTGTTTCTATACTGAAGAAGTTTGGCTGGAATAAAGTCACCTTCGTACATACCAGCGAGAATGAACTACAACATCCTGCCGATACTATATATCAGGTATTTTTTTTTAAGAGTTTTGTCTGGTAAATATTAATTCCGCGTTTTCTCTGATGAAATTCTCTCTTTGATATGTTGATGTCGCTCAATGAGCGACATCAACATATCAAATAGCGAATTTCATCAGGGAAAACTATGAGAAGTACGAAGTACATATTAAGAGCATCAGAGCACCAGATTAGAGGGGATAAATCCACTCTAAATGGGTTATTTCTTATCCAAATTCTATGTTGTGGGTACTCATTCGAATCGTCTCGATGAACAATAAATCATGTGATGCTGTTTAAAGGCCTCACAGCTCTTACCTTTAGCTCTGTGTGGAGTTTAAATCCATGCCTGGTACATGGGTATGTAAGACCATTTACAAAGCCTATTGAGCTGGGATCTTGAGAACATTTTCTAAGCACATGGGACCTCTGTGGAACTTAAATTATCTGCCACGAAGTAAGATTTAGGCATTTCGAGGCCAATCCCCCTTTAGCTATTGTAAATGTGGAAACTGTTATAGAGAATAGAGTGGTTCTGGATCGCACTGTGTATTAACGCGGGCTGATAAAGATCAATGTTGATTTCCGATATACATTATGAACATTGTTCTAGATTACAGGTAGGATTCCCATAGGTTTCATTTCTAGAACTTTTGAGTGACATTTCTCACTGTCACAAGGTAATTCGGAAAGGTATTTACAATGAAACATTGGAAATAATAGAACTCTCTCGCTATCAACGATGCCCAATGATAAGTCGTCGCCTCTTATTTAGAGTGCGCTAACTCCATTTTTACAAAAATCCTATATTTGGTATCGTTGTGTTCGTATTTTTATGCTCTATCTCCTGAACACCAGGCCCTGGTTTCTCGAGAAAACTTAAGTACGTTATCATGCTCAAAATCTGAGCACCGTTCTCAAATCGCACGAAATCCACGTGAACTTCATACGAATACCCTTCAACGTTGGATAGTATCCCTTTGAAGTTGAGCTTGTTCTCGTGAGAATATACTTAAGTTTTTTTTTCGAGAAACCGGGGCCAGATATCGTCGATTGGCGGGCTGATTTTTTTAGAAATCGCGTATGGATATATTGCCCTATCTCCTGATTATTTCTTCATGTTGATCCGAATTTTATCCTATGTCCAGGACATAGAGCAACCTGTGCCTGAAAATTTCTTTCGTCCAATGAAAATAAGAATAAAAACCACGTGACCTGTTATGTGACACAAACACGAACTCCGATTACATAATGTGAACAATCGATTTCCATTGAAGATTTTGATAATATGTAAGAACATAGCCGGATAATCTTTAAAAATGTAATTGAAATTGATTTTGGCACATAAGTGCTTCACCAGGTGGATTTTTTTTCAACCATAACTCATGTAGCCATTATAAAACGCAAAATGCATTTCTTTAGAACGAAAATATTATGAATTTGTTCCAATTTAAATCTATGTAGACTAGAGTCTGTATCCTTTACGATGCCATATAAAGTTTAAACCAATATGTACTCGAATATTTTTTACTTTATTTAGAACAAAGGCCACCGATTCGTAATACAACCGCATGCGTTGTCCCATTTCTACGGCAAAACGACAATTTGTCTTTTTTATGAATCCCATTTAATTGGTAAGGTGGGCCCATATAGCACTTAGTGCTGTTCTGTGTTATCTTGATCAATCTGACAGAATTTTCTCTATCTCCAAACAATTTTTTTTTTCTCAAATAACGCTCCATCGTTTCCTTATTAAATTGCACATGTGGATAGATAAGGTCATTTCTGACTGTCATGCAAAATTTCGGTCAATTTCAAGCAGAGATAAAAAAAAGTTATAAAGGTCTGAATCTTTAAAGTCGATTTTCTCGGAAAAGTGTTTTTGGTAGTTAGCGCATTCTGAAAACGAGGCGACGAAGTCAAAAATCGCCATTTTCGAGAGGGTTCTAGTTTCAAGAACACATATGTTTCTATATGGAGCTTGTCGTTATTACGATCAAATTTCGAACATAATAGAGGGAGATATAATTGACTTATTCAATAAATATGGATATTTTAAGTTGGTATATCGCATTCCTATAACCGAGTTTTTGCAAGCTTTTCATTACATGCTATGATCCACACTTATTGGTAAACGAAACAAGTAAATTTGACAAAGGCTGTATGTCTTAAATCCACCTAAAAATGGCAACCAACATTATCTTTTCTGTCACTTGTTCTTCGTCCATAATGAATACGTGTATTCTAAGTAGGCTGGATCACCTAACCATGGGTTCCTGTTGTTTCTCATACCAGTACTACCACAACACCCTAACCGAGCCTCCAGCTGCTCGCCCACAAATGTTCACGATTTCAAACCATTGATGGGTGACCTTTTTTCAGAGAGGGTATTTGCTGCGGCCGAGACCTCTCGAGTGAGAGGCAGATGCGCTACCAACTGCGCAATGGCCGCTCTATTACATTGTAATTTGCGTAAACAGGACCATCATTATACTCACAATTTGTTCCCAGGACATGTTTAGAATAGAACCGATTATCTCTTGGCCTATAAAGTTGTCCCTAATTTAATGTTCTTGCATTTATGCATCATTCTGACCTTGTTTGTACCTAATGCGTAGTATCAGAAATAAAGAAGACAACGAAGAGAAATTTTTTGCTCAGTACTTAATAAAAGAGAGACTAAAAACGCACTAAGAATGTCATGTATTATGTATAACCGCAATGTATACTTTAAATATATCAAGCAAGCAGAGGTAGTTAAAGAACAAGTCATCCATTTTAACAAGACCTTCGTTACATGGATAGTTCCCAGGAAATATTTAGAATCGATTACCGCTATAACCGTCTGCAATTTACTGTTCTCGTATTTATCCGTCATTATTAACCGATTTGTGCGGTAATAAGTCTCTATCACTTCCTTAACATTTAATTATGAACGTCTTTTTGTCATTTTCTTAATTGTATAACTTTAGAGCCATTGACTTTTTGGTGGCTAAGTCACGGTGGGGATCGTGCATCAAGGGATGGATAAGGGCTTCAACAAAATTGGTCCTACTTTAATTAAGTAATTGAAGCAGAGAAGGCAAGAAAACGCTAAGGATTTTCTGAATGCGTAGGACATTTTAAAAATCAGCAGATGAAATAAGATAATGGCAACCAACCAAATGTTTGTTTGTCAAAATTTTTGCATCAGATGACTGTCAAAAGATATACCACATCCATCAAACTCCTGGCATTTTCCTTCCTCCCCTGCCTCAAGTCTAATTCATATTGGTAAAACATTAACGCAACTATTGACGATTACCAGAAATAATTGTGCCACGTGATTCCTCATCGTTGTTGTTTAGCTATCTGAAGGATGATAAGTCTGTACTACTTCCTGGATATTTAATCATGATCCACATTTGTCACTTTATATCATCAACTACGAAGTACAATAGAAAGTTTAAGAGATTCTTATGATGACAAAAATAATCCACGATGTATGTCAAGTGGTCTATGAAATGTCTTATAAAGATTCTGCTGATAAAGATTTAAGTAAACCTGGTATGTAACTATTCTTTTAGATTGATGGCAAAGATATACAAACAAAATAGAATAGAACTTGTTGAACACTGTATAATTTATTGTATTGGTAAATAAATATTTTAGATGGTTATTTTCATGATACTGAATATATATATTACGAATACTTCAACGAAGTTAGACAAAACCACATCGAAAACTAGATAATGAGTGTACTTTGAATTTTAGAAGACCGAATAATATAAATCTATCTGAATGTAGCAGGCTTTTCAGCCAAAGCGATAACTTAACAAATGATCAAAATTATTATAGATTTATAGATCTTTAGTGTGTACCTTTATTTCTTATAAGTGCATTCATATTCTTTTAAAAAGAACTTCCATAGAATTTACGTGTGCGCGGGTAAATGTTATAAGAGCACGTGTGAAATTTATCCTGATTTATATTAAGAAAAATACTAGAGCACGCCTATTTTATCCACCATTTAATCAATATTTGCGTTTCATCTACATGTTGTTTCGCTTTCAAAGAAACAGTACTAAATACCTCTCTGATTAGACATCCTTATTTTGACAAGAAAGCCTTTTTATATCGCCAGGTCATATAGAGAAAATACAAGTGCAGCCTTAATTTGCGCGTGTAAACCTAACATTTAATAGCCTGATCGCATAAAAATACAAAATGCACGTACAGAAATAAAAGTGCACTAGTATTTTATAAGTACACGCTAAATATAGAATTTTGACCAATTAGGTAAAATCACATAAAGTATTTGTAATTACAGAACACTCAATATAATAAATCCAGTATTATACGGTCCTCATTACGGGGATAGGACAGATTGTTCACGGGAAGCGTTTAGAATCAATTACCGCTTTAACTGTCTGTAATTTACTGTCCTTGTTTTTATCCATCATTGTGAACAGATTGGGACGTCATTAAGTCTATTCCGCTTCTTCTGCATGTAATAATGAACATCCTTTGTAATTTTCTATCATCCATTACGAAGAGTAATTGAACGACAGTTTAAGTATTTTGTAAGAAGACGAAAATAATCAGAAATGTATGTCAAGTGGTCTCCAATTCAATGTTTAACAAGAAATACGTAGCATCCGTAGTAAAATATTATGAGAAATGAGCGGTGTACATAGCGTGTTAAAAGTAGGCATGTACATGTATGAGAAAATTTTCGTGACGTAAAATCACTGTCAAATTCATAATGTTTTAAATCATCGTCAGATACAAAATCGCAAATTCTTATAGTAATATCACAAGAATCTCTTAAAGCTGAATGACGCGATCTAGAAGTAGAAATAGCTGGTTGTAACTTTTAATTAACTCAAACGTTCGATTACAAGAAACTACAAATTGTGGGCATTCGAAAACTTTCTCTCGAAAAGCTTTTTTTTAACAAATCCTCAGGCTCAACTCATTAAAGTCTAGACCATCAACAAAAAAAACAACATTTTGATACCCTTTGGCAAAGTATCTGCCTGATGTTGAATTAAAAAAGAATCTTGTCTGTGATCGAGGCTCCTTCAAAAAGAGTTTATTCCCAGTGGTTTTCATCACTATTGTTATTCAAATTTAGGCGCATGTATCTCAAACGGAACGCAGACAATTACTACATTAATTTTCACATCTTAGCATATGAATAAAACGACAGAATTCGCTACTATAGATTTGAATGTGTATACGATACGTGATGCCTTATGATTAAATAGCTTGTTACAAAATATTCTCAGGAACTTCTAGGTTTACTACAAATATAAAACGCTTAACATCGAGCACACGAACAGCTTTTATACGTGCAAATGATGGTTACTTTAAACAGTCGTAGAGCATCTTTGTGTCGGTTGGTAGCGTCCGCAAAGTCTCACTTTGGTCGAAAAGATTATTCTAAGTGTAAAATTGCTTTCAAAACTAGCAAACTTTATACTCCTTCTACTTCTGAATATCTCGATAGTAAGAATGTCTCTCAAGGCTGGCGACAGAATGTTTTCCGATTGGTACCAATACATCTACATCTTTTAAATGTTATTGGCTACATGTATTTGGTTTTTTTAACTAGTTCGTCTTGGTACGTCTCCAATGAACAATGGGGTCTTTTTTATTAATTCCAAAACCTAATTCGACCTTCGCTAGAACAAGTCGGTATTAAATATCAAAAATAACGTATCATTATATCTTTTTTTTTTGTAAAAAAATAGACTCTTTGGTCAAATATAATACAATGTTTAACACAAGGATACAAACCGGGCATGCGACCTTTTGAAATGGTGTGTCATTGCGGGGCAACATCATTTATATACATTTTCGCATTGCTTAATCGCATCCAGATCAATAAATGGTAAGGTAGATATATGTAATATTTTCTTTTTTCAGAGAATCTATTTTTGGAGTAATTACACGTTGTCAAAAAGTTGTGAAATTTCACTGGCGCACTTTTGACACTTCAAATGATAATTAAGAAGATATTCGCAAACAAAGAATATAATAAATGTCAAATTGATACGAGTACTTTTGAAATACTTACCAAAATGGAAAAATCGGACACATACAAATAAGAATTTTAACGTTTATGGTTTAACTGATTTGACTTTCCAATAAAAAACGAATTTCATTTAAGTTAAATTACCAGTTCATGGTCTATTGATACAAAAGATTAATAGGCCCTATTTGCCCGAACAATTAATGGCAATTAAAAAAAATGAAAAACATCGAGACAAAAGAAAGTAATGCCGATAGCCAATAATGTTCTTCTTCTATCGCATTTATGGATGTAATCAGAATAATAATTATTATCAACCAAATCTTCATCAACATCCATTTTGGCATCTGCGTGGTCTTTACGTTTGGGTCAATTGAAACAATTCGTTGGTGGGGAGTCAAATCCTCGTAACTACAGCTTGAAAAAGCTGGAGTTACGAGGTTTTGACTCCCCACCGACGAATTGTTGTTCCGGAAAGAGAACCTAAAAATATCGACGTCAGCTTCAATTAGGAAATACCCAAATAAATCTACCAGGGGTGGCTTTTCTTGATATCTCAAATTGTTAGATTGACAAAACCGAAAATTAGGGCGGACAATACACATTGATTTGTAACAGTAAATGTCTAAAATAGGGTGATAGAATACGGTTTGGTCGACAGAACAGTTTAGATCAAAGTCAGACTAGACCAAAGTCAGAAAAAGGTTATGGAGTTCTAGAACAATAGACATGAATTACATGTGCTAGTACTGAGAACGGCTTATAGGATTTATAACCTTCGATTGATTAAATAAATCTAATTGATTTTAATCAATTCTTCAAAACAAAACAAAAACTCTTTCAGAATCAAGAAAATGATGGGAAGTCCGAAATTCAACTGAGTAAAATGCAGCAGCATTGAAATTAAGAAGGGGGTGTGGTAGATATAAATGCGAATTTTCAACATTTCTTTTTCGTGTGTGCCTGAATAGTTTAAAATCCGTTTTAATAACTGACGTCAAAAACAAGGCTTGTTTTTTTTTTTTTTTAAATAGAAACAAGAATGATATTATCTAAATTGTACTTTTTGTTTTATGCCATATTTTGCGATATGCTATTCCGAGAACAATATATTTTGAAGTTACGTAAATTTACTTCATGCAAATGATAAGTACTAGCATTCCATTATTATAAATAGAAAACATACAGAAGCAGTCCATTCGATTGGCCGTGTGATGGAATTTATGTCTGTACACGTCTAATATATAAAGAAATTCTGAATCTTAAACGGCAATTAAGACGCAATATAGTAACATGGCGGCTTATTTCTGATCATGGGTTAAACATGTTTCAACCCATCTATTTAGGTTGACAATTGCAGTTCTAAATTCGAATAAGTATATTTTGTGTCTTATTTTTCCTGTGTAACATTTCAGTGAATACAGTCGTTTATTTTGTTTATAAATATATCTGTTTTCTACTGTAAGACAAATATGTCATTCCGGACTGTCGGAATAGAAAACCAGACAGCCAATTCTGTGTCAAATAAATGTATACAAACACACAAAATGGGGCCATGTGAACTATTAGGTACATGTACCAGAATACGCCAATCTTTGACTTTCAAGTTTTTGCTCTATTATTTACAAGAATATGAGACTTTATTAATGAAATGGAAATTCAAACAAGTGAAACATTATCATTCTATCACTTTCTTTCATAATGCAAAATGGGGATATATTGATTATAAATCAAACTATTCTATATTACTTCAGATTTTTTTTTTTTAGATTTTAGGAACTTTTTAAAGAGACATAATTTTCCAATCACATTAATAATAATAATATGTCTTGATGGCATAATTAGTTTTTCTGGTGCGTTTTAATGCCATTGGTTCTTTTTTAACGTTCTTGCTGATAAGCCAAAATTACATCTTAAAGGTTCAAACGGAAATTACAAATTCCATTTACATCTGAACTGTAGTAGACCACAATTTGTTTGATTGTAACAAAAACTATATTCTTTGTAAACGGCGCAATACTTCGGATTGAAATTTCCAGAATTTCTATAAGAAAATTATGCTTTTTCAGATAAACATAAAAGTAAATTCATGAAAAACATATCTATGGAATCATATACATAATGTTAATATTGACCATTTCCTTTTTTCCAAGAACATTTCCGTTCTTTCTTAACTGACTCGTTTTATCAAAAAATTTACTCGTATCTAAAACGTCGTCTGCATTAAAGTCTAATTATAGTGAAAACGTCCTCACCTCGGAGGCGTAAAGTGTCTACAAAATAAATTCTTAACTAAATTGTATGTATTTCGTAACATCTGTTATGCTCGCTTTAACAAGGAGTCTCGGGGGTACAGACTACATGCGTTTACCGTATCAAGACTACTGAAATAACCATGGATCTAGATAAAGGAATAATCAGGTTGTTCAAAGGTTGTTAATGGTTATAGAGATGCTTTAAGAGAATAACGCATGTATTGTCCAATAAGTGGGTAAAGGCAGGTTAATTGACGCCCATATAGTGATACGATCCCTTTCTATGAACAAGAAAAAAATCGGAACAAAGTTTTACTCTGCAATTTTCTCGTTTGCGTTTGCCTTTTCTTTTTACTTCACGTGCAATTCGAAGAAATATTTAAGAAAAATCTAGTTTGTTTACTTGGCCATCTGATATCTGGAGAAACCGCGTATTGTTGATCCTCTCTCAAGTGTTGTAACACAGTACTTGTTTTGGCAAACATGTTTGACCTTTACAGGAACACAAGTATCACATATCTCCTACAAGGGAATATTGCCCTAATTTAGAAGCATCTGTTTTCTTTTTATTGTCTTATTTGCCCATGTAAAGTGTCATAATGGTGTCAAATTCCAGATCTGGTTCATAGAGCGTATGATAATTATTCCGTGCTTTTCGTATACATGCACCATAGAAAAGTAAAGTCAATGTTTGGTATAGTTTCAAGAGTGACTTCAAGTTTGTACTACAATTTCAACTGTGGGTGTGCACATAAAAGATACATACCCTTTCAGAAACGATTTAAGGTTTAGGAGAAGATGGAACATGTAACAAAATAATTTGGCTTTGCAGCAATGTATCTTTATTCCAACTGCAATATGTTTGAAACAAAACCACTTTGTATGTTATTTTCATTTTCAACGACTTCAAATTAATAATTCTCTTTTGGTTAGACTTTGTTGTTATGTGATTAAGATTGATTTAAGTTATTTTTCTTTGAGGTGACGTTTCACAGATATTTTGTCGTAAATTTTACTTTTATTTGCATCTGAAAGGTCATATCTTCATGTGAAAAATCTGAAAAACCCAAGCTAAAATATTGCGCAGTTCACGAGAAATATATATTTTTGTGGTATAATTAAACAAATTGATGTATACAGCAGTTCAGCTTTATATCGAATTTTCATTTCTTTCTCAACTTTAAAGGCGTGTTTCTGGCTTATCTGCAATAACTTAAAACAAGAGGACCATGATGGTCCTTAATTGCTCACCTGCACCTAGATAGAATGAAAGTCCCAATGTTGTCAAGTTCAAGTGCACATAATTTAAGATGCGAGATTATGATCCAGCTGAAAACTGCTTTCATAATCTTGAATGATCAATATTTGTAGCTGTTACAGTAAAAACAAAGTGGAAGAAAACAACAATTTTGTAACAGTAAAGGGCACATGACTCTGTTCTGATAAAGAAATTCTCACCATGATCAATATTATGTCCAAGTTTATTTTATTGGTTAATATTCATTGCTGTTTGACAGAAAACAAAGTCGAAAACAGCAATTTTGTAACCGTCAAGGGCACACAACTCTGTTTTTTAGTCCAATCAATCTGACAAATTAAAACATTTAAGATATTATGGTCACCAACATTGCGACCACGTTGTGCCTTGATTGGTCCGTATTTGTTTGTTAGAGAGAAAATAAAGTCAAAAACGGTAATTTTATAAAATTAAAGGGCCAATAACTCTTGTTTTTCTGGCCAAATCAAGCTGAAGATTTAACTCATCAAGGATCTTATGGTCACCAACATTGTGGCCAAGTTTTGTCTTGATTAGTAAATAAATGTAGAAGCTGCAGTGTAAACAAAGTCGACAACAGCAATTTTGTCAAATTCACGGGCACATAACTCAAGACTTCCTGCTTCTATCACACTGAAAATCGAAGTCATCAAAGATTTTATAGTTACCAACATTGTGGCAAAGTTGGGTCTTGATTGGTCAATATTTGTAGATGCTCGAGTGGTAACAAAGTCAAAACTAAGGATTTTTGACGTTCAAGGGCACATAACTCCGGACTTCCTAGTTCGATCTGACTTAAAATCGAACTCATCTGAGAACTTATGGTCATATATATTTTGACCAAGTTTGATTAAGATTGGTCAATATTTGTAGATACTAGAGTGGTAACAAAGTCAAAACTAGCCATTTTTGACGTTCAAGGGCACATAACTCCAGACTTCCTGCTTCGATACCACTGCAAATCGAACTCATCCAAGATCTTAAGGTTACTAAAATTGTGGCCAAGTTTTGTCTTCATTGGTCAATATTTGAAGATGCTAGAGTGGTAACAAAGTCAAAACAAGCTATTTTTGATATTCAGGGGCACATAACTCCGGACTTCCTGGTCCGATCAGACCCAAAATCGAACTCGTCCGAGAACTTATGGTCATACATGTTTTGACCGAGTTTGGTCAAGATTGGTCAATATTTGTGGATGCTAGAGTGGTAACAACAAAATGTGAACAGACGGACGGACGACGGACAAAAAGCGACCACAATAGCTCACCTTGAGCACTTCGTGCTCAGGTGAGCTAAACACTGATAGCATTTATACGCATTAGAATAACCAATCTTGGCTTCAAGATATACTTTAAAAAATGAAATGGGAATGTGATGTCTGTTTAAATTGACTGGAGATTATATTTATACGCCATTTTCTCTTTCAGTCATTTCTGGAGTATGGTATAGAAGTAACATTCCGTATGATATACAAAGGCCCATATTTTCATTTCCACACAGAGAACCCATTTGTTAAGATCGTCCAAGATTCCTTCGTTGACACCAGAAGTAAGTTTTGTTCGTACAAAAACTACTTTGTATCTTTGTAATCGGTTCCGAGAACAACAACAAACCATTACAATAACAATTTTGGATGTTTTTCTATAGATCGACATATATATACGATGCAAATTTTCATTTAAAAGTGTCACGGTATAAATGATACATACACACTTATTTCCAAAACAGAAATGTCTCAATCTGTGCAGAAATAGATAGTAAACGTGCATGCGACTCTTCACTTTCCAGGCCTTGTGTACAAATGTGTACCCGAGCAATAGTCTAGATCTATGGCACATGTGAGAGCACAACATAGACCACGATACTGCTCCAGTTATTCGCAAGGTCATCTGGTTTCCGTCATGGTCTGAATTGACATCGGAACTCATTTTAGCATCCCTCCTCATATATACCTGATCCAAGATCTGTAGAAAAAATCTTTTTATAATTCTAAGTCAAAATTATGGTTCTAGATTGGTTTTTGCAATTGTAAATCATAATTGTAAGCTATGAATTCTGTCTTTCATTTTCCACAGATTAGTTAGAAACTCTTACTATTTTACGTATATTTTCAGTCTACGTAATGTTAGCACAGTCTTACGAGTTTGTTGGGTTGATGGACCATCTAAAAGACAGAGGTCTACTAGATTCGGGGGAATATTTTGTAGTGGGTGTACACGTGGGTGATTATAAGGCTAAAGACCCCAAAGCGTATTTCAAAGGTGAGTCTTCTCTTCTTACAAACACCATGAATGACATTCAATTGAAATATCGAAAGATATTTTGGTAAATGTTGATCTTACAACGTTATTAAGATTATATTACATATCGCCGGTGGGGATCAAAACATCGTAACTCCAGGTTTGTCAAGCTGTAGTTACGGGGTTTTGACTCCCCACCAACGATATGATGCAGGCATCCATCGATTCAAACGTACAGACTAGACGCTATGATGAATCTTTGCAATTTCAATCGGATGAATTGGAAGATTAATGAAACTAACAATCTAGGGTGCTCCAATTTGAAAGCTACTGCAGACGACAATTTAATTATTGAAAAGCATTAGATTTTTGTAAGATATGCACAGAAAATATTGAGACAAGAGGAGAAACTGCTGGTTATCAGCAGTTTCTTCTTTTGTTTCAATGTTTTCATAAGCCTTTTCTACCAGGAACGTCAAAACCGGGTCTTATTTGGGAAGGGGTTAACAAGGTCCCTTAGCTTTTGATACAATTTTGCGTGCGTTGGTTTAAATCTTGCAGGTGTATAACACTTGTAAGATTCATACCATCGCATTAAAATAGCAAAAGTTTTCTTCGGATTTACTCTATAAATGCGGATCAATTATTGATGTAACATAATTATTTGGTGACCAAGGCTGTAACAAATAACGTTTTTGTTTACGGCAATGACGTTACGCTAAAGAGTAAATATTGTCTGTTCAGGACGACTTTGAACAATCGTTAGAATATTTAAGCCGTGTTAGCAAATGATTAATAATTCAATTACCCATAGAAATTGTGTTCTTTCAGGCATATTTACCTCTAATTCTGAATACAGTGAGCAGGCCTTCAGATACTTTATCGGCATTGTTCATTCACCTCCCGTGTATCCCTGGTTTGACAAATTTACAACGGTAGTCAACAACTACCTCGAGATGCCGCCATGGAACTACACGAATCATTATAGAGATGTGGGTGGCATGAAGATTGTGAGTATGAACATGGGATGTTGATTTGATTGATAGTTTATAAAGGTAGTCCATCTCTAATTAGATGCATGCAACGTCTGGATTATTCGGGCGACGTCATAAACATTTGGCGGTGGAACGTTCCACCGCCAAATGTTTACGTCGTCGCTCGAATAGATTCGGATAATTATATCACAAATATGTTAACGGCAACGCACGAGAAATTCTGACGCCGCGTAAATCTCATTAAGGTGGACTGCCTTAAATTATTTGGTTTTGACAAAACTTATTAAATAAACGCAATGTTCTGTTTTCCAAAATACAATACATATCTTTTCCTCGACCTTCCTATTTCCATTAAAAGCGTCCATGACTTCGATGTTGTACAAATGTCATAGGATCTGTACATATATATGTCATCGATCTAATTCTATTTCATAGTCACCATGATTTATGTTGCTTTACAAAAAACAGTAAAATATATATCTAAAATCTAACTCATTAAAGACACATAAATTATGCGCAAAAATAATTCAGCTGCTCTCCTATGGTTGCCACATGTCATGAAGAAATTATTAGGGCACTGCATGGTTCTTGAACAGACTTCGTGTACAACCATATTTGGCTAAAAAACTTAGTAATTCTTTTTCTAGATCCTTGCTCACATCATTATATGTTAGATTGTATGTATATAAAATTTATATCCTAAGAAGGTGCATTTCCTTTTTTAGCTCACCTGAGCACGAATGTGCTCATGGTGAGCTATTGTGATACCGCTGTGTCCGGCGTCCGTCGTCCGGCGTCCGGTGTCCGTCGTCCGTCGTCCGTCGTCCGTCAAACTTTGCCTTGTGTGCACTCTAGAGACCACATTTTTTGCCCAATCATCCTGAAATTTGCTCAGAATTATTGTCTTGATGAAATCTCGGACAAGTTCGAAATTGGGTCATCTGGGGTCAAAAACTAGGTCACGGGGTCAAATCTTAGAAAAACATTGTGTGCACTCTAGAGGCCACATTTTTTGCCCAATCAACCTGAAATTTGCTCAGAATGATTGTCTTGATGAAATCTCGAACAAGTTCGAAATTGGGTCATCTGGGGTCAAAAACTAGGTCACGGGGTCAAATATTAGAAAAACCTTGTGTGCACTCTAGAGGCCACATTTTTTGCCCAATCAACCTGAAATTTGCTCAGAATGATTGTTGTAATGAAATCTGGAACAAGTTTCAAATTGGGTCATCTGGGGTCAAATTTAGGTCACGGGGTCAAATCTTAGAAAAACCTTGTGTGCACTCTAGAGGCCACATTTTTTGCCCAATCAACCTGAAATTTGCTCAAAATGATTGTCTTGATAAAATCTCGGACAAATGTGAAATTGGGTCATCTGGGGTCAAAAACTAGGTCACGGGGTCAAATCTTAGAAAAACCTTGTGTGCACTCTAGAGGCCACATTTTTTGCCCAATCAACCTGAAAATTGCTCAGAATGATTGTCTTGATAAAATCTCGGACAAATTAGAAATTGGGTCATCTTGGGTTAAAAACTAGGTCACAGGGTCAAATCTTAGAAAAACCTTGTGTGCACTCTAGAGGCCACATTTTTTGCCCAATCAACCAGAAAATTTGTCAGAATGATTGTCTTGATGAAATTTACGATAAGTTCGAAATTGGGTCATCTAGGGTCAAAAACTAGGTCACAGGGTGAAATTTTAGAAAAACCATGTGTGCACTCTAGAGGCCACATTTTTTGCCCAATCAACCTGAAAATTGGTCTGAAATGGTGACTTCATGAAATCTCGGACAAGTGTGAAATTGGGTCATCTGGGGTCAAAAACTAGGTCACGGTGTCAAATTTTAGAAAAACCTTGTGTGCACTCTAGAGGCCACATTTTTTGTCCAAATGTACTCATTTTTGCTCAGGAAGTGTGTTTTGATGATTTCTCGGACAAGTTTGAAATTGGGTCATCTGGGGTCAAAAACTAGGTCACGGGGTCAAATCTTAGAAAAACCTTGTGTGCACTCTAGAGGCCACATGTATTGCCCAATCAACCTGAAAATTGCTCAGAATGATTGCCTTGATGAAATCTCGGACAAGTGTGAAATTGGGTCATCTGGGGTCAAAAACTAGGTCACAGGGTCAAATTTTAGAAAAACCTTGTGTGCACTCTAGAGGCCACATTTTTTGTCCAAATGTACTCATTTTTGCTCAGGAAGTGTGTTTTGATGATTTCTCGGACAAGTTTGAAATTGGGTCATCTGGGGTCAAAAACTAGGTCACGGGGTCAAATCTCAGAAAAACCTTGTGTGCAGTCTAGAGGCCATATTTTTTGTCCAAATGTACTCATTTTTGCTCAGGAAGTGTGTTTTTATGATTTCTCTGGCAAGATTAAAATTGGGTCATTTGGGGTCAAAAACTAGGTCACAGGGTCAAATCTTAGGAAAACCTTGTGTGCACTCTAGTCTCAGGTGAGCGCTTCAGGGCCAATGGCCCTCTTGTTTTCTCTAAAGATTTCGAAACGCCTGTTACCGATATCAAATGATTGATTGATCTTTATAACAAGTGATTAGAGTGATACATGCATGAGATATACGAATATGTGATAAAAGAATGTATTGGAACTGTTGATAGAATGCTTTGGATGGAAACTGCTAAATCACTAGAAAAATATCCAAGAAAAATATATTATTTTGGGTCGTAGAGTCATAGAAATCAATTGAAAATCTTAAGCTAACCCAACACATCCATTATGAGAAAAAACGATATGTTACGTGCACTCCTAGAAAGAAGGTCAATTTGATAAAACTTATGATTTATGATATAAAAACAACATAAGGAATGATTCCATCGCGTGATAAAAACATATTTACGGTATAGTTGAACATTGAGACGTTCGTTAAAGGTCCTTCCATCGATCATTTGCTTAAATTTATGACTTTGTATAAACACCTACGGCTTTGTGGATCTTCAACGATCTTACATGTAATGCACGGCATCTGAATCGCATCGACAAGATGCAGGCCCGTAGGAAGCAACTTCATACGGGGGTGGCTAAAGCCCCAGTGTCTGAATATTGGGGGGGACTACATTGGATTTTCGGTGTAACATAAGGAACATTCGGCGTTTTTGACAATTTAGGGGGTTTAGCTACCCTAGCCCCCCCCCCCCGTTTCTACGGGCCTGTAATGTAGGTTTCTGGTTTGTTTGTTCGCAATCTGATTCATTCATTTATCACGGACTTTGAAGAGACATATTGTTAATGTACATCTAGCCGAAGAATGCTATCTTTTAATTCGAAAAGATCGACTTTGTAAGGACCATTCTACATATTTCCTTTCCATTTCCAGTTTTGTCAATCTTAGCCATTTGAAAATTGGTCAATTCCTTGATCCTTGATTATTTGGGTTATCGGGAGAGCTGCTTTGGTCAGCTGCAAAGACCTAACTCAGCAAGCCTGCACGCCTGTATTTACCTTGATCCGTCAGGATGCATTAGAATAGACTATTCATGATCATTTGAATATTAAGACGAGTTTCGTGTTATTACGTTATAGATACCCTCTGAAGCAGCATATCTGTATGACGCTGTGTGGTTATATGCGAGGGCTGTCCATAAAGCGCTAGAGGATGGGGAAAACTACCAGAATGGGACATTGCTGATTGACCTCGTAAAAAGACAAACTTATAACAGTAAGTATAAAACCAAACTCAAGCGTTGTCTTCGTCGAGTCCATAAACCGATAGTAAAATTATAACTTGACCAATCTGTTTGACAAAGACATTCATTCCAGCCAATCTGATTCCTTTTAACTTATTTCGAAATTTAAAAAAATACAATTATAAGCCAAAATATTAAAATTCTAAGGTGTCATGCTTCTTTGTCACATGTGTCATGTTATCGCAAAAGACGTTGGTGGAACAGTCGACAGTTTTCGGTTTTGTCCTTTCCTTTATAGCATAATATATATATAGAGATTGTAATATAAGTTGGATTCAGAAATGCGGCCCATGGCATTTTGTAACATTTTCTCTGTGTGTTTTGCAGGTGCAATGGGTTACAAGATGCGTATAAACGCACTGGGTGACTCTGAAGGTAACTACTCCCTGATAGCACACGGTGTTGGTAAAGTCCATTCTACAGGAGAGGAGGCTGTGGGCATGTTTCCTGTCGGAGTCTTCCAAATGAACGAAAATCTTACAGCACTACCCGTAAGTTCGTTTAACAATAACATCTTGTCATTTAGGACTTGTACACAAATTTGTTAAAATATGCTCAAACGAGAGCTTTGTATTGACACCTAAAGAAGATATTTCGTACTTTACATCTCCATTATTGCAACTTAAAATCAATATTCATCCTTTGCGAAAACCTGGTCATTGTATCACACATTTTGAGGTGATATTAATTATCACCAAGTGGATTCGAAACTTAAATTTATCTATTCCAATGGTGGCATTATGACAACAATAGTCTGTTGTGTAAAACTAAATGATCATATATGCAGAAACAGAATTGTAAAATAGATCTAACAGGTTACATACGTAAAATCGTTCTTTCCACAAACCGGTTATCATTTATCTTTGCGTAGAATTTACTACATTCAATAGTGGATCCAGTGGAATCTGCTTAACCCTTTCCCAAACAAGACCTGGTTTTGACGTCCCTAATAGAAAAGGCTTTGGAAAACATTGAAACAAAAGAAGAAACTGCTGATAACCAGCAGTTTCTCCTTTTGTTTCAATATTTTCTATGCTATATTTTACATGAATCCTATCTTTATACCTTCCATTTTGTCATTTGTGGCAGTTTTTGAAGTGGATCACCCTAAAATTTCGCCATCTGGGAAAGAGTTAAGGGTAGAGGGGCGTGTGTCATAGTACACGATTTACGGATTAAGAATAATATTACATTTCATACTAAATATGTTTATATGCTTTGATGCTCATGTCCTTATATTGGCTCTATAGAGTTCTGTGAAGCAATTTAACGTCACTCTGCCTACGCCAAAATAGACGAAAGTTTGTGAAATGTATTCATAGGAGTAACAATTAATCATGTCTTACAGAGAAACGGATAAGAAGTGATAAAGACATTGTAACTTTGTAATTTCAATTCCAAACCCTATTTTGTTACTACTTATTTGAATCGTTTCTACGAAGCAATTATAATGAATGCCCACAGCATAGGGTTTGATTAACAATTAATGATATTTCTTTTTTGTAAACGATTACATCCCTCTTATCTGTAGGCCTGCCTCTGGTCTTATATAGATATAGTCTATTCTAGGTCAAATCGCAGACAGAAATTCATCATTTCTTTATCTATTCTTTACGTCATATTTCTCTTTCATTTTCTGATTTGTCTTCTGACATATTGCCAGCTGAAGCGGTCTAATTTCTCCTCTAATATCTTCTCCTATCGTCGGTCTCTTGTCTACAGATTGGCAGAACTTCTTCAAAAGATATATTGTGAAAAAGTGATAAAAACGTATACATTTACTAAAAAGACATTATCTTCGCTTTTCAACAAGAACAACAACAATAAAAAAAACTCGTAATTGCAGCTAGTTTCCCCGTCGTTATGACAGTAGGTTGTTCCCCAACTCCAATATGAAATATCGTCGGCCACTTTCAAAAATGTCGTAACTACAGCTTATTGAAGCTGTAGTTACGACATTTTCCAATATGACCGACGATATGAACTATTGGTATACAGAGATTGCGTTGAAAAAGCTATTGACCTTTATTAATATCAGAACCCCAATTACATAATAAGTCTGCGTCTACCGCTCAAGTGTACAAATACACTTGGATATTGGAAAATGGTCCCCATGTCTTATCTTATCTTTTATGAGACCAACATGGACCAAGAAAATCCAAGCGTACTCACAAATTGATCGAGATCCACGTTGTCTCCTGTTATTCTTTCATTATCAGTATAGAGACATGTCATAGATGCTTTCTCATAAATATTCCTTATATATTTTATCTGAAAGAGCATTTTATCAAAATTTCAAGACAAATTATTGCACCGTTTGTTTTTTAGTTTTGTTTTGTTGTTGTTATTTTCTTCTTTTTTTTGCGCTTATCAGCATCAATAAGAAAACAACTGATAGCATTTAAAAGCTTGAGAATAACCAAGCTTGGCACAAATACATACATGGACTTTCAAAAATGAAATGGAAACTTTAAAAGACTAAACGAAGTATTGATCACTATATCAGACGTCAATATTGACGCCTTAAAGCAAATCACACAGTGGAATCTTTAGAAAAATAGATGCTTTGGAAAACATCGTGTTAAATTAAAAAAACACTTTTCAACAACGACAGCCAAAAACGCGTATTTTAATCATTCGAAATTGTCAGAAACTTCCTTAGAATTTAGACCAGTCTAAAATTTGCCGTTTGGTTATGGGTTAACATATCGCTTTTCTTCGACAACCTCGCAAGTGTCTCTTGTTTTAAGCTGCAGTGACGAGGTTTGCGAAGAAAAGTGGTAATATGGTCATCCAGATCCATGTTTGATCTACAGTCGACACTCGTTATGTCGACATCGGATAAGTCGAATTTTCGCTTAAGTCGAAGTTCAAATCTGGTCCCGTCCTCATCGATGGACATGATTTTTTCAAACACAATAATTTCGAACTGAGTATAGCTATTGAAATATATATAGTAGGAAAAGGATAGAAATTGCTCGAAACGAGCAATTTCTTTCCTTTTCCTACTATATCTCAATTATAATCGTACTTGATTAGTTTCACAAACGGTCAAATGTCAACTTTATCGAAGCCGAACAAAATCGGATGAGTCGAACTCCGGATATGTCGAGGTATTTTGACGGCCCCGACGACTTGGACACAACGAGTGTCGACTGTATGTTGTTATCAAATCGTAGCTTTTTTAAAACAAGCTGTGGTTACGAGATTTTCGATGAAAAGCAGCGAAATGCCATAAGGGTCCATTTTCTCTATCTCAGCTCAGGTTTTATGTAGACATCACGAGAGATTTGGTGAATGTCAAACAAGAATTATGATTCAAGACGAGAAATATTAGCACTCTCAATGTTATTTATGATGTTTGGGAAAACATACAAAGTCACGGGTGTAAATCGTCTGCCATATGTCTACAAAAAAAAACTAGAAAAATGAATGTATTTTTGTGAAGAAATGATTGTAAGAGTAAAATAAATAAAATTGAATGTCACTATTTGGGGGGACTTTGTGAGAATTCGTTTTCTAAATCTTGGGCGTAAATGCCCTGACAAATGAAAAATCTTACGTGATTTCTGTGGTGTTTGAAATCTTATGACATAATCGACAAATGAAATGGATGTATTTTAAGTAAACGTACATGTAAGAGCGAATTTGAACAGCAAACATTTGTTTGGAAGATGGTGATTGCTTTATAGTATGAGACTCTATGCGATATCGATGTAGACTTTCGTTCGATGTCATAAGTACTGTTTTGATTAAGGTAGAACATCCGCAATGTGGAAATTTTAAAATTCATAATACATCGGCTTTTTTCGATTGTTTTCACACTTACCATAAGGCCCCTTTACGCGTAACGGGTCACAATTTATTTTCCACCACATTGTAGGTACTGAAGTTCTACGAAGGTAAAGGAATCAATTGGGAGAATGGAGCGCCACCTGTAGATGAACCGGCTTGTGGATTCCGTGGTCAGAAATGTATACCGCCGAAAAGTAAGTCATGTCCTAGTTCAAAGGTACAACCAGGCCTCATTTTAACCCATTATCAAACGGCAAAATATTAGGTTGGTCCAATTTGAAAGTCGCAGCAGACAACAAATTGTATATCAATTAGTGAGGAATTCATAAATATTACAACCCATAAAATATTGGGACAAAGGGGGAAAATGCTGGTTTCCAGCATCTTATATCCTGTATCAGTGTTTTCCAAGGGTTTTTTTTATTATTTTTATTATGACGTCGATACCAGGTCATGTATAGGAAAGAGCAATGATATTCATTATGTCACTAACTTGGACCACTCTTTTTCACTTCGTCCTTGAACCAGTACGAACGAGTACATGGATTAATCCATTCCTGGTGTCAATTTTGATGCACCTCACAGAAAAAGCATGGGAACATAGATGCAAACAATATTTTGTTGCATTATACCGTAGCTTAATTCAAATAAGCTTCAGTTACGAGATTTTCGCAGAATAGCGACGATTTACATGTACAATATATATAATTCCAGTGTTTAAATGTATACATTTTACTATTGGATTTCACTAGTGTTCCCCCTAATACGGCTTCATAATTGGACTAGATCTAGTCTTAGTTTTGCTATTTGGTATAGGAAAAAAATAGGTATGTAAATGAGTGAACCAAACCTCCTTATCATGAAGGGTGTTGCCAAAGGATAGAAACTTTTATCGTATTACGTAAATCTCGTAAGTCGGGAAACATTACAATAAAAGTCAAGTAGGATGATTTGTGGCTATCTACATTAGAAATATTACGGAATAATGCCCGACTTTATCTGACCAATTAAGTTAGTGCAGTTATTTTGACTGTTTTATTCAGAAAAAGATGCCGTGTACTATAGAAAAGACGATAAATACAGCACTTTCCCAAATTAAGGAAAGTGAATGATAGTGATTTGAATTGGCCGGAAAACTTAGAATAAGGCTTGAAGCTTTAAATAGTCCAACAATTCCGACTTTTATAGCATGTTTTCCTTACCTTCTTAATCTACCACTTTGTTCAGAAGAACCAGTAATAATATGACCATGCACTTATGTAAAAGAGGGTCTGAATCCATGCTTGACTATAGAAAAAAAGGACGAAGTTCCAGTTCCTGAATCGTTTTTGATTGAAGAGACTTTGGGAAGAAATGAAGCTGAAAATAGAGGAAAATTCTATAATCTGCCATTTTCTACTTTTACCTTTAAAGTGACATTTCACAATTATGTTTACATGAATTTTACTTTTATTTTATCTGAAAGAGCATCTTTTCTTATGAAAATTCTGAAAATTTCAAGTCAAAATATTGAATCGTTTACGAGAAATATAATTGAGCCAGGATCTGGAAAAACGTCCCTTAAGGCTTTAGAGCCCAACAAAGATCCAGATCAGCCTGTGCATACGCACAGTCTGATCAGGATCCATGTTGTTCTCTAATAGCTTCTTCGTGACCTGTAGTAACTTAAAGAGAGTAGCATGGATGCATATTGGGCTGCATTTTACGACAGGCTGATCTTGAAACTCGATTTTTAAAAATGCTATAAGGGACATTTTTCCAGATCCTGGCTCATATATTTTTGTGCTAAAATTAAACAAAGTGTTGTGGACAACAGTTCAGATTTATATAGAATCTGTCATTTCTGTCTCAACTTTAAAGGCGTATTTTTCGCTTATAAATAACAACTTCAAAAAAACTGATAGCATTTCTACGCATTAGAATAAACAATCTTTGCATCAAGACATACTTTTAAAAAATGAAATAAATGTGAAATGTCACTTTAAGGTACTAGGATTGAATTCACCAATCAGGCTTATTCTAAGTTTACCTTTGAATTATACAACAAATCATTCAATTGGCTGAGACATATGTCTCTTATCTTGATCTAATGTGTGGTGCAGCATAAGTTTAAGATTTAAATACAACACATCAGCTGACGGATTTTTTAAAGGTTCAACTAAAATTAATGGTAGTTTTCAAAGTCCACTTGCAGTATTTTGTCCATCTATAGGATTTGCTCGGCAGTATAAATCATGATTGTCAGAAACAATGAAAATAAATGTCCCAGAACAAGACTTATTTTGATCTATATTAATACTTGTAGGATTACGTCCAGCAATATCAGTCCATTTATGGTAATAACCTTGATTTATTAAGAACACGTAAATGTACCCAGTCATTTAAAAAGGGAGTTAAATACTATACGGAACATTTTTGACAGAATCAAGTTGAAATTTATTGATAATAATGAGTCCGAATGCTTGTAAAAGGGCACATATCGCATTTGAGATCAACATGTTTTCCATTCATGCGGCCTACAAAAGCAGTATGATCTAGATAAAAGTTTTTTGTCATGTTGTCTTCATGGTATGAAGCAAGCATCTAAGAGCCTTATCCAAGATCATGGCTGCAGAAAACGTATCTTCAGTTAGATCTGTAAATTTGTAGTTATCTGCGATTTTCGTATTATGAAAGGTACATGCATGTACGTAGAAGTATCTGTTCACTCTCCCATCTACTGTACGATTGATTACTTTTTTGAAAGTGTTAATGGGTCAAAACAAGGTAAAAACTTATTTGATTAGCCAGAAATAAATGAGCCAGGTTCTGGAAAAACGTCCCTTATAGCATTTAAGACTGTTGTGTTTTAAGATTAGACTGTGCCTAGATGTAATCTG
Source organism: Fragum sueziense (assembly GCA_963680895.1). Taxonomy (NCBI): domain Eukaryota; kingdom Metazoa; phylum Mollusca; class Bivalvia; order Cardiida; family Cardiidae; genus Fragum; species Fragum sueziense. Next base: position 66,007,357 of record OY804592.1, read on the forward strand.
ACCTGGATCCATGCTACTCTCATATTGTTGCTACAGACTTCGACGAAGCTATGGGAGAACAACGTGGTTCCTGATCAGACTGCGTGAATACGCAGGCTGATCTGGATCCATGTTGGGCTCAAAAGCCTTAAGGGACCTTTTTTGCAGATCCTAGCTCAAATGTTCTTTTTTTCTTAGATATCACATGCACATGATTGCCGATATGGAGCAATGTTCCATATTCCTTTATAACGTGGAGCTATGAATGAATATTTTAACAGTGCATAATTTGGGAATATATGAATAAATTAACCCGTTTGCTTCCCCTTAGGATTGTAGCTTATTTAAACGCGATAGACATCATTATTCATTTCATGATGCACGAAGACGTACTATGAATATTTTAGACGTTCACTCTAGAACATAAATTGGAGTTGAACTTTTAAACTTGAAAACGAGCACGAATAAGAAACATTTCGTCGGTGTAAATGCAAAACCTTGCAGGTTTTGAAATATTTCTACTGGTCATTATTGATGACAAATCATTTGTTAACAATATTTCCAAATTTCAAGAAACACATTTCAGTTTGGGAAAAGTTATTAAACTTTTTCCCCTCACCTTTAAAATTTTCCAAAAAACGAGGTACAAGGTTTTGCATTTACAACGACGATTTTTATTTGTCTAAAAATGCTTAAAAAATGCTTATAATATGTGGAAAGGGTTTTGCAGGTTACACCTTTAATGTTTTAGTAAACGCAGAGCGACAAAATGGAAATGTTTTAACATTATTAAAATAACTGATATCATCCATTTCATTTGATTCTTTGTATGCTACGACAGAAACACAATAAATGTCTGTATTTTAATAATTAATTTGCCATCTTCAGTGCCTGTTTCTTTTGGCCAGTCCTATATTTTGTTTTTGGAATGCTTGACTTAAGGTAGTTCATCCCTAATGACATTCGCGTGATGTCGGAATTATTCGGGCGCGATCGAAAACATTTGGCGGTGGAACTCTCCACCGCCGAATGTTTACGACCGCGCCCGAGTAGGGTCGGATACGTAACGACGACGCTCGAAAAAATCCGATGTTTTGTTAATCTCAAAATGGCGACATAACGGGTATTCTACCTTAAATATTCAAAAGAGAAACCAAGCATTCTCATGGGAAATCAGTTATGTCTAGCGACCATTCGCGCTCTTAAAGTATTTGTTGTGAAACAATTTGTCGTCTAAATTGTTTGTCCGTTATAATAATGACCACTGAGTCTCAGGCCACTTTTCTTGACTCTTTAGATTCCCTCGACTTGTTATCGTAATTCGGCTATAATGTTGTAAAAAGGCTCCTGTATCATTTTAAATACTATAGAACTAAAAAGTACGTGTTGATTTCTTACAGTACATTTTATTACAAGCCAGAAAAGATATGAAAGATATCACTAGGGCAATATATCAGATATTTAGGGCATTCCAACCCTAATGACATTGAAATGCCGTCGGAATTTTCTTGCGACCTCGTTGAGATTCGTTACATGCTCAGGCCTATTCGGAAGACGTCGAAGACATTCGGCGGAGGAACATCCTGGACACCGAATGCTCATAACGTCGCCCGGATAATTCCGACGTCGTGTGAATCTCATCAGGGGAATGCTCAATTTAACCCTTTTCCAAACAAGAACTGGTTTTGACGACCTTAATAGGAAAGGTTTGAGAAAACATTGAGACAAAAGAAGAAACTGCTGATACCCAGCAGTTTCTCCTTTTGTCTCAATATTTTCCATGCTATATTGTACACAAACTGCATATGAATTCATACTAATTTTTTCCCCTGCAGCAGCTTTTAAATTGAAAAAGTCCAAATTTTCGTCGTTTGGGAAAGGGTTAAATACCATGGGCACATCCTCGGAAACACCGAGTCTACAACATCGATGTAGAGTAAATAGATACCCCGGAGTTTCCGATTATGACATGAGAATTTGAATGGAACATATCCAGATGTTGTCTATGCCGATTTGTAGTTTTCAATGTCAGATATCACGATGTGCAAGTGGTGCATGATATTTTTATTAAGGTCTAGACATTGAAATGATAAATTGGCTCTACAAAGTTGTGAAATTAATATCAAAGTCTATTTGGTCCTCTGTATCAGTTAGAACGGTCTTGATGTTTCATGTTTGGCACGCAGTAAAATGTTATTATCAGTGCCTTTTAAGTTTGTATTTTACGAAACCTTAAATGAACCAGTAAAATTTACTTTTCTATACTGGTTACCAGTAAATATATCAACTAATATTTACAAATATGTTTCCAGGGAAGCGTAAGTTTCCAATGTGACTTTTTGGATACAAAATATGGTCAAAAGAGAGAAATATATGTGAATGTAAGGCGTCCAAAATTAAACGTTTAAGCATGAGTGTGTGAACAGAAAATGGATTGTGTTCGTTATGAAAGGAAACCTAAAAAGTATACTCGACAAAGGAAATGATTTTGGCCTAGATCTCTTGTTTGATCTGACAGAACTAGTAGCAATCAGTATCGCATTGACAAACGAGCGGATATTAAAGTTGGCTTACTTCCTAGTCTAACGATTAAACTCATCAATAACAATTTCCTAAGCCATGCGTGGCCTGCCTCGGTGGCATTGAAGATGCCCGTAGTGTTTCTTGTGCGTATCCATGAAAATATATTTGAGCCAGGATCTGGAAAAACGTCATTTAAGTCTTTTGAGCCCAACATGGTTCAAGATCAGCCTGCGTATACACGCAGTCTGACCAGGAACCTTGTTGTTCGCTAATAGCTTCGCGATGATCTGTAGCAAACAACATGGATCCATGTCAAGCTGCTAGTACGCACAGCATGATCTTGAAACATGGCTTTCTAAAATGCTATAAGGGAGGTTTTTTCAGATCCCGGCTCATAATTTTGATATTACATTTTACATGCTTTTTATTCCCAGCTCCAACGATAACCCTATGTTCTGACCTATTTCAGGAAGCAAAATGTGCATTTTACCAATTACTTGGTTGAACATTGTTGAAGGGTTTAAAATCATGGACCTCCTACGTACTTACATTGATGTTATAGCCCGCTAAATACAAAACGACTATTTTAAAAGAAACCCTAGAAAGTATACCAAACATTCTTTGGCCTAGAAATATTGTCTGAACTGCCATAATGGGTAAAATCAGTATCAAATAGATGAACGAGCGGATATTACAATTGACTTGCTTCCCTGTCTAACGATTACACCCATCAATGTTAATTGTCTAAACCATAAATTGACCTTTTAAAAAGATTTCTTTTTTATCCTTTTGTTCAAATCGTTGTAAAATATGGTTAAACGTCTACATATTTTTGTGCTGCAACAATGAAGAAGGGACCCCGAAGATTTACGAAAAGTATCGACCATAATCTGACTATCAGATTGCGCTTTTCCTTCTGAAGTATACTCATTACAACTACTGGTTATATGTATAAGCCTTACTAAACCTTAAATGTTAAAACGGTCCAATTTAATGCATTCATAAAGAAGAAAAATGTACATTTACTTCGTTTTGTTTTGTTCGTTAATTCCTTCCGTATTGCACTCTTGTACAAATTCATCACCTTTAAAATCCTATTCTGCAAATGTTTCTCAATTTCAAATTGCAATAACGTTATGATGTCCTTTACTTGTTGGTATATTATGCTGGTTTTCAACGAAAACTTCGTAACTGCAGCTTGTCTTAGCTGCAGTTACGAGGTTTTCGTTGAAAAGTAGCGACATATTTTTTTTTATAATTATGGACGTCTAGTATCACATTACTAGAGTTCAAATTTAATGGATGCTAAAAATGGAAAACAAAATGACGTTGGAATAATTTGGAAATTGTCATCCATTAGGGTAAATTATTATTCACAAGACAAAGGAATGTCGGATTTCTACATTCTCTTCGGTCTTTTCCATTAAACCCTTAACAAAAGATCTTTTATGTTCTCAGACAAGGAGTTTCAACAAAAAAAAATAAAACTGGTCCGGACCCCCTGGCATTTGCCGAAAATTAAATTTTGACTATATAAATTTAGTGTAACGTTACATATGTACTACATTTTAAGCCATAATTTGGGCTCGGACCCCCCCCCCCCCCCCCCTGGAAAAAAATCTTCGACTTGGACCCCCCTGGAAAAAAAATCCTGGATCCGCCCATGTATCAGGTCGTGAGTCTTTGATGTAGCGCATTTCTTGATAGATATTATTTGTCGATACAAACTTCCTTTTTGTACCAACATGTACAAGATAAAACAGTCTGGAAACGACATGGTCGAAATCTATAGATCACTATGGGATAAATGGGGAACTACTGAGACTTAGATAAATCATTTCAATATAGAATATTCCTGTCTCTCTCAAATACGCCAACATATACGTTTTCACTACTGATTTCCCTCTGAAATTGCTTCCTATCGGCCTGAGACTGAGAACTGCTTCAATATTTATAAATGTTATTCGGGCGCTGGTTTGAAAGTAAAATGAAGTAAATGTTTTGTAACTCTCAATCACGGTTTTCTTCCAGTGCAAAGTATTGTTTTTATGTCTGACTAGACATTGTCAAAGTTTGGAAGAAAACCGTGTTTCTCAGGGTAGCAATTTCAAGAATGGGAGCTACAAAACATTTACTTCATTTTACTTTCAAACCACAAAAAATACTTTTTCATAGTTGTAGCTAGGTTGTGGATGGCTTTATGTGTTGTGCGTTTTGCTTCATGTTCATTATAGAAGTCGTTCGATGAATTCCCAAATTAGACATGGGTCGATGTAGCCTACCTGATAGGAAAAGCTTTGAAACTATTTAGACAAAAGAAGTGAATTCTGACACTCAGTTTTTTTTCTCTTTTTGTCTAAATATTTCTATTCTTTATTGTACACATAATTATTTCTCATCGACATCATTATTTGGACTGCAGCATCTGACTAACTATTAAAGTCTAAACCTTAGCTGTTTAAAAGGAGCTAATTTGCGGTATCAGCGTTGTACAGCGGAGAGATAGGAAAATCCATTTCATCAAAATCAGATCAGTGATATGCTACACTATCATTTCAGATCTAAATGTATTACTTGTAAGGTCATGTCCTTTATTCTAATTGTTTTTGCAAATCCTTATCCAACTATCAAGCATTGAAAAAATTGCCTGGAACTCATTCGCAAAACCACGTTTATATACGATAGATGTTTTACTCCTTATCGTTTACTTCTAAAAGATTTCCAATTAAACTTCAAGGTCGATCTTAGACTTTTCTCACGACTATTGCCATTTTGCGTCATCTTATCGTTGTCCATACTAGCCACTACAAATAAACACTCTGGAACAACTTTGTTTACCAATTAAGTCGAATTTGCATGAACATACTGGTGAATTCGAGCAGCCAGAATTTCATTGGAACATTCATAGACATTTGAGATGAAACAAAGTCATTTTCAGGTAAATAAATGATCACTACCATCACGGCTTGTCTCTCATACATGACATTACCCTTTATGCGTCAAATCTAAACATCGTCGCATTTCTACGAAAACCTCGTGTCTGCAGCTTGTTTTAAGCTGAAGATACGTGGTTTTCGAAGAAAAGCATCAATATGATAATATAGATTGCAGTGTAAGCTTATTCTTCCCGTTTCAGCCTACACAAAGGAGATACTGGGAGGTGTCGCAGGTGGACTGTTTCTCGTTATTTCCATCATTGCTTTCTTTGCTTACAGGTAATTATATATACCGTCGCTTTTCAACGAAAACCTCGTAGCTGCAGCTTATGTTAAGCTGCAGTTACGAGATTTTTGTTGAAAACCGGCGATATATAGATATAAGTCAAGGTAAATTTATCTATTGACATTGTCATTCTATACCACAAAAGTACACATTTATCAAAAGGCAACGTAACTTTTTGAAATGTAAATTCATTTCTCATACAAAGAATGGACGATACCATATTTGACAAATTGTGTATTTTAAACGATACAATATTAACGCTTTCTCAGTCTTATTGTCGCGACTTTTCATTTTGGACCGAGGAATTTGATTTTTAGAATAACATTTTCCTTTCACCTTTGACCTTTTTAATGACAAGTTTCCGTTAAGGCGAGATTTGTTGTCGGCGGACAACATTTGCTTGAAATACTTTTGAAATCAATCATTGTGTGTTATCGTAGCTTTTACCTCATTTTGACATCTGAAACCACTTTAGTGCCCAACAGCTCTGCAGATACTGTTGAAACATAGCAATTGACAGCCTATTGTGACCATCTATTCGTAAGTTTAGAAATAGTGAACAATTTTATGTAGTTAATCATGGCATTATTTCGGAGAAACTATATTATTTCTTCGGTGTTGTTATAAAATCTCGTAACTACGGCTTGTATCAATCCGTAGTTACGAGATTTTATGACAACGGCAACGGTTTATTAAAACATATAACATTAAACCATGTCTATTTTTAGCACGAAATTCATAGTCATTCGTGTAAACGCCGACGGGCATAGGAATCTCTATTGGCTTCTGTGGCATTGTTGGTCTGGCAAGAGAAATTTTCATTTGGTCTGTGCTGCAATTATTGTAATAGCACCTGAGCTTTTAGCCTGACTGAAATAATGTCCCCTATTTTAGTTAAAGTAGACCAATCTAGTTTTCCTGAACTTTTGTTAACCCTTTTTACCAATCATGTCTTGTTTTGACGAAATTACTGTCAAGGTTTTAAAAACACCGAAGGAAAAGAAAGTAATAGTCGTAATTTCGTCCTCCTTCGCCTTCAGTCTTTTCGTATAACATGCAGAATACTTTAAATTCTCTTGCTTACTAAAATCGTGTACAATGGATTTTAAAACTTATTTCTGGAAAGGGTCGTACTAATGAGAATTCTTTAACGAAATCCCCTAGAGGAATCATTAGTACCTTACCCTTTTCCAAAACAAGAACTCGTTTTGACGCCCCTAACAAAAACACTCCCTGGAATAGTGAAGCAAACAGACAAAAACAAAGAGAAGAATCAATTCACCAACTTGTATCCTATATTTACCAACATTCCGTCAGTCTTCTGCATTATTAAAATTAATAGGATAAGCCTTCTAGCTCTTTCCAGAGCCAATTTCAAACTGGACCTGGCAATTATGAAAAAGATACCCTTTCACAAACAATATCCTATTTTGGAATGAGCCATAGAAATTTAATTTGACAACATTATGATAATAGGACAATGAGATGATAATAACCGAATTTTCCTTTTTCCAATGAATATTGCATATGCTATGGCAAACCTTTTGTAACAGTTATTTGGTCGACCATGAGGTCTTATTTTGTCACCTAGGATAGCAGCCCAGTCAAAGTTAATAGGTGAACTAAAAATTTAATTCTTTTCAATACAAGTCTTGGTTTTGAATTGTCTAATGATGGAAAGTAATTGTAAATATTCAGGCGAAAGACGATAACGCTGGTAATTCTCCAAATTCTTAAAGTTTTGGACAGGGTTAAAAAGTTTATTTACCCAGAGGTCTCTAACCAATATGTCTGGATTTGTTAAGTTTTGATTTGTCGTCTGCGGTTGATTCAACTTTCAAATCATCTTATGGTTTGTCGTCTGGCGAAGAGATTTGAATCCCAGGGGAATGTTACCGTCTCGTCTTGTTAGAAAGGATCATTGGAATAAAATAAACTATATGTGACCCGTCACGCTAAAAGGGACCTTATCCGAACTCCAAAATCCAAATTTTGACAAACTTGTCAGACTCAGCACAGGTACACCAGATCCCGTATGCGAAAAATTAACATATAGTAATATAGGGAAAACATTCCGGATTTAGAAAATTGCATAAAAGTGAAAAGTGTCGGCCCTAGTCTTGCTGCGCGGACTGCGCAGACTGACTAGGGTCGATATTTTTCACACACTCGATAAGGTCCCTTTTAGCGTGACGAGTCACATATTTAAAATATTTTCCTTGACATGTCAAATGTCACCACACATGCAGTATGAAATAAGGCCGAGCTGAACGAGAATGGATCATAACTTAATGCTAAAATGCTCATTCAAACAATTATGACATTGTCAAATCAACAACGTAACGTAAGGTGAAATGGCATATAAAATTGACGTTTTGATTTTCCGCCTGCATTGTGTCAGCATTTCTCATGCTAGAGTCTACCATTATGCAACAAACATATTTGGAAATTAAAAGAAAAACTTCTGTCAGCTCTTTCGTTGTCAACACATTGTCGTTTAGTCTTTACAAAGAATTAACTACAGCTTGAGATTTTGAAAGGCAAGTTTGCAAAGGCTTCCGTCTTGTGTGTCAAAACTTTAATGTACAGCAGATCTAGTAATTTATAAAAGTGTTTTCCGTCCTTAATATTTGTACTGTGTATTTGTAGAAACTGGAAGTATGAGAATGACCTGGCTAGTTTACTGTGGAAGATCGACTATAAAGACATCACGTTTCAGAGTCAGTTTACAGGCGTTATGGGCACTAGTAGATCAACCATGGGAAGAGTAAGTAGAAATAAGGATTGCTTTTCAACAAAAACCTCGTAACTGCAGCTTGTTTTAAGCTGCAGCTACGAGATTTTTGTTGAAAAGCGACTCAATGATGTTGTCATACATATTATTGTTCCAAATTGAAACGGTTTTCAGACGACATAAGATACCGAATGCCAAAATCACAAAATTTGATATATAAATCTAAGAAAACAATGTGAAAAGGGGGTTAATGGCCGTCCCTCTGCATGTAATGATTATTTGATGACATGAAGCATAATATTCATTTTACCTACACTACAAAGCTTAGTGCATCCTGTTGTCTAATAGAGTTTCTATGATGTATTATCTTTTTTTTTTTCTTTTTATATTTTTGTTTTAACAAAAGAGTCCGGTTATGGAAAAAAACATTTGATCTGATTTTCTATCTTCTAAAAACTGTACCTCTTTTCAACTGTATGACAGGAACATAGATATAAATAAGGCTGTACTTAGGTGACTAAAAAAATCTTACTCTATTTACTCTGAAATGCTTTTACGACCCTTCTTCCGTAACTCAAATCTTTTATTGTATAGTGACACAATTTCTTTTGCTCGAGTATTTCTTGAATTGTAAGAAATTACCACTACACACACGAGGACACCATTATTGAGATATTACTATAGCGTGTTGTCTTTGGAATTATTAGAACATTAGAACGGTCTCTAGACAAAAAATCCATTTCGATTGAGCAATAAAGGATCGGATTGTCGCATGACGCTCGTTTTTTACAAAGCAATAATGGTATAAAGGTATCATAACAAATATAAAACTCTCTATATGAGTTCTAGAATTGGTGAAATATCCACAAAGTGTAAGTTATGACTTATTGTCACGACAGGCGTCTCGAATATCATACTGATTTAGTACAGAAAACCTCTCAATGAGCTTCTTAACCCTTGAAAAAATAGTAGAACTTAAGGGTACTTCAATTTGAAAGCTGATGCAGACGACAAAATGGACACACAAACGAACGAGTTTTGTGTAAATTATGATCGAAAAATATTAAGGCTTTCCAAATCCCTTTTCTTCTAAGAATGCCAAAACCAGATATTGTTTAGTAAAGGGTTAAATTGTTCTGAAATACAAAGTTCAACAGGTGCCCAGCATAATTTCTAAAGTCAAGAAACGATCAATGCTATTCTGAAACATCAAATACTTATGTATCAGAACAATTTAGCGCTTTCCCAAAGAAGGCATTGTTTTTGGTATCCTTTAAGGAAAAGGATTTGAAAAAAACATTGAGGCAAAGAAGAATATGCCGCAATATTTCACCATGTTTTTAAACCTTTCCCAATCGACAAAATTTTAAGGCTGTCCAATTTGAAATTTGCTGCAGACGTCATAAAATATGTTGAAAAAGAAATGATTTGTGTATAATATAGCTAAGAAAATATTGAGGCAAAAGGAGAAACTGCTGGTTATCAGCAGTTTCTTCTTTTGTTTCAATGTTTTCCCAAGACTTACAAATTAGGGACGTCAAAACCAGGTCTTGTTTGGGAAAAGGTTAAAAGACCCACCACTTCCAACACATGTGCGTTCCCACATTCACAGCTTCAAACTCAATTTAATTTGGTCACGTACTGACGGACTTACTATTTTCTTACATGATGCAGACAATATTTTTAATGGCATACTTGTTGCTGTTGTGTCTCGTTACTTCAGCAACAATTGTTGTTGTTGTTGTTGTTGTTGTTGATGATGTTGTTGTGATACCTGATGCCTTATCATAATATTATGATATATCATAAAATACCGATATCTCTACTATCACACATGTCATTTATCGTTAGAGAAGTACCATTGTCCGTGTACATAGCAGACTGGTCGAGGTGGGCAATTGTGAGGTAATTTCTAGACATATAATTACATACATGTATATCAACACCCATATATGAACCTGTATACATAATCAAACTAACTAATACTATTTTATCACATCTATACAGTAACTTGAATTCATGTTGTACAGTAGATGCTTACAATGTGCATGCATAGCTCCTGGTTGCGTTCGTAATGGTTGCTCTGTACAAGGTTCTTTCTCCCATTTGACTTTCGAGTGAACGGCAACTGTCAATCTGTCCTTGTATGAACAGAGCACATAATATCTACATTCCATTTCGATAGAATGAGCTCTGTTCTCGCGGGGTCATTTCACGTCTAATCTCGGGGCCTTGGCGGGATTTCAGTATCCAATCGTTGGCGATACACAACAAAACAACTTAAAAAGCTGATACAAGCTTTCATTGGCTGACGCTTCAAATTACCGGCTTCAGCCAAAAATAGAAGCGACGTAATGTATACGTAATCAAACCAGATCAAACTGAATGATTTTGATTCGATAATTCAAATGTTACCGGCTTCAGCCAAAAATAGAAGCGACGTAATGTATAGTTACGTAATGATCATGCAAGATAAAACTGAATGATTTTGATTCGATAATTCAAATGGTGTGCTATAATTAGATTATGACGACCAAATAGGCTGTTGGCGTACCGAAAATTGCAGAGGTCATATTTGATGGTTTAATCAATAAACATCGGCAATGGAGAGTAGCTTTCTTGGCATAAAATAAGATTCCAATATCAAAAGTTCATTACTTGAATCATCAAAACTTATGTGTGAATAGTTTCTGAAGCCATTAGTGAAAAGAATTTAAACTAGTTTTAAGATACAAAATTGATCTGAATTTTTTTAATCAGATATTTGGCTACATTTTTATTTGTGTAGTGTCCGTAACCCTTACAGTGCAGTAAAAAGTCCTGAGCATATGTTAACACGAAACAGATTATTTCATTTAGGCTACCATATTGAGAGTTGTAATATTCTAAACTACTGAAGTTTCGATATAAATGGATCCTTTGAATAATCACCATTGTAACAGTTGGTTACGGACACTACATATTCAAGCTAGGGTCTACAAATGTTCCATTTTCTGAGACACAACTCTAAAATATGGGTACAATAGACTACCAAAATCTACCTTAGGAACTGTTTTATCAAATCAAAATAAAGTTGTTTGGAAACAATCAAATATATTCATCACATGTACCTTGAATTCTAAAATTATTTTGGTGAGACAATATAACACCCAAAAATGGCTATTTTCTGAGTACATATTCAATCATTTCTCAATGACCATAAAAGATTGACTCATGAAAATTTTTGGACATCAAAAACTAGTCTTGCCTCATAATATGAGCATTTTGTAGATATATTTTAGGCTATATTTTTTTCAGAAAATCATATATAACATTAAAAAACCTTTTTTCCCGAATACCGTGTTTTAGCCGTCTGGTTGTATTTGGCAAAATCATTTTTATAAACTTTGTTCATTGATTTTTCTGTAATGTGCAACGTCCAGAGCAGCGTTACGAATGCATCACTTTATTTATCATGTCACATTTGCACATTTCTATGTGCCTAAGACATAATAAGTAGAAAAAAATATAACATATTTTAAAATATCCCAGGGATAATCGACAATTTTCGACATATTTCATATATAATCATATATTTATTTTCCCTCATAATGTATATTATTTCTTATAATAGTAGAGGCAAATAATAGTCTTCGTCATAATATTGCTCCAATATGTTTATTTGTATGGACTATACAAAAATACTACATGTATGGCAAGATATAAAATTTCTATGCATTCAAAATTAACATTTGGCGCCTAACACAACGACGAGTAACTGATCAGAATGCACATTTGTCTGTTTTTCACAAAAGAAAGTAGAGAGACACATATTCCGATTCATTTCTGTCAGTATTCAACAATCCACATAATCACATCTAAATATTTGCTTTAATCAAGTGTGCATTGAATATGAAATATGGAATAGAAAACAAATGATATAGCTATGTACAAAGAAAACAGATTATTTAAACCAAGCCAACTTTATTTATTCTAGCGTACTGGAATGGTCCGGGTCAACAGTCAAGCGTCCCTGGCATCAGCAGGCGAGGTAGACTTTCGACAGCTGTTTACCAGTGTGGCCACCTTCAAAGGGAACATCGTTGCAGTAAAGAAGGTCAACAAGAAATGTGTGGAACTCACGAGAAATATAAAGAAAGAACTTAAAGTCGTAAGTTTTGTTTCCAAGTCGTGATCTTTTTAAAAACAACCATTTAGTATCTGATATATCTTACAAAACAGTGATAGGTAAATAATTTCATTCCGCGAAAGAGCAAAACGTAGATATATATCTCCAGATACAAAGACATATGAGACAATTTTAGTTTAGGGTGAAAACCAAAGAGCGCGATTTCTTTTTTAACAATTCATTGCACAGAACGATAACCCTTTAGGTAGAATACCCGTAATGAGATTCGCTCGTCGTCGGAATTATTCGGGTGACGTCAAAAACATTCGGCGGTGGAACTTTCCACCGCCGAATGTTTACGACCGCGCCCGAATAAGTTCGGACACGTAACGACGACGCTGGAATAAATCCGATGTTTTATGAATCTCTAAATGGCCGCATTACGAGTATCCTACCTTACACGACGTTTTGCATTTTATTTCTCCAGGTGCGTGACCTGCGTCATGACAACATTAACCCGTTTATCGGTGCCTGTATAGACGATCAAACCATACTCGTGGTGACGGCATACTGTGCCAAGGGAAGTTTACAAGATATACTCGAGAACGACGATATACAACTAGATACCATGTTTAAAGCATCGCTGCTGTTTGATATCATTAGGGTAAGATATTGTGTTAAACAGTCTTAAACCATTACCAAACGACAAAATTTTAGACTTGTCCAAATTCAAAGATGTTGCAGACGGCAATTTAAAGTGAATAAAATCTTATATATTTGCTATTTTTATGTAGCAAACATTGTGGAAATTAAGAAATTGCTTGTCACAAGCAATTTCTTCATTTCCAAATGGTTTTCCAACGCCATTATCTTGTTGGGAGTCATAAGGAGTCATTGTGTGGTAATGGTCTAAAACACGAAGGATCGAAAGGAATTCATGCAAAAAGTCATACAATCTAAAATGAATGCAATAGGGCAGAAGCCTTATATCTTACAAGGATAATATACTGAACCTCAGAAATAACGCACCACTGACATATTTCACATTAATCATTTTATTATGTTACTTTTTCAGACTGTACAACCACAACCCGATCTGATATCAGTCTATCCGTTTCTGATAAAAAACAGTTTTGCTACCTTAAAGCAATAAAGCGTGACGAGCGCGCAAAAGTGACTACCCTCTGAAGTGAAAGTCACAAAAACAGTACTGTGTGTCACCACTTCCAAGAGCAATACAGTCTGTGCTTTGTCGACGCATGGAACTGATCACATTTTGGATTCTGGCCTTTTGCATGACTCTCCATTCTCCCTGTATCACTGCACTTTAACATGCTCACCTGTTTTGAGCTGCAGTTGGGACCTTTGGCGCACCACTTCCCGGACTATCCAGAATAGTCCAAGTTAGTTGGAAACATTCTGTAAACCGGCCTATAGTCTCGTGACTTCAGACATTTCATCGCGTGTGCAATAGCCCGTGACGTCATCACTTCATGCAGCATCCCATTAGCACGATTACGTTCGTCAGTGGAAAGTCTCGGCATTGTTTAAAGCACCGAAAACTTCCGATGATGAAATGTCTGGGTGTTGTTTTTTTTTCTGTCAGCGACTGCATGTACCCTATTAATCGTTAGGCTGTTTTTTGCACGAGGTCGATTCTGCTGCACGCGCAGAAAACCTGTTTATGAAGTTTGGATGCCTAGCGTCACGGATGAATGAGTTTTGTGCTTAAGAATGTTTTGTGCGCAAACCTAGTGTACAGCGGAAACCGAATAACACTGTGTCAAAAAATGGATGATTTTCTTGAAAAAATATAAAACAAGGAAAAGTGGTGCGTTATTTATGAGGTTCAGTATATAAAATTCACGAAATTTCCCCTCTTCATGTACTGCATCTTGAATAATCAAGAGTACTATCTCCTTCTTGTAAGTTACACATGGCATGCAGGGATACGGATACATGCACCACACGTGTTTTGAAAAAAGAACTAAAAAATAATGTTTTGTCTCAATATTTAGATGTATTCCTAAATGTCTGAAAGCAATTTGAGCATTCGTTTTTCGTTCTAAGGATAAGGTCGTCTTTATAAAGCGAATTCTCTGTACATTTCAGGGTATGATATATCTCCATGAAAGTGAATTAAAATACCACGGTCGACTAAAATCCTCCAACTGTGTAGTAGACAGTAGATGGGTGTTAAAGATCGCAGATTATGGTCTACATGAGTTTCTTCAGGGAGAACCAGATGAGAATGAGGGAGAATTTGCAAAATATAGAAGTAAGATTGGCTAACAAACTTTATATAACGTTTAATGAATATTACCTCGAATCGAAAATATATATATATTAAAGTCTGCATCATTTTAGATTTTGAAATTTACGGTAAAATTGTTAAATCGTTAGAAGATATCTTGCAATTAAAGACATGTTCAAACACGTTTCGTCTCCATTAAATATGTATAGATATACACACAAATATGAAACTACTTAACAAAAGTAGTTCACCTTCTTTAATACAAAATAGAGTTAATAAGATCGTCCTTCTTTTTACAATATGTAGAACTGATGTATCATATCAAAAGTTGTTTTCTTTTTCCCGACAGACATGTTATGGAAGGCACCAGAAATATTGCGACAGGAGCGTAGCAGTCGTGGTACACCTGAAGGCGATATTTATTCATTTGCTGTTATAATGTACGAGATCCACGGGCGGAATGGTCCCTTCGGTGACATAGACCTTTCACCTAAAGGTACGTGGTTATACATTATTATACAAAATTCTTATGCAACCCTATGCATTAAGTATCAAACCATAATATTCTGTACTTAACTCCGAGACAAGTGGTTTCGTCAACATTCTTCGCTAGTTGCGTGATACGGAAACAGCAGAGACAGAGCCAGCGGCTCTTACAGAAACTTATCTGTGGACTCTTTAGTCCTGTACGGAGGTGTGTATGTCGACTTAATCTTTAAACACGTATGTATATGACTAAAGTAAAAATGCACTTGATACTGAATACATGGTATCAAAATATCTATCAATTTGCTGTTATGAAGTTGTAATTTAACACTAACTTGTAATGAACACCCTCCATTTCAGTGACTTCAAAAAGACATACATG
Source organism: Fragum sueziense (assembly GCA_963680895.1). NCBI lineage: Eukaryota > Metazoa > Mollusca > Bivalvia > Cardiida > Cardiidae > Fragum > Fragum sueziense. The sequence goes on from OY804592.1 coordinate 66,023,045, forward strand.
TGCATTATTACACGCGCATCTACTGTTATTTTTCTGCTACAGAAATCATAGAACGAGTGACGTCACGAAGTCACGACATTCCATTCCGACCATGGCTGGGCGCCCTGACAACCACTCCACAGTTTGTTATTGACGTCATCAAAGACTGCTGGAGCGAAGACCCGTCAAAACGTCCCGATTTTAAAGTGATCCGACACAGACTTAAACCGATGCAGATAGGAATGTAAGTTATATTAGATGGATGCTGTATGGTAGGTTCTACGCGAAATAAACATTCAATACACTGATAAGTCTTTGTAAAAAAGAATCGCTCTTTTTTACATAATACCATAGTTCTGATCAATATCTTTTACGACAATGATTACCATGTCGTCAAACTTATGGAAGTTTGTGCATTCTTTTTGGATGAGAAAAACATATGGGAATTCTTCTTAGAGTTGAATTTTCGTGGCAAAGGCCGTCATATTCCACCTTTTGTATTTTCAAGAGCCTTCAAGATCCATTAAATCAGTAATTGTCTATAGATTATCAACTTTTGTAAGTCAACTATAGCTTTGACTGATAACAACGCTAAATACATGTACGTATGTCCATCTTCTCATGTACTTATTCTCTTTCAGGAAATCCAACATATTGGACAACATGATCTCCATTATGGAGAGATATGCCAGTAATCTAGAGGCCCTGGTAGAGGAGAGAACAGATCAACTTAGGGAAGAAAAGAAGAAAACAGAGGACCTCTTACATACCATGCTTCCTAAGTATGGCTTTTGATGCGTTTTTAAATACTTTCGCTAGAGAGACATGATTCTACTGCTAGTAATAAAAGATAAGGTTTGAAAAATTTCAATGCAAAAGAAGAAAATGCTAATGATCAGCATTCATTTTGTCGTAGATTTCTAATTGAAACAATTCATTTTTTCTCGCTTGAGAATGGTTAACATGTTATCATTTTAGGAATATTATGAGGTTATTTAACATGTCTTTGTACAATACTGAATTCTATTGGATGAATACTTTGCAGAACGAGGCTATATTTGGACGAGCCGATAGGCGAGTCTAAATATAGACTTGTTCTGCAAAGTATGAATCCAATAGAATTCGGTATTGTACAAAGACATGTTAAATGATCTCTTTATTTCACATCATTTTTTTCACACAAAACATGACAAAGATTAATTTTGTATAAAATTAAGATCTAGATCTAATTACTTTTAAATAGAATTCCAACGTGAAAAAAGGAAGAAAACAACATAGGCCTGTGTCATGAAAAAAAATGTAGGCCTCATGTACATTTCTAACGCCATTTTTTTTCACACAAAACATGACAAAGATTAATTTTGTATAAAATTAAGATCTAGATCTAATTACTTTTAAATAGAATTCCAACGTGAAAAAAGGAAGAAAACAACATAGGCCTGTGTCATGAAAAAAATGTAGGCTTCATGTACATTTCTAACGCTGTGAAATATACATGGCATCTGACATTAAATCTATATTTATCGATTTATGTTTGTCTCAAAAGATTGAATAGACCGTCATAAATTATGATAGTGTGAAATGTACATGAAATTTGTCATATAAACTATCTATCATGTCATGCGTAAATCAACAATGTAAACATTGACAGAAAAGGAGAAATTGCTGATAAACGGCAAATCTCCTTTTCTCTTAGAACTTTTTTGTCAAGCCTTTTAATGGACATCAAATCCAGGTCTTGTTTGGGAAAGGGTTAAGTGTGATTTTTATCATTGCTGCAAATTAAATGCGCTACAATTCAGAAATGTTTTGAAATGAAAATAATCTCTTTCGTGATGTTTAAAATCATTTTCTCCTTTTGTCTTAATGTATTGCCAATGGTTTTTTTTTTCAATCACAGAATCAAAGCTATGTCTTGTTTAGGACAGTGAATTCAAAATATCATGTTGAAACAAACATTCAACTCTAATGCACAATTTTGCTTTTGCAAACGAGAACTCTACTAAAGGGAGATTACTCTTCGATGCGAATATGGATATTTTGTACTGCAGCCTCGATTTGGGAAAAAATCCATATTTGTACGGTTCAATCGATATTTGTAGGGTTCAAATGAGTGCAATGCATATTTGGACGGTTCAACCGGTGCATCGTACAATATCGATCTAGCCGCTTTGGAATATCGAGAATCCCGTGCGTCCACGCAATTATCTCGTGCGTGCAATACGGCTCTAGGTATTGTATACTCACGTGGTACGAATGGGGTGATTTGATTGGTTTACTACTTTCGGGTGTGAAATAATATGAGGTTATTTAACATGTCTTTGTACAATACTGAATTCTATTGGATGAATACTTTGCAGAACAAGGCTATATTTGGACGAGCCGATAGGCGAGTCTAAATATAGACTTGTTCTGCAAAGTATGAATCCAATAGAATTCGGTATTGTACAAAGACATGTTAAATGACCTCTTTATTTCACATCATTTTTTTTTCACACAAAACATGACAAAGATTAATTTTGTATAAAATTAAGATCTAGATCTAATTACTTTTAAATAGAATTCCAACGTGAAAAAAGGAAGAAAACAACATAGGCCTGTGTCATGAAAAAAATGTAGGCCTCATGTACATTTCTAACGCTGTGAAATATACATGGCATCTGACATTAAATCTATATTTATCGATTTATGTTTGTCTCAAAAGATTGGATAGACCGTCATAAATTATGATAGTGTGAAATGTACATGAAATTTGTCATATAAACTATCTATCATGTCATGCGTAAATCAACAATGTAAACATTGACAGAAAAGGAGAAATTGCTGATAAGCGGCAAATCTCCTTTTCTCTTAGAACTTTTTTTGTCAAGCCTTTTAATGGACATCAAATCCAGGTCTTGTTTGGGAAAGGGTTAAGTGTGATTTTTATCATTGCTGCAAATTAAATGCGCTACAATTCAGAAATGTTTTGAAATGAAAATAATCTCTTTCGTGATGTTTAAAATCATTTTCTCCTTTTGTCTTAATGTATTGCCAATGTGTTTTTTCAATCACAGAATCAAAGCTATGTCTTGTTTAGGACAGTGAATTCAAAATATCATGTTGAAACAAACATTCAACTCTAATGCACAATTTTGCTTTTGCAAACGAGAACTCTACTAAAGGGAGATTACTCTTCGATGCGAATATGGATATTTTGTACTGCAGCCTCGATTTGGGAAAAAATCCATATTTGTACGGTTCAATCGATATTTGTAGGGTTCAAATGAGTGCAATGCATATTTGGACGGTTCAACCGGTGCATCGTACAATATCGATTTAGCCGCTTTGGAATATCGAGAATCCCGTGCGTCCACGCAATTATCTCGTGCGTGCAATACGGCTCTAGGTATTGTATACTCACGTGGTACGAATGGGGTGATTTGATTGGTTTACTACTTTCGGGTGTGAAATAATTAGCGATATTGCAAGTAATTTGCATACATGAACATATATTTACTCCATAAAAGACTTCTAAGACTTCTAAAAAACATCTCCCCAATATATGCATGTGTTTTAGACATCTACTTAGCCTAAGCTAAAACTTTTATATGAACAAAATTGATAACAATTGGTGTATGCCCATTGTTGTCATTGAGTTTGTTTCTTCTATTTGACGGAATGATACTGAGCCAGGATCTGGAAAAACGTCCTTTATGGCATTTGATAACAACCTGGATCCAGACCAGCCTATGCATACGCACAGTCTGATCAGGATCCATGTTGTTATCTAACAGCTTCTTTGTGACCTGAAACAACTTAAAGAGAGCAGCATGGGTGCACATTGGACTGCATTTGACAGCAGGCTG